>CM031236.1:147013521-147587748 GCA_018340775.1 Taxus wallichiana var. yunnanensis
GAGGTGGCCATAGCCACTAGGGTAAGAGACCCCACATTATTTTTTATTATAACACACTAAGCACTTAAACCAAAATTCATTTTCCACAGTTTTGTTTTGTTTATCCTTGTTATATTAAACTATATAAAATACATATGTCCAAATCTAATAAGATTTAGTATTAATACTAGTACTTATCTTTTACTAAAATAAGCTCTAATTACAACCGTAATATATATCATTAATATAAACTATGTATAGTAATATTGAATAAGCATATCTATTAGTTAAGTTTCCTCTTATTTATTTATTCAAGAGATTTGCAGTTTAGTATAAAGAATACCATTTCTCACAATTATAGTATATATGGATATAAATTTAAGTTCACTTATACAAAACTAGAATTGGAAACATTTATGATTACTTGAGGTTTAAATAAATACTCTTTTTCATATTTATTGATGTGGGAACAATAACATTATAGAAATTTTAGTATTTTTCACTTCAAATAATTAAAAATGAAAGCATTTGAATACATTTTCCTTTTTTACAAAAATATCATTTGGATATAAGTTTTTCCAAAATTCTTCTTACTTAATCATTTATGTATAAAAAAGATACATAAATTGCTGAAATTTAACTCTCCTTCATGAGAACAACTCATCCATAATGTAAGAATCGCAACCTTGACCTCCTAAGAAAATTTTAAATATAGGAATCTTACTCTCTTTATCAAAACCCATTACAAGGTTTACATTTCATAAGAAACAATGCAAAACATAATAAACCTTTTTTCAAGCATCAAAAAATGGATGAAGTTACATCCAATATAGTATTGATAAAACTTACAAGTAGTAGAATCATAATAGCACAATTTACAACTCCACACGTATTTTCCAAAAAAGAGCACCTTCTCCATCCATTGATTGCACCATCTCTATCAAGTCATGCATACAACAAAATGGGAGAGTAGGCAACGCCCTCCACCCAACCAAAATATCCAATGAAAGAGAGAAGCTTTCTCCCTCATTGGCCCCTGCCCAAACAAAGAAGAAATGAGGGTTATTTAGACAACCATGGAAACTCAAAATGGCTCCCACATGCACATTCAACCAAGAAAATAAATGTAATAACACAATACTAAATTTACAACAACTCTAAAAATTTCAAAACACAAAGGATTCAAACTAAATCCATAGAGGAGAAAGTAAAATGGGGATTCTTGTTATGCCTCCCAAGGGCTTGGGTGTCCACTTATGAGCATCCAAAATTTTTATCACAATACACACAACACTCTTATGCCTCCATCACTATTATTCCTCCCTCAAGATAATAACAAGATAAATAAAAACATATTTATCAACAAGGTGGACATCCAAATCCAACTCCATCCTAAAATCCCAATAACATTTCTCTTACGCCTCCCTCAAGTTATACCCCCATTTTCATATCTCCCTCAACCTATGGAAAAGCCTATTTCCAAACAAACATAACCAATGATACAATCAACATTTACACACAAGAGCACCACAAAATAACAAGGTAAAAACAAGGGAAAATATCTACCTGAAAAATGAAGAGTATCAATACATAAGAAGCTCCAAGCCTTCCAAAATCCTAAGCAACCACCATCCACTCCAAGCTCCATTCTCAAGCAAGCTCTCCAAAATTACAAGCATTCCCCAAAACCAAAAATGAGCAAGTAACCCCAAAAACAACCATTAAACATGCATATAAAGGAAAAGGGGAGAGGAGGGTGAGGTGGCTCCATGTAGGATGCCACATCACTCATCCTCAACTCCACATCACAAGTCAAACCCATACCCCAAATCATAATTAATAAGTGGTTGAAGAAATGACAAATTACTTACACACACAATCTAAGCCCACACCCCTTAAGGACTAAAAATAAATACATGTAAGAAAGTGCAATAAAACTTATAATTTGTCTTCCCAAAACACATAAACCAATGAGCTATCAAATCAAATAAATAAATTCTTTTGTCTCATCCATGATTATTTTAGCACCATGATTTATTTATTAGCTAAACACAATTTAATTAATTAGTACAAGCGAAAATGCATCACTAAAAATTACATACTAAAATTAAATTAAAAGAAATTAAATAATAGAACACACACACACCCCTTGGTCACATTTGGAGGTTATCTCCCCCATAGGAATGATGCGGGAGCATAACTTGCAAAGGCCATAACTTTTGATCCGACCGTTGGATCGTCCTGAAATTTTACAGGGTGGTAGATATACATTAGTACTATGCTGGGCTCAACTTTGCATGCAAGTTTGTGCTCATTTTGGCACGTTTTCAGGCTCGGATTCCGTCATCTAGTGGCCTAAAATTGGCTCCGAATGTTTTTTCCACTTTTGACTAGGTCTTAGAACTTTAATAACTTTTGTTGTGCTTGTTAGAATAAGTCCAAATTTTGCGTGAGCCCTAATTTATGAATTCATATTTGGACACGAAAATTTTGGGATCAATCCGAGTTGTTTTGAATTTTAGGGTTTTTGGCATTTTAGGGTTTTTGGCATTTTAGGGTTTTAGAGTAGTCTTGAAATAAAAGAAGAATTGTAATGATGTAATAGGTCAGTGTCAATTCTAGAATGAGAAGTAAGCTATTGTGAAACTCTGGTTTTATTTGCAAAGCTTGTTTATGTGTGTTTTTGGAGGTATTTCAACCTCTTGCAGCTGGATTCACATCAATAGGAACCCCTAACAACAACCAAGAGACACACAATCAAAACACAAGTTGCCATGGTGACCCTTGTTGCCAATACCCCACATTCCTTTGTTGTTGGTCTCCTATCCCCCATAGTTTATTGTTGTGAATTAATTACCTGTAAAATCACATGATACCTTTCTGCCTCGTGGCCATATTAGTAATATCAAACAAATAAAACTCTTATATCTACATATCAATTTCAACATCAAATATCATAACTACTATTGCTAAGACCAAGTATTTCAACAATTACTCCAATTTTCAACATTTCGATTCCACTAATACATCAGTTTGCAATTACGATCATAAACCAACTAAATCATCTAACTTAAGCAATACTTTCACTTGTTCAAAATTTTCCAATTCTCCAACATCAAAGGAATCACAAAATAACCTTGAACATCATAATAAAGATCAATACAAAAATACTTCAAAATATCAACATACATATAAACTGACAACACATCATTTTCTTCCATACTGAAAGTCTATCAAAAGTTAATCAGTTCGATTAGAGATGTCTATCCTTCAATTTTCATATCACAATGTGTTACTATCATTTGTTTATTAATATTTCTAGGTACCTTGTGCAATGATGTCTATGTGTCCAGTCACAGAGATAGAATAAACAAAACAATATCGAAGAGTAATGCTATCACAATCAATCTATGACAACGTAACCATTCTAGCTAATTGTCTTATCCCTAGATGCCCATCAGGGTCCACAGTATGACATAGAGTCAAAGTAATAATAATAACTGAAACGTAATAAAAATCTGATGTTTGCACATTTTATTTGCATGCTTTGACTAGAATACAAAGAGCTGGATTATAATTATAACAATTTCTAGAAGATAATTATGGCTCATTCAGTGTCGAAGGGAAGTGGGCACTACATCCCCCTCCCCTTACACTTGAATTCCTCATAGAAGTCATAAAGAAAGAGGCAGGAATAAATGCAAAAGAAATAGGATCGACCCTTTGTGAAATTCCTCGCTTCAACAATTATGGGTCAATAGAACCCACATTTGGTCTAATGCAATTTAACAAGAAGAAGAGAGATTGAAAGGGGTGAGTTCTAGACTTTCTCCATTTAGGGTTGGGAACATTTAATTCTAAAGAGTAGATCTACATGATCAACCAGGATACAACACATAACATCACAACATGAAGAGGTCAAAGGAGTCAAAGGAGTCTCATAAAATATTTAGACTAAATTGTTGTGGCATGTTCTGAAAGTAACTTTTGATTTGCTATAAATCATCATGGATCTGATGTAGAATTTGTAACTTGCATACATATCTGATTTGTGGTCCCACCGGAGTGCCAAAAACCGTTATCTCTCAAAAGTGCACCCTATAGAGAGATGGTTGCGGTTTTCTAAGCTTACAAAATTTTATCTCTCTTTTGTAGATATAATGGAAACACCCCATGTCTATGGGTATACCTATTTTGAGGTGATACTATCCAGCTCCTTATTGATGTATGCTAAATTGATTTTCTCCTTAAGGGTAATAAACAAAACTATAAAATACTCAAACCGAGGTGATACACTAAATTTATATGAGGGCTTTGACTAAAAATATGTACAATTGATATGAAAAGGATTATTGATGCACAAACCAACATTTTTTTGTAGAATAATTAAGGGAAAACACTTGTTGTACTGAGGGAAAATATCACAACAACACTAATAAGTTAACATGCACATTAAAATTATGAAGAAAATATTGAATTTGTAGCAGGGTAAGATGATTATTTAGGGAATTTACATTCACAAGACTAATGAAAACATACACAAGGCTGAAAATAATTAGAAAGGCTGAAAATACATCACACTCAGAAGGTAAAACTGGCAAAAATTGCTTCAGTAGTCATGTATCCAAAAATTCCTCCCCCTTTGTGCTTTGCAAAGGCAAACAATATGTAGCAAATTTGATCTACCCACCCTTCCTAAAAATAGACTAAACCTTGTACTCACCCATGCATTCTATTTTTATCCTTCTTCTATAAATAAAGGAATAAAATAAAGCATGCAATACAAAGAGGCATTAATAGCCATCGGTTACAATTAGTCAACTGAAGTTGACTGATCTATTTTTAAGAAAATCATGTCTATTTTTAGAAAATCATGAGTGGATGATTTACTAGAAATAAGATTTGCTTGCTAAGAAAGTTTTCCTCTTGTGCATGTAGACTCTATCTTCTTGTTGATCTATTCTTTTCTGAATTTTCTAAAGGCATGAAACCATACTCTCTATGAGTGAGAAAAATTCTCTAACCATGGTCGAATTTGGTGAACTAAGGATTCATATTTTTGATGCAAAAATATTGTAAATTTCATCGTTCCTCTGGTAATTAAACCATTAAGATTCAATTGAGCTAACAAAGTTCTCTAAAAATTTTCCATGGCTACCATTGCTAATTGTTCAAATATTTTGCGTAGTAATCCACCATTTTTGTAGACTTTAAGCTCTAGTAGAAGGTTTTCAATAACTTTGTATTTTATTACCTTCAAAAAGATGTCCACGTATGACAAATTTGATCCAAAATGGAATGGAAAATCCTTCATTCATGCCTCTCGATAAAAATTACTTTTTTTGAATAATCGGTGCACCCATTTGATTTAAAATCTGAACCTTACACGTGTGTATATCTCGATACCAACATGGTCACATTCAAATTTATCCTCTCTTTCTAAAACAAATGTCCAAAGTTTCAAAATCAAAAATGTTTTGGCGGCCCATCTTTCGGCCTTGGGCTTTTGATGGTGTGGGCGGACTCGTGGGAAATTTTATCACTTTTTTCTGCTTTTATTGATAATGTTTTAAAATACAAAAAAATCTTTCTCCCCACATCCAATCAAATTTCATCAACCCCGTAGGGAATTTTATCACTTTTTACCAAATAATAAAAAAACTAAGTTTTCCAAAAATATCCGCCATTTCCTTAAGGGTTAATTAACTCAAAGTTGAGTTTGCATCACATTTGGTGATCAATTTCTAAGCATTGATTTTTGTACCTTTGATTTGCAGTCGTCGATTCTTTAACCCTTAACTCAAAGTGAGTTAGGTTACTTAGGTTTTTCGATGAGTAAAACATCCTAACCCTAATCTTTTGCATTTTCATTTTTGAGCTCTAGTTGAGCTTGATGAACTCTGTAAAATTTTAAATGACCTTCATTGTTGAATCTTTCAAGCTCGGCCTTTTACAATTTTGAATGCTTGGAGAATTTCATTAGATACTTCATGGATTATGAGTTGTCATATTATGCTGCCATTCTTTTCTACTCTGTGTGAGCTTGACTTTGGAATTCTCTATTATTAATGGCCTCCATTTTAACCATTTCGAGCTCTAGGTTCAGCCTATACTACAAGATTTGATCGATTTTCCAGTTGTATTGCTTTAAGTTCAATATTTTCTTCAAAATATATGTCTCAAGGAGATCTGCAAAGATTCAATGGCCTCCATTGTCGAGGTTTGTGAGCTTTATCTCATTTTATAAAATGACCATCTGTTACTTTCTTGCACCTGTAACACCATTATTTTGAGCAAGGTAGTCGTGGATTTGTGTTTTTTTGTACTCTCCTAACTGTATATTGCTCATTTCGATCAATATTTAGCTCACCCTTTTACTTTTGAATCATATCTCCAAATCTGACATTTTTGCATCATGGGTAATTGTTCTTTTCTCTGAAATTTTAGCTTTTTGTGAGATAGACCCAGATTTGTTGTGGGTATTTGCATATTTTAACTCTGACTAGATGATCTTTGGCTCACATATAAAGAAAGGCCACCATTGTTGAGGTTCTGAAGCTCTGGTTTCTTTGATTTCCCAACTGTGATAGAGGCATATTCTCTGATATTTTGTACTTAAGATGTCATTCTTCTTGTGAAACCTTGATTTTTGAGTCAAAATTGTTGTGGGTTATCCCTTTTAGCTCTGAATAGGATGATCTATTTAGGCTTTTCTATGCTTTAATTCTACTAGTGAAAAATTGTTCCTTACCCCGATCTATTTCTTTTCAATTTATGGCTTGAGATAGTACAATCCAGGATATGGGTATCTTCCTTTGGCATTGGTATTCGGGGTTCTTTAATCAATTTGATTCTGCGGTTTGTTATTGATTTCATGAGATCTTTTTACCATGAATATGGCCTTTTGAAATTTGTAAGTAGTTTTTTATTCATGTAATACAAAATTATCAAGCATAAGCCTTGATTCAAATGCTTTATTGAAATATTGTAATCTTATTTCTTTAGCTTAGATACTTTATTTCTTTCATGGTAGCATTTCTATGCATGCTAGAAAATTTGAAATGTTAATTTTACATGGTGAAGCCCTGTCAAAAATTCCCTAAAATCTTTTCTTCTTTAGTTGCAATCTGAAACTTGTACTTTTTCTGCAAGTCTCTTCTCTCTCTTGAATAGTTGTCAAACATTAAGTTTCATTCTTTGTGAAACCTTGCTTCATGTACCATAGGATAGAAGTCATTGAAATCTGCAATTTGAAACAATAATGAGGCTTGATTTATTTTTCTTGGCTGCAACCTATACCTGCACACTTAAGAAAATAGTTAGAAAATATTTAGGCTTTTTGGCCTCTCTTATGTCCATGGTTTTCTTTTCTTTTCTCTTTCTCTTCTTTCTGAGTGAGTAAATCATGTATGCAGTATGATCTTCAAGTAATCTACATCTCCTGTTGTTAAGAGATTCATATGCACGAATTAGGACAATGTAGGAATATGGATCAACCCTGAGCTCTTAATTGATGATTTTCCTTTTTCTTATTTTCAAGTATGTTTCTTTCTAGTGCTAAAGATGAAGACACATCAACCATAGGAGAAGACCCAAGGTAATGATGGGTTCACTCATAATCCTTTATTTTGCCTTTCATGCATGTGTATCTCTTATTTCAATAGTTGTACTTTACTTTTTAGTTACATCCCATGGCTTGTGTGGGAAAATTTTAGAATTCCTTATGATTAAAACATTCAATTGTAAAATTGAGTTGTGTATTTCTTTACTCGCATTTCAGATTTCCGTATGGATTGTCTAATGAATTGAAAAACTCAGAATATAATTGAATGTCTTAATCATGAAGGAAATAACATTAAAGAATACCTGTAACATCCAAGAATGAACTCGATATTTGCAATCTATAACTATGTTTGTTATTCCAAAACATTGCATTTCACCTATTCTCAGTAATTGAATGTCTTCATCAAGACAACATAGATGCCTTTCGGGACCTTTTGTTCTTTTTTGAAGATAGTCATGAAACTACGAGCATGTGATCTATTACATTTTGTAACAACACACATAGATGTAGATTTATTTTAATCATTAACTAATTGAAATAACAATAATATTAAAACTCCTTCGCTTAGGTATACTTCACCAATGCTATCCATCGTAATGAAGTTTCGAGTTTCCCATTTTTGTACAAGTGCAAAAATTGTCAACATTTCTAGCAATCTTGTGGGGAAAGCTATCTCTAGCTTTTAGACTAGTGCCTTTTCTTGTCCATTGGGCACGAAGCCTAAACATGTAACCAAAATCTTCCTTTCTAGAAGGTCCATGAAACATCTTAAATTTCTTGTAAGTAAAATTAACTAAGGTTAAGTCTAAACAAGATTAGACGAGATCCTAATTGGGTATAAAATTAATTTGAGTCATCAACTTCGCTCAGGGGCATGGAATTGCGGAAAATTAGGCCACCTTGATGATCCTTCCTAAAACATGATTAGGCCTTAATCATAGCTTTGCGAGAATATTCGAATTATTATTATTTAGGGACTTGGTGATTTTTTTCATTTGTTTGAATATTTTATATGGAACATGGGAATTCAAATAATTATTACGATAACATATTGTTGGCAATATGTGGACTTATATTATGATGATTAATTTTACCATTAAAGTTAGGTATCAATTAAAATTAAAATTAAAAAATGCATTTTTAATTTGTGAAATTATATATTTAAATCCTAAAAGGATTTGGCATGTAAATCAAAAGTTAAAAAGTATAATAATAATAATATTTTAATATTTAAAATTTGAGAGTTTTAAAAAGGGACACGCCTTCATCTGACACCAAGTATGTGGCATCACGACATGTATTGGTGCATGACACAACACTTGGAAGCTCGAAAATTCTCCATAATAGTAGAGTTTCTTCATTATGATTTGTTTTCATCTTTATGCGCTTTCATTTTCTATTCTTGAATACCTACGTGAGTTATGGAGGAAAGAAGGATTCAATTTGGTGGAGTGGAAAGAGCAAGAGGTTATTGATTCTTGGTTTACTTCAAGCATGAATATCTTCTCCTTTTTGTGTAACATTATTTGTAAATGATGAGGAAATACACATTATGTTTTAAATGGCAATTAAATGAATTTGTTGACAAACTTACGATTTAGTTACTTGGAAATGAAATCTAAAAAGGAAATTGATGGATTCTGTAATCTCTTAAATTTTCTTTGTGTGCCTTGAACTAAACTTAGAAAAAAAAATGCAGATGGGTGTTCCCAATCAATTTCTATTTTATTTAATTTTCTATTTAAATTTGATTTCTGGAAACCCAAATCAATTTCTACCTCTGGGTTTTATTACGATCAACAATAATTTATTTGTATAAGCAAAGTGATTTAAGGAAGTGTGAAAAATACTTTTACTAGGTATTCCATCATTTTCCCGATATATTTATTTCCAAATTCTAATAATTTCTAAACAAAAAAAAATTAATGCTAGAATGAACTGATTTGGATATGTATAAGTTGATTTTCTGTAGGTATAATTTTAGTACCTGATTGAAAAATAAATTAGTATTAACAGTCTATGTAAGATGAATTAGTTTTTCTCAAAGTATTTCATTCTTTGGAAGTGTTACAAATGTATGGCTGTTATTCTATGCAAATAGACTTCAAAATTATATTCTGTGGTATGTGGGTCAATTTGTTTTGTTGATTTGTTGGTTACCTACACAACACTTTTAAATGATTCAATAGAGGAGTTTTTACAACTTTGCTTAGTTGGAATGTTCTGTATATATATATGTATGTATGTATGTATTCTTATTGTTTGGAATAACATTATTGTGTGTTTAAAAGAGTTGTTCATTACCTAGATAGAATATGTCTAAACGGTATTTGGAAATGATGATCTTAACCCATTATGTTGAGTTGTTTGTTGATTGAAAGGTAAGAAAAATAATAGTTGAATCTATACCATGTGAAGCATGAATTCCTTATGGTTAAATTAGAATCTGGATGTTGAATGATTATGGTTTCATTATGTCTTAATTCTTGTGATTAGAGTGAAACATGATTGCTGAAATAGAAATTGGTTGTTCTATTGGTGTACATTCATAATTGTATCTTGATGTAGAACAGGTAATAATACATTCTCCATTGTATTACCATGCGTTTGTTGATAAAATAACTTGTATATCGTTTCATATTTTATTAAATAATTGCATCAGAAATTGGAGTTAATATTCATGCCAGTTCATTTTGAACTGACAACATATCACTACTCCAGTCTTGCAGGACAATTAGCCATCACGTTCGGATGTGCGAAACTTATGTCTTGTGAAGTTTAATCGTAGCATGGATCTAAATGAGATACTTGGATTTCAATTTGTAGAGGGATGATATCCCAAAATTTTGACTAAATTTATTGGGATCTTGGACTCATTGTTAATATTCAAACCTCACTATGTGAGAGTTACCATAATAGTAATTTATGATTTTAATAAAGATATTATTACCTTGTATGTAATAATATCTCCATATGGGAAAATGCTAAATATTTCAAGTGAGAAATCTTACTTATCATAAATTTATATATTTATTTATTTGATATTTGTCAATATATGAAGCCAAAAATTGGGCAATTATTGTAACAAATCAATTGTCTTTAATTTCTAAATTAAATAAGCTATTTATTGGCATAGCTAATCGAAGGAATAATTAAATATACATGTTTTAATATATATTTAATTCAGCCTTTCAATAAACTTGGTATTAATATGATAAGATTGTAAATCCTATTGTTTAGAGAATGGAAGAGTATCGTTGTAGAAGGTAATTTAAGGTTAAAATAACAAGCATCAGGAAAAGAGAAACTAAATGGGAAGATAAATTGATGAAAAGATCCATTAGACTTATCTCATGATCCTAGTTGGCCTTTGGCATATATCTCGATATAAACTCTTACAAGATAGGTTAAATTGGAAACAAAGTAAATACAAACTATAAGATCTTGATAACTGTAAAAGGGATAGTTGTGTGGTGGTGGAAGACTTAAACTCATAGGACTGATGTGGTGTCTTGAGTTTAGCTATAACCTACATGGCCGAAAAATTTGGCCAAAGTAATGCATTTATGGTTGTGCATTGTTTGATCCCCTAGTCCTCCAATTAAACTAAAATTGCTAGTAACCTGATCATGGGAAGTTGAACACTAAACATGAGGTAGGGAATGGTCGAATACCATAATATGAAGTCGAGAAAATAGCTTTGTGGTACACCCAAGGACTTTCACATAGTCCCCATGACCTCAAAAATGGTTAAGCCAAATTGCTAATAAGCATTATCACTCGAAGAAGTGGTGAAGGGAGATTGTGGAGATCTTGATACACCCTTCTTAGCTGCATATGGATTACACAGATGTTATCGAGATAAGATCAAAATAAAAAATTTGATTTAAATAATTTGATTAAATAAATCAGTATGATTGTAGGTCAGTGTAATCTATTATTATGTATGTTTTAAAAAATGCCTATTTTCCAGTTATAGTAATTTTGAGTGTTACATTTTGGTATCAAAGCCAAAGGCATAGACACTTAGACATTAATGGGACACATGTTCTAATAAAAAGTATCCTCTTTTATAAAAATAGGAAATTTCGCTAGGTTGGCAACAAGAGCTAATATGGCGAGTGACAGTGGGGTAAATATTGGTGACGTGTCGGATAATACGACTACTAAGTTAGAAGAAATCCTCAACCTTTTGAATGATACCCAAACGAGTTGTTGCCTTAGAACAACAATGTCAGGGTGATGAAGAGAATTAGGATCATAGGGGTGATGAGAAATATGATGATCAACCTAGCACCTAAATGAAAGGGAAAATAAGAAAGCAAGGTTGGTGCTTTGAGTTAGCGAGGAAATTAAAAGAATAACTCCACCTAAATTTGATGGTACAAATCTTAGAGATGGCATTGAAAATTGGCTATCTGAAATGGAAAAATATTTTAGATTAGGGAATTTTCATAGGAGACAAAATTAGTATGGGGAGCCTACCAATTGTCCCATGAAGCATCTTCCTAGTGGGATAACCAAAAATAGAACTAGGAATTGATTTTTGTATGATCATGTGGGAGTAGTTCGATGGTTTTTCCATCAAAGATGGCTACCTCAGCTATACTTTAATCAAAGGAAGGTAGAATTCCAAAATTTGAATCAAGGAAGGTAGTCGATTATAAAATATTAGGAGCGTTTCGCTCAATCGTTTGAATATGTTCCTATGTATCAAAGGATGAGAAGTGTAAAGTGCTAAAATTTATAATGGGATTGAATCATAGCATTGGTGGTGAAGTAGATGTTCATGGAACTACTTCGATGGAAACAGTATTTGAAAAAGCTATCAAGCAAGAACAAAAGTTGTGAAGTATTTATGCCTCTAAAGAGGAAAATAGAAGGAAATATAGCAGTTTTCAAACACCAACCGCAAGTAAACCAACATGGAAAAAGGAAAAAACAAGTTCAGGCCTGTCAATAAAAGAGGAATAGTGGGTAGAATTATTGTGAATAATAAAAATAATGGGCAACAAGGAACAAGTTTCAGCCATAATAAGATTAAGAGAAAAGGACCTCTGGGTGGATGTTTTGAGTGCGGTCGCGATCATTTTGCTAACAACATAAGATTTATGATGCAGTCCATAATAAGCAAGTAGAAAAGCAAGTGACTCCCATTAAAACCTCAGGTAAGCTTTTTGGAGAACCTGTTTCTATTTTATTTGATTCGGTTCAACAGAATGTTTTGTTTCATCTAAAATAGTTGATAAAATCAAAATAAGAGTTGGGTACATGGAAAACACTTCGATTGTACAATATGGAAATAATGTTATACATAGAGTGAAGCAATGTTTGTTTGAGGTACCACTAGAATTACTTGAGTTCACAACAAGATTAAACTTGTATGTGGCACCTCTTGGATCCTATGATGTTGTCATAGGTATAAATTGGTTAAGTCAACATAATGCAACCTTGGATTACTTAGGAAAATGTGTAACCTACTGCAATGATCAACAAAAAATAGCGAGTGTTTAGGGTGTTAAAAGAGAGTTTGTCACTAGGCAGATTTCCGCCATGCAGCTGAAAAAGGGAAAGTGAAAGGGCTGCCATTTATATGCTATAAAAATAACAAATTTGGGATAGGAAATCGAGCCTAAAATTGAATCATTTCCCATCCTGAGGTAATTTAAAGATGTGTTTCCAAATGATTTACGTAGACTTCCACCTAAGCGTGAATTTGACTTCACAATAGAGGTCAAACCAGCAATGACAGAACCAATTATATGATTTGTTGTCCTTGGGTCTGATTAGACCAAGTATATCAACATGGGGTGCACCGGTAATCTTCATGAAAAATAAGGATGGGACCCTCAGACTTTGTATTGATTACCAAATGCTCAACAAGGTAACAGTGAAGAATCGGTACCCGTACCCCGAATTGATGATCTATTTGATCAAATGGGGGGTGAAAAAGTGTTTTCCAAGATAGATCTCAGATCAGTTATCATCAACTGCGAATCAAGGATGAAGATATCCATAAAACCGCTTTTAGAACAAGGTATGGGCATTACAAGTTTATAGTTTTGCCCTTTGGACTAACAAATGCACCTGCCGCTTTCATGAACTTGATGAACAACATGTTTAGGGAATACTTAGACCAATTTTTACTTATCTTTCTCGATGATATATTAATATACTCCAAGAATGAGGAAGAACATGATGAACATTTAAGGATTGTGCTGGGAATTCTCAAAAACATAAATTATATGGAAATTTATCTAAGTGTGCTTTCTATCAATGCAAAGTACAATACTTAGCCACATAATAAATAAAGACGTAATATCGGTGGACCCTTAAAGATTAGTGCCATCATGGAATGGTCAAGACCAAAGGATGTGCATTAAGTGAGAAGTTTTATGGGTTTAGCAGAGTACTATCGGCATTTCGTAAAGGAATTTTCTAAGTTATTGGGACCTATCGCTTCTTTACAAAAGAAGGGTAAGAAATTTTTTTGTGACATCAAGTTTGAAGAAGCCTTTAAGGAGTTAAAAGGTAGACTTCTAAGTGCTCCAGGTGTTGAAGATTCTAGATCCAAACAGAATTTCTTATTAGTAACTAATGCTTTAGGGTTCAAGGTTTGGGTGGAGTACTACTACAACATGGGCATGTGGTAGATTTTGAAAGTAGGAAGTTGAGGGTTCATGAAGTAACTTATGCACCGCATGATCTTGAGCTTGCTGCAATTGTTCATGCACTATAGGTATGGAGACACTATTTACTTGGAAAACCTTTTGAACTTGAAACAAATCATCTTGGGCTGAAATACATCTTTACACAAATTTTGAATCTAAATGTAAGGCATCGAAGATGGCTAGAGTTCCTAGAAAATTATGAATTTGATATAAATTACATTAAAGGAAAAGAGAATAGGGTGGTTGATGCCTTAAGTCACAGAAAGTATATTGCTGCTATAATTACATTAAGAACCCGATTCAAAGATGAAGTCAAAAATGAATTAAAAATGACCCCTACTACAATCATGTTAAAAAAACTTTAGAAAAAGATCTAAGGGACAAAAGGTATGATGGTTTTAAGATGGAAACATATGGGATTATGTGTTATAACAATAAAATATATGTACCAGAGGGTAAAGAACTCGAAATAAAGTCATGAGAGAATTTCATGGTGTTCCCTATTCGAGACATCTAGAGTACAGAAAATGATGGCGGACATCAAAAAGCAATACTTACGGAGAAAGATGAAAGGTGATGTGACTCTTTATGTCTCACAATGCTTGGAATGTCAGCAAGTAAAGGTTGAACATTCACATTCGATGGGATTATTATATCCTCACAATGTGCCGAAATATAAGTGACAAGTTATAAGTATAGATTTTTTCCAAGGTCTACCTATGGCCCAAAATAAACATGATGTTATACTTGTAGTTGTAGACAAGTTAACTAAAGTGGAACATTTTAAAGCAAGTAATTTAAAGGATAATTCACCTGTCTTGGAAAAAGGTTTGTGTAGGAATTTTTCCAATTACATGGAGTTCTAGAAATAATAATTTCAAACAAGAACTCAAAGATAACTTCCATATTTTGGTAGACATTGTATGCTACCTTAAGGACAAAACTGAACATAAGTTATACCTACCATCCTGAAACTGATGGTCAAATTGAAAGAGTAAATCAAGTACTAGAATATTTACTAAGAATGTATTACATGGATCAAAAATACAAATGGGAAGAGTATCTTCTCTTGGTTGAATTTTCCTATAATAACACCTACCATTCTTCCATTAAGATGGCTCCTTTTGACGCCTTATATGGTCTTAGATTTACAACACCAATAAATTGGGATAATCCTAAAGATAGAGTACTAATTGGACCTGAAATGCTATTGGAAATGGAAAATCAGTTAAATTAATCCAAGAAAGATTGAAAGAGGCCTCAAATAGATAGAAAAATTATGTTGATTTAAAAAGAATTGACAGAAAATTTAATGTGGGAGATTAATTTTTTCTTAGGATTAAACCTAAAAAGAGTTCCATTTCATTTGGAAGGTTATCCAAACTATCTCCTAGGTTTGTAGGACAATTTGAAGTCCTAGAGGTCATTGGACCAGTAGCCTACAAGCTAACACTACCTCCCGCTCTATCCAGGATGCACAATGTATTTCATGTACCCTTGCTTAAGAAATATGTGCCTGATTTAACACATGTACTTAATTGGGATTCATTGCATGTTTTGGATCCAGGGGTAATCGTGGTTGAGCCTATAAGGATACTGGAAACCCATAAGTTGCAGTTGAAAAACTGTGAGGTTTCACAATGTAAGGTCCAGTGGGACCAATACTCTAAAGAAAGTGCCACTGGGAACATCTGGAAGATATCCATACTACTTTTCTACATCTGTTTGACTGATTTTAAAGAATGTATTTTATTTATAGTGCTAAATTAATTTTTTATATAAAGAAATAGATAAGAAAATCATGTAGATAAGTTTAAAACTGAATATTGGAACTAAGGTACTTTTTGATGAATAGTTACTATTGAAGATTTTGTAATGAACCTGGGAAATATGTCATTTTAAGTAGTAATGTGTTATGTCTATAGATTATGTGACTGATTTTCTAGATATATAAGGGATGTTGTGACCTTTATGATTCAGCTGAAATGATATTGATACAAATTTTAAACTAATTTGAAATATATTAATGCCACAAATGAATGATGGGTTTAGTTTTTCTATTTATCCTAAAATCATCGAGACGATGATTATTCTAAGGGGTGGAGTATGTAACATCCCAAATTTCTTGTAAGTTAAATTAACTATGGTTAAGTCTAAATAGGATTAGACGAGATCATCATTAGGTATAAAATTCATTTGACTCGTCAGCTTCTGCTGCGGGGCATGGCATTGCATGGAACAAATAACCCCGCAGGGCCGCACCCACCTTGATGATCCTTCCTAAAACATGATTAGGCCTTAATCATAGCTTTACGAGAATATTCAAATTATTATTATTTACGGACTTGGTGATTTTTTCATTTGTTTGAATATTTTATATGGAACATGGGAATTTGAATAATTATTATGATAACATATTGTTGGCAATATGTGGACTTATATTATGATGATTAATTTTACCATTAAAGTTAGGTATCAATTAAAATTAAAATTTAAAAAAATACATTTTTAATTTGTGAAATTATATATTTAAATCCTAAAAGGATTTGGCATGTAAATCAAAAGTTAAAAAGTATAATAATAATAATATTTTAATATTTAAAATCTGAGAGTTTTAAAAAGGGACACGCCTTCATCTGACACCAAGTATGTGGCATCACGACATGCATTGACGCATGAAGCAACACTTGGAAGCCCGAAAATTCTCCATTATAGTATAGTTTCTTCATTATGATTTCTTTTTTCTCCTTTGTCTGCTTTCATTTTTCTCTTCTGGAATACCTGCGTGAGTTTTGGAGGAAAGAAGGATTCAACTTGGTGGAGTGGAAAGAGTAAGAGGTTGTTGATTCTGGGTTTACTTTAGGCATGAATATCTTCTCCTTTCTCTGCAGCATTATTTGTAAATAATGAGGAAATATACATTTTGTTTTAAATGGCAATTAAATGAATTTGTGGACAGCTTCTGATTTAATTGCTTGGAAATGAAATCTAAAAAGGAAATTGATGGATTATGTATTCTCTTAAGTTTTCTTTGTGTGGCTTTAGCTAAACTAAGAAAAAAATGTAGATGGGTGTTCCTAATCAATTTCTATTTTATTTAATTTTCTATTTAAATTTGATTTCTAGAAACCCAAATCGATTTCTTCCTTTGGGTTTTATTATAGTCAACAATAAGTTATTTGTATGAGTAAAGTGATTTCTGGGTAGTGTGGAAAATGCTTTTACTAGGTATTTCATCATTTTTCCTAATATATTTACTTCTAGATTCTAATAATTTCTAAACAGAAAATTGATTAATGTTGGAATGAACTGATTTGGATATGTATAAGTTGATTTTCCTGTAGGTATAATTTTAGTACCTGATTGAAAAATAAATTAGTATTAACAGTCTATGTAAGATGACTTAGTTTTCTAGTATTAATGTGTTATTCTATGCAAATAGACTTCAAAATTATCTTCCCTGTGGTATGTGGGTCAATTTGTTTTGTTGATACATTAGTTACCTAAAAGAACATGTTTAAATGATTAATAGTGATTTTTACACTACTAGTTTAGACTGTCATTTATATATACTATATATATATATATATATATATATATATATATATATATATATATATATATATATATGTTATAATATATTCGATTGTTTCAATAAAGTTATTGTGTGTTTAACAGAGTTGCTCATTACCTAGAGGGAATATGTCTAATTGGTATTTGGAAATGATGATTTCAAACTGTTATGTTAAGTTGTTTGTTGATTGGAAGGTAAGAAAAATAATAGTTGAATCTGTACCATGTGAAGCATGAATTACTTGTGGTTAAATCAGAATTCAGATGTTGAATGATTATGGTTTGATTATGTCTTAATTCTTGTGATTAGAGTGAAACATGATTGCTGAAATAGAAATTGGTTGTTCTATTGGTGTACATTCATAATTGTATCTTGATGTAGAACAGGTTACAATACATTCTCCGATGTATTACCATGCGTTTGTTGAAAAAATAACTTGTATATGGTTTCATATTTTATTAAATAATTGCATTAGAAATTGGAGTTAATTTTCATACCACCATTTTGAACTAACAATATATCACTACTCCAGTCTTCCAGACAATTATCTGTCTCGTTTAGGTGTGTGGAAACTTATGTCTTGTGAAGTTTAATTGTAGAATGGATCTAAACAAGATACTTGGATTTAAATTTGTAGAAGGATGATATCCTGAATTTTGACTAAATTTATTGGGATCTTGGACTCATTGTTAATATTCAAACCTCACTACGTGAGAGTTACCATAACGATTATATATTTCACCTTAATGGCATATATAATTTATGATTTTAATAAAGAGATGATTAGCTAGTATGTAATAATATCTCCATATGAGAAAATGCTAAATATTAGAAGTGAGAAATCTTACTTATCATAAATTGATATATTTATTTATTTGATATTTGTCAATATATGAAGCCAATAATTGGGAAATTATTGTAACAATCAATTGTCTTTAATTTCTAAATTAAATAAGATATTTAGTGGTGTACCTAATTGAAGGAATAATTAAATATACATGTTTTAATATATATTTAATTCGCCATTCGATAAACTTGGTATTAATATGATAAGATTGTAAATCCTATTCTATAGAGAATGGAAGAGTATCATTGTAGAAGGTAATTTATGGTTAAAATAACAAGAATAAGGAAAAGGAAACTAAATGGGAAGATAAATTCATTAAAAGATCCATTAGACTTGTCTCATGATCCTAGTTGGCCTTTGGCATATATCTCGATATAAACTCTTGCAGAAGATACGTAAAATTGGAAATAAAGTAAATACAAACTATAAGATCTTGATAACTATGAAAGGGATAGTTGTGAGGTGGGGAAGACTTAAAATCATAGGACTAATGTGTTTTCTTGAGTTTAGTTGTAACCTACATGACGGAAAACTTTTGCCAAAGTAATGCACCGATGGTTGTGCATTGTCGATCACCTAGTCCTTTAATTAAACAAAAATTGCTAGTAACCTGATCATGGGAAGTTTGAAACTAAACATAAGTTAGGCAATGGTTGGATACCGCAATACGAAGTCATTAAAATATCTTCGTGGTAGACCCAAGGACTTTCACATAGTTCCCATGACATAAAAAATGGTTAAGCCAAAATGCTAATAAGAATTGTCACTCAAAGAAGTGACGAAGGGAGATCGCAGAGATCTGGATACACCCTTCTCGATTACACATGGCTTATACGGATGTTATCAGATAAGATCAAAAGAACAAATTTGATTTAAAGAATTTGATTAAATAAATTTGTATGATTGCAGCTGCATAATCTATTTTTATGTATGTTTTAAAAAAAATCCCCATTTTCTAGTTCTAGTAATTTTGAGTGTTACAATCCAACCCTTCCAAAACAATTTAAAACTAGGAAAGGATCCGGTACACTAGATCACATGCACAAATGCACTTATTGAAGTGAAAAGAATGTGATGTGCATAATCGCACTTAGTGTAGGGAAATCCTACTCTAAATGCAGACAGTGTAGGATTTTTAATAACCGTGTTTTAGAAACATACCATTCATAGGAATGGGAAGTTCCTCTCCATTCAGCCTCAAAATTTGAAAAGCATTGTGTTCTTTTCAATCCAAAATCATGTAAGGGCCACTATAGATTGTATTAAACTTTGTGTGTCTTCTTGGCTTTGCACGATCAACATCCCACTTTAACATAATATCTCCTTCATTGAAGATTCTGAATTTGGATTTCTTATCAAAAGTATTCTTCATCATTTTCGATTTTTTTCATTTTCAAATGGACTTAATCTCTTAGCTCTTGTAATTCCATTAGCTCTACATAATGAACCTGTAATAGTTCATTCTCAAGAAAGTCCATTTGGTGTAGCAAATCCAATGTAGGTAACTCAACTGAAAAAGGCATTCTTGCTTATTTTCCATACACAAGTTTGTATTTTAAATTGCTAACTGATCTTTTTGGAGTTACTCTATTAACCCAAAGTTTTTAATTCAACATCGATACCGGGGTCTCGATTATCTTTGAGTGTCCTTCTCATGATCGTTAAAAGATTCTTATTAGTACTTTTAGCTACGCCATTACCTTGTGGGTAATAATTAGATGAAGAACTTAAATAAATTCCATTGTTGATAGCCCAATTTTTATCTTAGCACAAAGAAATGATAAATCATTATTTGATATGATAGTTGCTAGAACACCAAATCTTCAAACTATTACTTCATAAAAGGATGGTATCGAGACTTCATTAACATATTTCAAGGCTATTGCTTTAGTCCATCATGTAAAATAATTTGTAGTAGTTAAGATCCATTTGTGTCATTGTGGTGAAGGTGGGTTTATCATGGTAATAAAGTCAAGACCCCACCGCATTAAACATTGATCAACCGAAATAGGTTGTAAAGGCAGCGAATCTAAACGTTCTTTTTCAACAAAGAAAGAACATGTTTTACACTTTTTGATCCACTCAAAAATTCCTTGAATATACTAGGCCAATAGTAACCGACTTTCATGATTTTTAGAGCTATGGTATGTCTTTGAGAAATGACCTTCTTGCAGGTCCTTCATGGAATTCTGATAGTAATTTCTAAATTTTTCATAGTCAACACATCACAAGCAAGATTCCATTTATATCTCTTTTGAACAACACACTATCAATAAAGATATAGGGGACAACTTGTAATTTGAAATATCTTCATTTATTTTTGTCCATACCTTCTAGATAGGTGTCATGTTATAGATAGTTAACCAAATCAGTCATCCATCTTGATTTCTGGAATCTCATGAGTAAGTTCAAGTTTCTGATTTTCTAGTTGAACCATGATGCATGATTGTTGATACACAATTTCATCATGTTGTTTCGAATCTTCGGGTTCTGTAGCTTGTTTTTTTTTCTATATCAGCAATTAGGTGTTCACATTAACCTTTACCTTGAAATTTCTTAATAACCTACATATCAACATCATATTACATAAATTTTGTTATCCAAATTCTACTCTTTTCTCATTCAATTCTTTATTTAACAAGAAATCTTTCACACTTGGATGAGAAACAAGAATGTGGACTTTATTGTTTGAAAGCATGTACTTGAAATTATTTAGTCCTTCGACTACTGAAAGTACCTTTTTCCAAGGAACGTGTAACTTGTTTCGTAATCATGCAAGCTCTGCTCAAGAAAGAAATAGATCGCTCATTATTTTCGTCATTGACCTAAGTTAGTATGGCTAAGATTGTTTCAACACCTGCAAGTGCGTACATTGTAAAATCTTTATAAAAATTTGGAATTTAGTAGTAGAGCCTGAGAGATCACTTTTTTGATTGATTCAAATCCTTCTCTCCCTTCGTTGGTCCAAGAGAAAGTCTTCTCTTTCTTTAACATAGTTGTCAATGGTTTAACCAATGCTGTAAAATATGGAACAAATCTTCTAACAAAGTTGATTTTTCCAAGAAAACTTTTAAATTTATTCTTATGATGAGGTAATGATAGTTGTGATATGGATTTTATTCTAAAAGGATTAATTGCCAAACCTTTCTTAGAAATAATATGGCCTTGAAGTAATTTACCTTGATTTACTGAAAATATAGACATCTTGGGATTCAAAGATATTCCAAACTTCCCGCACAACTAAAAATTCTGCCTTAGATGCATCGGATGTTCATTAGAATTTTTGAAAATATAGTAACATCATCTAAATAAACAATGATGCATTTATTTAGCAAGTCACGAAAACCTATGTCCATTGCATGTTGAAACGTTGACCTTTGCATTTAAAAGACCAAAAGGCATCCTTTTATAAGCATAAGTACCCCATTTGGTGGTGAAATCTTTTTGTACCTATCTTCTTCTTCTATTAAAATCTAATTGTATCTCACTGTAACCATCTAGAAGAGATAGTCTATCTGAACCAGAAATTATTCTCAAAATTTGGTCCATATTTGGTAGTGGGTAATGATCTTTTAATGAAGATTTGTTAAGATCTTTGAAATCCACACATAATCTGATTTCTCCATTCTTCTTCCTAATAGGAACAATATTTGCTACCCAACTTGAATGCTTAACTGGAAAGATAATACCTAATTCAATTAACTTGGATAACTCTTTCCTCATTAGAGGCTCTATTTTGGGATTTACAGGCCTCTGTTTCTACCTAACTGGTTTAGAATTTTACTGCAATTCAATAGTATGTTGTGCTAAACTAGGATCAAACCCTTTTAGGTCTTGGTATCTCCAAGTGAAAACATCTTTAAATTCTTTGCAAAGATTAATAAATGATTGTTTTTCAGCTAAGGAACATACCTTTCCGAGAAACAAATTTTTCCCTTCATCAACTAAAATTTCTTCATAGTTATCAACATGCATTGACATCTTGGTTTTGTCTTTTCTTAACTGATCATCAGTGCTGAAGATGTCCTCTAATGTGACTAGACCTCGAGGCAACTTATTTGTCTTTAATTGAACAATCTGGTCACCATATAAATGTTGTAATTTATCTTGATTTATTATAGAAAATTCAGCTTCTTGCTATAAAAACCTGTAGATTTGATCATCATTTTCAAAACCCGCCAATTTAAGTCATTATCAGGTATAGAAGGCCTAACAATTAACTTAATATGAGGCTGAATTTTGTTGTTCTCTATCTGTTCCAACACTTCAAAACTAACACCAACTACTACAAGTCTGTCTGCATGCTTGTTTTCAATTCTAGGAATATACTAAATATTAATAGCATCAAAATCCTCCATTATGTCTGAAACTCTATGTCTGTAAGACTTCATTGATGGGTTCTTACAAACATTAAAATCCTTTACTTGATGTATAACCAACTCAGAATCACTAAAAATTTGTAATGTGTTGATACCTTTTTTCTGGCCCAAAGCAAGCCATGAATTAATGCTTCGTACTCAGCTACATTACAAGTGCATGAAAATTAGAGACTCAAAGATGAGAAATACCTTTCATTTGTTGGGGAAGTGAGGATCAAACCTAATCCCTATCCTTTTTGTTCTTAGCTCCATCGAATGAAACTTCCAAATCACTTTTCTTTGAATCTTTGATTTTGGACAAAGCAAGGAAGTGGTGTATTTTCTTCATGCATACAATACACACCAAATAGATGTTCTTCAACTTCCTTAAAAGGATTGTGGGCATGTTCTTCAACTATCCTTTCATCCATAAACATGTTAGAAACACCATCTAATGTTGAAACATGAGCTACATCATCAAAATTAGACTGGTCTAAGGCTGCATAATTAGCTACTACATTGGAAGAGTGAGGCTCAATGTGGAATTTGGACAATGAATCTGAATTGATAGTAACTTTGGTGTCGTAACGAGTAGTGAAAAATAAGAAGGACCAATCTGAAAAGAGATAACCTCCTATCTTTGGTGTGAAATCTCTAGATAAGCATAAAGCAAAGCATGAAGGTAAATCTACAACAATAACATCTTACAGAATAGAGACATTTGGGCAAGAATGCAATGTTACCTCAAAATTTCTAATTACACCAACTGTATTAGTTACAGTTCCATCAAGTTGTAAGAAACTCTTTTCTGTAGGCTTATACTTTGTAGACCCAATTTTTCCGTAGTTGCTTTCGGTATAATTGTGTTACTTGCACAACTATCCACCATGCAATTATCAACAATATGTTTCCCATTAATCAATGATAAATAAAATGGTGGTGGCTTCTTAATTTCATGAGACTTTAAAAATTTATAAAGCATCAACTTAATTTCTTTTATTCGGTCTTGTTCAAATGTTCCCAGGACCATGTCTACTTTCTGAACTTCTTTTTTTGTTGTTTTTGGTGAAATCTGCAGCTTAGCTAGTTCATGAGCAAGTAAATCTTTCTATCCTGGAATACTTAGAGCATCCCTCATTGAGATGTTAACATTATGCTTTTTCATTACATCAAAAATGTTAAAAGAAGCAACAATTTTAGAGACAGATTCAACTATTTTAGCATAGGCCTTAGCAAAAACTTATTCTACTTCAACTACCTTTGATATCTGAGGTATAAACAATCTTTTGGGTCAGGATATAGTTGTTTTTGATGTCCTCTAACAATTAAAACACTTGATATTTTTTTAGGAACAACAGGACTGTTAGCTAGTTTTGGGACTATAGATGTCATCTTATTAGTGATAATAAGAAGAAAAGGCCTATTTTGGTTTTTTTTTTTTACATTCAACAGATTTTCCTTGAGTCCTAGTGGTAACTGCAATGAAATATTCCACATTGAAACTGACTAAATTGTGTTCAGGTGCTTTCTAAACATGAGGTTCTTGCTTCCCACTCTCCATTTTAGGCATGAACAATGCTTCAGATTGAGGTTGTGCAACAAGATTCGATTTAGAAAAGCATTCAAGCAATTTGTAGCTGAATGAGGTTGATTGCAAGGTTTGCACCACTCCTTTGTAGTTGTATTAACTTAAAATGGAGCATTAGATGATGTAGGAGCCTTTGGGTCAAATTGCCTTTTTGGTAAGGTTTACTATAATTTTGATTTTGTTGATAAGGATTCCTATTTTGCTTTGGTTTAGCTGATTTTGCTAATAAGGAGCTTGATAAGGTCTACTAGGTAATGCAAGCCTATCCTCAATTAAAGTCAGCTTATTTCCCATAGCCTGTAAAAATTTAAATACATCATCTAAAGGGGCTCTAACATTAGGTCCTATGATTGTAATAGGTTGTGGAATAGGAGCTAAATCTACCAAAAAATGAATTTAAGCCTTGATGGTAATTTCCCAACTGAAAAATACTATTTTCAGCTTAGATGGTGATATCATAGGCTGTTGGGAGTGTCTTTCCTCCCATAGACTGAATCATTGTTGAAATATCATTGTTTAGTGCCCTAAGATAATAAAGAAAAGCGTGATTAGATTGAGGCTTGACACTTGCTGGAATTATTTCCCATGTTCTGGCAAAATGGATGTTGAAACTTGACATAAATTCTCAGGGAGCTCTTTTAATTGAAGACAACTATTCTATAAGAGATAAATGATCTGAATTATCTTGAAATTGTTTCAAAAATTTATCACCTAAGTCATCCCAAGTTCTTATGCATCCAATCTGTTGATTTATATACCATTGCAAGGCTTTTCCTTTAAGATATGCAACTAAAAGTCTCAAAGCTACATCCTCATGAGTAATATTATGAACTGCACGTAAGGTTGCAAAATCTTTAATGTGCTCAGAGATGTCACCTAATTTTCACCAATGAATGATGGAAAAATTTTCATGGCAATATTAGGGATGTCATAGTAAACTGGGATTACTAATGGGCTACCATTAGTAAAGGTCACAAAATTTCTAGGTGGTTGGATTGCCATTGGAAAAAATGGGATGTTAATAGAGAAATTGATTCGTGGCAAAGGAATGTTAGGAGGAGGGTTATCAAAACCAGGTCTATTATAAGGTAAAGTATTACCAACTCTTCTCCTTCTAGCAAAATTCAAAGGTAAAGAAATAAAATCAGGAGGAATTCCTCTTACCAATGATCTTGTAGTCACTTTAGGAATGGAACATGATGCAATACTGGTATGAAATCAACTTTACAGAGTCGCGAAAAGATCATAAAATCTTGAGAATAAATTGTTGCAGCTTGTTCCTAAAAGTAACTTTTCATTTTCTGTAAATATACCATGGTTATGATGTAGAACTTATAACTTGCATACAAATTTGATTCATGGTCCCATCGGGCGTGCCAAAAACTGTTATCTCTTGAAAGTGCACCCTATAGAGAAATGGCT
The DNA here is from genome assembly GCA_018340775.1 of Taxus wallichiana var. yunnanensis. Lineage (NCBI taxonomy): Eukaryota > Viridiplantae > Streptophyta > Pinopsida > Cupressales > Taxaceae > Taxus > Taxus wallichiana. Next base: position 147,039,525 of record CM031236.1, read on the forward strand.
GCAAGTTTTCTAATCTTGAAAAATTTAATCTCTCTTTCGTAAATACAATGGAAACACCTCAGTGTCATAGGTATACCTATTTTGAGGTGATTCTCCGGTATCAAGGTCGGTTCCTTGTTGATGTATCCTAAATTGATTTTCTGGGGTTAAGGGTAGAAGACAGGTTGTAAAATACTAAAACTGAGGTGATACACCAAATTTATATGAGGGATTTGACTGAGTATATGCACAATTGATATGGGAAGGATTCTTGATGCACGAACCAACAGTTTTCTATAGAATAATTAAGGGCAAACACTTGTACTGAGGGAAAATATCACAACAACACTAATAAGTTAACATGCACATTAAAATTATGTAAAAAATACTGAATTTGCAGTAGGGTAAGATGATTTTTCAAGGAATTTTCATTCACAAGACTAATAGAAACATACACAAGGCCGTAAATAATTGAAAAGGCTGAAAATACTTCACACTAAGAAGGCAAAGCGCAAAAATTGCTTCATAATCCTATATCCAAAAAGTCCTCCCCTTTGTGCTTTGCCAAGGAACACAATATATAGCAAGTTTGATCCACCCACCCTTCCTAAAAATAGACTAAAGCTTGTACTACCCATGCATTCTATTTTTATCCTTCATTTATAAATAAAGGAATTAATTAAAGCATGCAACACAAAGAGACATTAATAGCCATCGGTTACAATTAGTCAACTGATCTATTTTTAAGAAAAGCATGAGTGGATGATTTCCTAGAAATAATCTTTGCTTCTAAGCAATTTTTCCTCCTGTGCATGCAGACTCTATCTTCTTGTTGATCTTTAATTTTCTGAATTTTGTGAAGGCATGCAACCATACTCTCTATGAGTGAGTAAAATTCTCTGACCATGGTCGAATTTGGTGAACTAAGGACTTGGATTTTTATTCAAAAATATTGCGAGACTTCATCGTTCCTCTAGTAATTAAACTATTAAGCTCCAATCGAGCTAGCAAAGTTACGTAAAAAAATTTCGTGGCTGCCATTGTTAACTATTCAAATTTTCTATGTAAATCCACCATTATGGAGTCTTTAAGCTCATTTTTTTTTTTTTATGAAATTTGTATTTTATTAGCTCAAAAAGACATCCTCGTATGAAAAATTTGATCCAAAACATCCTGGAAAAACCTTTTGTTCATGCCTTTGATAAAAATTACATTTTTGAATAATCGGCCCACCCATTTGCTTTAAAATTTGGGCCTTACACATGTCTATATGTGATGCCAGCGGGGTTGTGTTCAACTTTATTCTCTCTTTCTAAAACAAAGGTTCAAAGTTTCAAAATCAAAAGAGTTACGTGGCCAGCCTTCCACCTTAGGATTTTGATGGTGTGGGCGAGTCATGGTCACTTTTATCACTTTTCTCCCTTTTATCGATAATGTATTAAAATGCAAAAAAATTCGACCTCCCGCATCCAATAAAATTTCATCGAGCCTGTGGGGAATTTTATCACTTTTTACCAAACAATTAAAAAAATTAAGTTCGCCAAAAATATCCATCGTTTCTGTTGGGTTAATTGACATGGGGGTTAGTTTGCATCTCTTTTGGTGATCAATTTTTGAGCATCAACTTTGTACCTTTCATTTACGGCCATTGAATATTTAACGCTTAACTCAAAGTGAGTTAAGTTACTTAGGTTTGTCGATGAGTAAAACATCTGAACCCTAATCTTTCACATTTTCATTTTTGAGCAAGAGTCGAAGCTTTATGAACTCTGCAAAATTTTAAATGATCATCATTGTTGAAGCTTTTGAGCTCAGACTCTTACAATTTTGAATGCCTGGAGCATTTCTGTTGGAGGCTTCATGGATTATGAGTTGTCATATCATGCCACCATACTTTTCTACTCTATGCGAGTTCATCTTTTGAGTTCTCTATTATTAATGGCTGCCATTTTAACCATTTTGAGTTCAGGTTCAGCCTATACTGCAAGATTTGATTGATTTTTCTTTTGGATTGCTTTGAGTTTGAGATTTTCTTTGAAATCTATGTCTACAGGAGCTCTGCGAAGATTCAATGGCCTCCATTATCGAGGTTTGTGAGCTTTATCTCGTTCTGTAAAATGACCATCTGTTACTTTCTTGCACTGTAACACCATTATTTTGAGTAAGGTAGTCACATATTTGTGTTTTTGTGTACTCTCCTGATTGTATATTTCTCATTTCGATCAATATTTAGCTCACCCTTTTACTTTTGAATCCTATCTCTAGATATGGCATTTTTGCCTTGTGGGTAATCATGCTTTTCTTTGAAATTTTAGCTTCTTGCGAGATAGACCCAGATCTACTGTGGGTATTTATATATTTTAACTCTGACTAGATGATCTATGGCTCAAAGATAAAGAAATGTTGTCATTGTTGAGGTTTTAAAGCTCTGGTTTCTTCAATTTCCCAACTTTGATAGAGGCATATTCTCTGATATTTTGTACTCAAGATGTTATTCTTGTGTGAAACCTTGATTTATGAGTCAAATTTTTTTGTGGGTTATCCTTTTGGCTCTAAATAGGAATATATTTTTAGGGTTTTCTTTGCTCCAATTCTACAAGTGAAAAATTGTTCCTTACCTAGATCTGTATTCGTTTCAATTTATGGCTCGAAATAGTGCAACCCAGATTTGGGTATCTTCCTTTTGCATAGGTATTTAGGCTTCTTTACTCATTTTGATTCTACAATTTGTTTTTGATTTCATGAGATCTTTGTACCTTGAATATGGCCTTTTGGAATTTGTAAGCAGTTCTTTATTCATGTAATACCAAATTATCAAGCATAAGCCTTGATTCAGATGCTTTGTTGAAATAATGTAATATTATTTCTTTTACTTAGATACTTTATTTCTTTGATGGTAGCATTTCTATGCATGCTGGAATATTTGAAATGTTCATTTTACATGGCGAAGCCCTGTCAAAATTTTTCTAGAATCTTTTCTTCTTTAGTTGCAATCTGAAACATGTACTTTGTCTGCAAGTCTCTTCTCTCTCTAGAATAGCTATTGAACATTAAGTTGCATTCTTTGTGAAACCTTGCTTCATGTACCACAGGATAGAAGTCATTGAAATCTACAATTTGAAACAATAATGAGGGATGATTAATTTTTTGTGCTACAACCTGTACCTACACACTTAAGAAAATAGTTAGAAAATATTTAGGCCTTTTGACCTATCTTATGTCCATGGTTTTATTTTCTTTTCTTTTTCTCTTATTTTTGAATGAGTGAATCATGTATGTAGTATGATCTTTAAGTAATCTACATCTCCTATTGTTAATATATCCATATGCATGAATTAGGAAAATGTAGGAATATGGATCAACCTTAAGCTCTTAACGATGATTTCCCTTTTTTCTTATTTTCAGGTATGGTTCTTTCTAGTGTTAAATATTAAGACACATCAACCATAGGAGAAGACCCAAGGCAATGATGGGTTCATTCATACTTCTTTATTTTCCCTTTCATGCCTGTGTATCTCTTATTTTAGTACTTGTACTTTACTTTTTAGTTACATCCCATGGCTTGTGTGGGAATATTTTGGAATTCCTTATGAATAAAACATTGAATTGTGAAATTGAGTTGTGTATTTCTTTATACATTTCAAATTTCTATACAGATTGTATAATGAATTGAACAAGTCGGTAATATAATTGAATGTCTTAATCATGAAGGAAATAACATTAAAGAATACCTGTAACATCCAATAATGAACTCTGATCTCTGTAATCTGTAATTATGTTTGTTGTTCCAAAACTTAGCATTTCACCTATTCTGTAATTGAATGTCTTCATCAAGACAACACAGCTATCTTTTGGGACATTGTGTTCTTTTGATGAAGATAGTCATGAAATTGCAGACTATGTGATTTGTTATGTTTTGTAACAACACAAATAGCTGCAGATTTCATTTAATCATTAACTAATTCAGTAGTAACAATAATATCAAAAATCCCTTAGCTTAGGTATACTTCACCAATATTATCCATCGTAACAAATTTTTGAGTTTCCCATTTTTGCACAAGTGCAAAATTGTCAACAATTTCCACAAAGGTTGAGTTATGCTTGAAAGTTTGTTATTTAGATGAGGATATTAACTTAACCATGACCAAAATTTGTATGAGAAACAAGTCTACTAAAATTTATTACAATTTAGAGATCACATAAGATGGGGTTTGACAAGAAGGAAGGACCCTTAAATTAGCAAACATTTACAATTAAGAAAAACTATTCATGGAAAGCACTTAGATAACCTGAGAGGGTACAATCAAATTTTCATGGTAATACTAAGCAAAGTCATGACCACAAGGTTTCCTATAGTCTGATTTTACACTTTTAAAAAAAAAAAATGAAAACACAACACTAACCAAATTTAGAGGTGACAATGCTTAGCACATATCTCCACTAGCAACTAGCATATCAATACAAGAAGCACCATTCACTATGACACAATGGAATTTATTTATCCTAAATCCTACCCAAGCTCGAAATAATCATAAGGAGAGAACATGCATAAATCATAACACCAAAGAGCACTCAAGGAAGATAGAGAGGAGAACAATTAGCAAGAGGGGGTCCAACTACAATCCAAAGGTGCATCATACCAAAAGTGAGTAACAGTTATGGAAACAACTTGCAATTTCCTTCCCAATGGAAAAAGGGGAAACAAAAACAATGTGTCACAATAATTAACAAGAAAAGAGGAATTGCCAAAGTTATGTCATATCTTTAACATATGTTGCCTTAAAATTTCAATAACATAGGTCACCAAGGACTAAATCCACACACAAGGAGGTTATTTTTCTCAAAGAAGAGATAAGACCCATACCTAAAGGCCACAACTCATACTCGTCGAGGTATGTGGTGACAAGGGTATGAGGACCCAAAACTCCCTCAAGGAAGGCACATACAACTATGAACAAGTGAGTACTACGTAAAAAGGAACACATTACTAACAACAAGGTGTTTCATGAATATTGTTAGGAACAAAACTAATGGTTCAATTATACATTACACTTAATACACATAAATATTACTCATTCTATAAACCCACTATTAAGTCAAAAGTTATAGTTTCACTTTCTAACCACATTCCTTATGAGTTTTCTTAATTAAATCTTCCTTTGATTATGATATCACATGTTGGCATTATAAGGGGCACCACTAAGGTGGGCATGATATCTCACCATTCTGTAGGTGGAAAATTATTTATTTTACTATTAGGGAAGATAAAAGGACAAGTTTCCTTTCTAGTTCTCACATAGTTTTATTTCTTCTATTACTCTACCAAGCTTATAACAAAGAACCATTTTCCTTCTCGTAATGTTCCAGTATGTACTTGTTAAGTTTCAAGTCCAAGCTCCTCAATTAGAGTTTTATTATGCTCAATTTAATCATTTTACCAAATAGATCTTAATGCAAAGGAATATTCAACCATATCACATGATTACTTTTATGGGAATAAGAGATAACTCAACATATTGCATTTTTAATTCTAAAGGAGCAAGATACATTCAACATAACATACACATCATTAATCTTGTAAGAACTTGGAATCTATCAAACATGTATCACACCAATATTTCAAATGTTTACCACATAATTACAAGCATCATTAAACATTCCTAGTGGGTCTCCATAAGTCTCAAAAGAAGTTACAAGGAAAGACCCATTAAAGAGGCATATTTACTTTTATGAATTTTAGAGGTTTAACAATGTTTGTTGTTTAGGCTCAAACATTTTACTCACATAATAAGACAAGGAAAGTTTTCAAATCAACACTCATATTTCCACAAGATACCACCAACAAAGCAACAAAATGACAAGGAAAATTTTACTCCAAGGACACCACATTCCCATTAGAAGGTATCAAATGCAATAGGACAACCAACTAATCTACCCAAACATGGACTTTACGACCAAGAGTTGTAGTTTTAAAAGAAGAATCACAATATAAGCACCACCGAGATTAAAATATTAAGATCTACCAAACTAACATCTCTAAGAGAAAGGTCCAAAAGACCCAAAAGAATCCATAAGTGTCTCTACGTAACCCAAAGATTAATAGGTCATAAAATGTTATTCATAACAATCTAAAAGGTTAAGATAGGGGTAGACTTATTTATAGGTCATCGAGAGCAAAACAAGCACACTTAATTAAACACATTGCCCGAATGGGCTTAAATCTAACCATAATTACCAAGATGCATACAATCCACAAGTCAATACTTTCTAAGATGAAACAAGGAAACCATGATACAATTTAGCATGCCATCGATGAAATTTCACTACCAAACAAAAACTTTTCCACTAACATCTACAGTCAACAAAAGGTCAATCCGATCCTAACACAATCCATAAGCCCCTAATCAAATACATCTACTTTGACGAGGATAAAATCACTTACCAAGTTGTAAGATAATCACCACCACTGCTATCAAGCTTCCAACTAGACTGCACTACACAACGAACTCTCCAAGATCCTAGAAACACCCAATATTTCATCTTTCCAAAACCAAGGCATAACTTTTAGCACTTAAGAAAACATTCCACAAAACCTATGGTGTACCTATACGATGAAATGTCACAATAAAAACAACATAAAACTAGCTCAACAACATGTAAGAAAGAATCATGTAACACTTACCTAATTAGCCAATAGATAAACAAGCTTTGAGTCACCATTCAAAGTAAAATCCAAGGAATATTGGCAATCAAGGAAAGTGGCTATGTAGCCGCATTGCAATGTCTGAAAATTCTCACAAAAATTTAAATAACTAAAAGAGCCTCAGAGCTTCTCAATTTAATAATAAAAAAATGTTGGTCCTTGATATAATAACACCAATTTATGAATATATAAAATATATAAAGTCAACATAACAATCACTTCATAGCCCTTCATCACCGCTTAATAGGGGTGCTATACCTAGAGGTCCTGCTCTAAGAACGCATACACAATATTGGATCAAAAGTGACACCAATACCTAATATCCACTCACGTATAGGTGAATCAAGTGCCAAGGTGGCAGCCAACACTAACTCTTCAAACCGTTGAAGGAAAAAGGGGAGCTTTATATGACTAAACAACTTCTAATTTACTCTATTTGACCCCCTAAACACAACCACTATCAAAGAAAATTTATTCCAATCAAGGAAGAGTCTCAATGGGTTTATCGCATCATATGACTAAAGAAAAATTAGTACTCATCCAACAAGATATTTTCAAAGGAAAATCAAGTTCTTGTTATGCCAGAAGTTCGCAAGAAAAATAATTTGATTTAGCATTTTCAGTTACCCGAGTTCAACAAATGCCACTAGGTGAGTAAAAAAATTCAAACAAGTTTATTATTTTATTATTATTTAATCACAAAGGTTCAAATTTTGCTAACTGGTTTTCAGGTTTCAATGTCAGCCCACAGTCCCAAGTTTTGAATGTTAGGCTCGATACAAAGTGTAATGCTTGAATTTTCCCACTTAAATCCTTGAGAAACCTGATAGAAAATAGGGAAAAATTATGGAATAATTTTTCTTTGAAAGGTTCCAAGGCCTTAGTAAGGATTTTAATTAAACCCCGATTATAAAATTTTAAACAATTATAAGGTCATCGTAAAGGCGAGAAAAGAGAAAATAATATTTTTAATCCAATTTCAAAAAAATGTTACGATTAAAATCTTCCTCTTCTAAACTTAAATATTTTATTTAATTAATCCTCATTTAGCTTTCCTTTATTTTACTCCAACAATCTCTTTTTAAATAATTTATTTAAGGTATGAAATCAATTTTATATTAAAACATACTAGGTTAATAATCTTGCATTGTTAAATGCATGCAATTTATAATAAATTCCTTATTCTAAAGGGGGCAAGAGCACAACTTAGTCTAATCCCTTGGCCCCATTTAATAATACACACACATCTTTTATTTAAAAACATTCCCACCTAAATACCCCATCACTTAAGTGATGTAGGGTTCATCCTACACCCTTGGATCTAATATTTCTCAACCCTTAGATTTAGGTTGGGAAAAAGTAACCCTAGAAATCCTTATGGGTTCTCATATATTCTTTTCTTAGACCTATTCTCTCATTTTTCTATTTTTACTTGCAGTTAAGAGAGAAGGGAGGAGAAGATAAAACCATGGAGGCCATTAGAGACAAGGAAGTTCTCTCGTGAAGAAACATCATGCCTAAAACATGGATCCATTCATTTAACTTTTGTGGGTATTGTTTTCTCTTTTTATTTTTCATCAAAAGTAGTTTACTTGTAGATGCAAGTGTATACTTTGTGTGTATACGGATTTGGGTGATACTAGAAATCCCCTATATTTAAATAGAATTATATTGTTTGAATATCCCTCCTTTTTTCTAAATAAAAATCTACACATATATGTTCGTATATATACTTGTATATATATATATAATTATTTCAAAAAAAAAAACCAAATAATATTTTACATATATGATTTAGTGTACATATTTTTACACACACACACACACACATGTATGTATGTATGTATGTATGCGGTTTCAGAGTTAAACTTTTTGCCCTGCATGTTTAAAGGGAGGGTTAGCTTAAAGTTTAGTGGGGCGGTTTAGTTTATCGCCATTATAATTTGCGTTGGGGGAGGGACGTGGACCCCACCCTCACCCCATATACAGAGTATATGGGTTGGGGGTAGGGTTGGCACCCTCCCCCAACCATACTCCTATAATTTAAAACATTGCATAAGGGGGTGGCCATAGCCACTAGGGAAAGAGACACCACATTATTTTTTATTATAACACACTAAGTGCTTAACCCAAAATTCATTGTCCACAATTTTTTTTTTTGTTTATCCTTATTATATTAAACTTTATAAAATACACATGTCCAAATATAATAATATTTAATGTTAATACTAGTACTTATCTTTCACTAAAATAAGCTCTAATTACAGTAGTAATATATATTATTAATATCTATTAATTTACTTTCCTCTCATTTATTTATACAAAAGATTTTCATTTTAGTATAAAGAATACCATTTCTCACAACAATAATATATATGGATATAAATTTAAGTTCACTTATATAAAACTAGTATTGCAAAAATTGTGATTAGATGAGGTTTGAATAAATACTCTTTTTTTCAGATTTATTAATGTAGGAACAAAATAATTTAGTATAGAAATTTTAATAGTTTTCACTTCAGATAATTAAAAAAATGAAAGTATTTGAATAAAGTTTCCTTTACAACAAAATATCATTTGGATATAAGTTTGTCCAAAACTTCTTCTTACTTAATAATTTATGTATATAAAAAAAGGTACATAAATAGCTGAAATTTAACTCTCCTTCATGAGAACTCATCCATAATGCAAGAATTGTACCTTGACCTCCCAAGAAAAATTTAGATTGAGGAATCTTAGTCTCTCTATTACAATCCACTACAAGGTTTACATTTCATAAGAAACAATGCAAAACATAATAAATCTTTTTCAAGCATCAAACAAATGGAAAACATAATAAATCTTTTTCAAGAAAGGAACATCAAAACTTTCATCACAGCCTCCAAAATACACAATACACAAAAACTCTTATGCCTCCCTAAAGGAATCAACCCACTCTTATGTCTCCCGACTCTTATGCCTTCCTCAAGATAATAACAAGATAAATACAAAACATATTTATAAACAAGGTGGACATCCCAACCCAACTCCATCCTAAAATCTCAATAATATTTCTCTTATGCCTCCCTCAAGTTCTACCCCCATTTCCATATCTCCAACAACCTAAGGAACAAGCCTATTTCCAAACAAGCATAACCAATGATACAATAAACATTTAGACACAAGAGCACCACAAAATAACAAGGTAAAAACAAAGGTGGAGATTGACCTCACAAATGAAGAGTATCAATACAAAAAAAGATCCAAGCCTTCTAAAATCCTAAGCAACCACCATCCACTCCAAACTCCATTCTTAAAAAGCTCTCCAAAATTACAGGCCTTCCCAAAAACAAAAATGAGCAAGTCACCCCGAAAACAACTAGTAAACATGAATATAAAGGAAAAGGGGAGGGAGGGTGAGGTGGCTCCATGTAGGATGCCACATCACTAATCCTCAACTCCACATCAAAAGTCAAACCCATACCCCAAAGCATAACTAATAAGTGGTTGAAGAAATGACAAATTACTTACACACACACAAACTAAGCCCACACTCCTTAAGGACTAAAAATAAATACATGTAAGAAAGTGAAATAAAACTTATAATTTGTCTTCCCAAAACATGAAAACCATAGAGCTATCAAATCCCATAAATTAATTTTTATGTCTCATCCATGATTAGTTTAGCAATATGATTAATTTATTAACTAAACACAATTTAATTAATTAGTACAAGGGAAAATGCATCACTAAAAATCACATACTAAAATTAAATTAAAGGAAACAAAATAAAAGAACACACACACCACTTGGTCACATTTTGAGGTTATCTTCCCCATGGGAACCCATCAACAAAAACCCAAACACACACAATCAAAACACAAGTTTCCATGGTGACCCTTGTTTCGTAATGCCCACTTCCCTACGACACTTAGTTGATTATCTTTTTGAGTTATGCAGACTTTGGATATGGACATGACTTATACTTATGTTGATTAGCATGATGTTTTGTGACTAGATGCATTTGGATTATGGTTGGATTTTGTCTTCAGTATGATCTACACTGACTCATGGACAGACTATTAGATACTGATGTTATTTTTATATGGATATATTGCATGTGTTCTAACATTGGATTTCTTCGCCATGATGAGTAAAATGTAGTTGTTGAATTTACATTACTATAATTTTGGATAATGATGAAATGCATAATTAAGTTGTGATTTAGACCTGGAATAATGGATAATTGAATTACGTATAGATGTTAATAAATTTCATGCATATGATTATTTTGGACATTTTGACATGGCCACAAGGCCAAAGAGGTATTTTGTATTTTGCAGGAAACATAGCATGATCACAACCATGAGGGGGATTGGGAACCAAACACAATAGGATGTCGGGTGGTTACAACATTTGGTCGTCAAGGCAACTAGTAAATTGTATTGTGTTACCTTTATTCTTTTATGTGTTAAGAAAATTTCCATGAGGGGGAAATTTTCTAATGTGACCAAGGGGGTAAGAATTTTAATTACTTGTTTTAACTTGCTTTAGTAGGTGAATTCTTTTGTGTTGTCTTTTTGTTAAATTACTTTTGTTAAGTATGTTTAGGATTAAATTAACATCTTGCTTTAAATTTTAAGTTTTGGAGGGAAGTCTAGTGGATGTAATTAATTTTGATGGTTGGCTCCTTGAGCCTTGTGTTTCCTCATGTATTGAATGCTTGGTTTTGAGTGTTGACCACTCCAAACTCTTTGAATCTCGAATTTGAGATTGAGGGCAATTTTGGGGGACTTGTGGGACAAGTTAAACTTGTCCCACACTTCCCAAAACCCCTTACCAACCATATCTATGGGTTGGGAATCCAAAAAGGGGATTATTTATTGTTTTGGGAAGGGAAATATGACTTTGGAGTGCTCTTTTCTTCATTTTGCATTTATTTGTGCCTTAAGACACATGGGGAAGGGATGGATTTGGATTAAAGATGTCATTCAACCCAACCACCCATTTATGGTGTTTTGGGATTTGAGTTGACTAAAGGGAGGTGGTCTTGAGGATGTGTGATGTGGCATCCTACAAGGAGCCACATCACCCTCACTCTTCCTCTTGTCTATTTATGGAAATTTCCTCTCTTGTTGAGGGGGTTGGAGTTTTGTTTTTGTTTGGTTGAAGAGTTCTCTTTTGTTATTTTGGGAGAGAAAAGAATTGAGAGAAAGAGAAAAGAGAGTGCTTGGACTTGCATGCTTGGATTGTTTTGGGAGGGAGCTTGGACAAATTTCTTGGTTTAGGCTTCTCCAATGGAGAGGTAGGAAACCTTCTCCTTTGTTTTGCTTTCATATTATTGTTGCTTCTATGCTAAATTTGTGAATAATGCATGTTTACTTTGGTGTATTGTGAAAAATGGATAGAATGCTTATTGTGTAGTATAGGAGAGGTCTATGGGAATACTCATGAGGGAGGCATAAGAGTAGATTAGGATATTGTGGAGGGAGTTTGAGAGGGATGCCCATCTTGGGTGAGAATGTTTACATTCTTACCTTGTTCTTGAGGGAGCCATAAGAGGAGGGAGGCATAAGAGTATGGGAGGAAAAAGGGGTACTTGAGGGAGGCATAAGAGTCATAGGGGCTTGAGTTTTATTGTGGAGGGTTTTGGATGGGCATCTCATCTCAATTGGGAGGCATAAGGAAAACATTCCCATAGTTCCTTCTCTTGTTGGCTTGGATGAAAGCCTTGTGTTGAAAAGCATTGTTTTAATTGTGTTTCCTTTTTGTATCTTCCTTTTTACCTTGAATGTTGTGAAGAAAATTGTGTTGTGGGAGCAAGTATTGTTGCCTTGAGTTGGAGACCACCCTTCATTGTGTTGTGTTTGGGGCTCGGGGGTCAATGGAGGAGATTGCTTCTCTTCTCCATTGAGTTTTGGTTGGGAGGAGAGTGTTGCCTCTCCCCCTATCTTGGTTGTGATTTGAAATACTTGGAACTTGGAGCATGGATGAAGAACACCTTGGAGTTTTGGAACCTTGTTGTTGATAATGTAAAACCACCATGTATTTACCATCTTGAGTGGAGGAAGTATGTAATATCACATTGTATTTTAGCTTACATTGTTGCAAATTTGCTTCCACATGAAGTAGAAAGTGTTGTAACAAATGTTGAATGAAAGTTGTTTTTTTTTTTAACTCCAATAATAAGCATGTAATATAGATGGAATCAAAAGTTGAAAGCATGACAATTTATCTATTCTCCTTCTTACTTGATTTGGAACCTTTCATGAGTATGTCAATCTTGTTTACATGTTAGTAGACTTTGCTTTAAAACTTAATGGAAACATTGTTGGACTCCTTTGTGGGATGTTAGAAAATTTACAAAATTGTATATGTATTGAATTTCCCTTCACTACTCTAAAGGATGAATTGAAAAAAAAAAAAAAGAGAGAGAGAGAGAGAAATTGTAACATTAGTGCCTTTCCTCTTCTCCTATTTGGATGTATCTTAGAGCTCATTATTTTGTAAATATTTCCTTTAACTTTCAATTGTTTCCGGTTAATTATTAAGTACAACCTTAAGCTTAAAAACAAGAAGGATCATAAAACAAGTTCAAATCTAAAATCAAAGATGAACCTAAAAGTTTCAGGAGTATTCACTAATAATAGCTACAAACACATTTTCATAATAAATCAAGAATTAATAAAACATTCCCTCTCCACAAGCCACACAAAAAAAAAATATTATAAATAAAGTTGAATATATATCTAAGTATTACCAACGCTATTCATACGCCTTTTGATAGACTGGTACCAAAACAACGCTAGTATTTATATAAACACAGAGGAATACATACTGCACTAAACACCTTAGATCCGGAGCTTATTTATTCTGTCCATATCTACATCATCTTCATACACAAACCCACTTTATGAGATCCTCCCATTTTCCACGTACCGTATACAATATCTAGTAAGTTTTTCAATAAGGAATCAGTGTAGTAAATTTCATCGGGTCCCCGGGTTGCATCCTCACTGTCCCTCCCTTTTTTTTTTGCAAAACAAATCGCCTCCATGAGCAGTCTGATATGAAATAGATCCACCTCTATACTGAGGCGCTCGTACCATCCCACAGAGCAGACTACATCATCGATATTCTGATATGAAACAGATTTACCTCTTGAGATCTTTCCTCTCCACTCGCCTTCACTGCCCCCTAGTCGATTTGAACTTCTTTCCTGTGTGCGCCTCCTCTGTCCCTCTATCCGTTTGTTGAAAATACTGAAGGCAAACCGGTGAAAGAAGGTGCATTCGATCTGAACAGTTGGCAATCTAGTTTGAACAGGTTGCTGTCTCCTCTTTGAAAAAACGCCCTTTACTAGTTTCTCATTCGCATTTGATAAAATACCAGAAAGGAGGACCCCCAAACTGTAGTCGGATTTAATACTGATATAGATAACAACATAAATGGACAAACCGCAGGTGTAAAATGCTCAGAAAATTTCAAAGAAATAAATGAAGAAGGGACAGTAGATTTTTGACGCGGCCTGAACATCCCTCTACCCACTGTAACTCCATCTACAGTTCACATGGGAGTCCACGCGGCCAGGGGGGGTCGAAGAAAGGTAACACGCCTTCCTCTTGCGCCGGTAGCTCCATACCGCACACCCTTCACCTCCCGTGCGCCCGGAATGGTTTTTTTCAACCTCCACGGAGATTCACGCGGCCAGGGGCGGTTGAACTATGATTGAACGCCTCCCTCATGCGCTGTAGCTTCCTCTTCGACCACTACGTGGCCAGGGCTGTTTCAGTCTGAGCTCGAACCAAGATTCACGAAATCTAAATGGAGTAAATGAAGCACTGCGGCCGGCGGAGTTTGACTTGCACGTAGGGGGTAGGAAGGGGTGTTAATATATGTCAGGGGTCGGCTGAGCCACCCACCGCCCCAACAATAAAAGAAATAATAAACAAAGTTTGAAAAGCTAAGTTTGGCGAAGGCTTTTGCCTTTTGGTTTCCTTTTAATATGTAATCCTACACGGACAACTACTCAGGTTGTTAAATTACTATATACTATATAGTATAATAGTAGTAGGAAATATAACTTAATTTCCTTATAACATTATACTAATTAATAACATGGTGATACGTATATCTAAACACATAAAGTCGTATGATGAAATGAATTAATGTCGAAGTATATATCTTAATATATATATATATATATATATATATTTAATGTATTAAATTCTTGAGATAACGTAATATATCTGGATAACAAAATAAAAATAAAATATTAAAAATAATATAAATAAAAAAATTGAGCGGTCAGTGAATGCTTTACATAATAAATCACATCATACCCTAAGGCTAGCATTGAAAACATTGCCATTGTGATATCACCAGACATTAGACAAAGCAACTCGAAAGACGACCCTCCTTTCCTTTGGTGAAACGTCGAATGAGATAAATTCAAATATCTCGACCTTGAAGCATCATCGTGACCGTGGTGGTTTTCAAGCCTGTTTTCGAACTCGCCCGATGTAATTAATAACTCGCCGAGTTGTGTGGAATAGCTTGGTCTCCAATAAAGCTCACCGAATTTATTTGATCAGCTCGCTAGGAGTGGTTTGACTTTTGACCTTGATTGGTGGTGCACGTATAAGCTAAACTCATCGAGCCATGTGGAAACAACTCGAAGTAAAATACTCTTAAAAAAAAAAAATGTCACATTTTCGGGACGTTTGTTTGTTTGCGGCGTCGTCATCATCGTTGTCGTGAGTGTGGCGTCGTCTTTTCCCGCGTACAGCTGATTTCCAATACCTCACATTCCTTTTTTTTGGTCTCCTCACCCCCACAGCTTTGTTGTTGTGAGTTAATTACTTGCAAAATCACACAATACCTTTCTGGCCTCGTGGCCATATTAGTAATATCAAACAAATAAAATGCTTATATCTACATATCAATTTCAACGTCAAATATCATAACTACTATTTCTAAGACCAAGTATTTCAACAATTACTCCAATTTTCAACATTTCGATTCCGCTAATACATCAGTTTGCAATTACGATCATAAACCAACTAAATCATCTAACTTAAGCAATACTTTCACTTGTTCAAAATTTGCCAATTCTCTAACATCAAAGTAATCACAAAATAACCTTGAACATCATAATAAAGATCAATACGAAAATAATTTGAAATATCAACATACATATAAACTGACAACACATCATTTTCTTCCATACTAAAATTCTATCAAAAGTTAATCAGTTTGACTAGAAATGTCTATCCTTAAATTTTCATATCACAATGTGTTACTATCATTTTTAATTAATATTTCCAGTACGTTGTGCAACAATTTCTATGTGTCTAGTCGCCGAAATAGAATAAACAAAAAATATCGAAGAGTAATGCTATCACAATCCATCTATGAAAACGTAACTGCTCGTTACAGTTAATGGTCTTATCCCTAGATGCCCATCAGGGTCCACAGTATGACATAGAGTCAAAGTAATAATAATAACCAAAACACAATAGAAATCCTGATGTCTGCACATTTTATTTACATGCTAACTAGAATACAAAAGTTAGGTTTACGATTATAACAATTCGTATAAGATAATTACGGCTCATTCAGTGTCAAAGGGAAGCGGGCATTACAACAGGTGTACACACACACACACACACACACACACACACATATACTCAAAATACGTGTTATTAAAAAAAAAACTTATAACAATATAGGTCTATTAGGTAAATGAAAAATACCCAAATGGTTATTTTTGGGTAAATCAAGCTTACAATAAATATTGAGTTTTTACAACTAAACCCTAAAATAGGGTAGAATAGAAATGAAAATAAAATTAAAATAAAATGGAATAGAGTTGGGGTGTGAGTATATATCCCAAGGTTCCTCCTCCTCTTCCATGGCTTCCTCCTCTCCCTTCTCTCATTAACTTGCAAAACAAAATGAAGAAATGAGCGAAAGAGATTAATAAAAGTCTTCCTTAGAGATATTAGGGTTGGTTTGAAATTTCCTCATCTAATGGCCTAGATTGGATTCATCCAATGGCCCAAATTTTCTCCTACAAATGTTAGGTGGGGGTTGGTGAGATGATCATTTGATCACATGGGTCATGTTTTGAAGGGGGTACTTATGTGGTTTGAAAGTTAATTCAAATTGGTTTTTCCTTTTTATTTATTTCTTTTGTAACTTTCAAAGTTAATAAGGCCATGACCTAGGGGAATTTAAGTAAACTCTTTTCCTTAATAGTTTAGACCACTTTTATATTGGAGAATTAAATTAATAGCTTTGTATAAATGGAAGGGTTATTTAGACTTGAAATTTAATTTTAAATTATTGCATGACCTTAGGAACCACTTTATTAAATTAATTTAGGGTTATATGAATGAAATATTTCAAACCTAACTATAGATTAAATAAATAATTTTATTTAATATTATTATTTATGTAATTTTGTGACGACCATTTGAAACCAAGGATTTATCTTATCGTCGCATTTGTTTTCTTTAACAAAAAAATAAATTATTCCATATTTTTCTATTTTAACCTTTGTTTGGTTTTTTGGTTTCATGCGTATTTTAGTGGGCATTACATTCTAATCCTCATTAGATTAAATCGCATTAGTCATGTTTAAATATTTATTATTTATGTTTTATTAAAAATAAGCACTTGTTTAAGCAATATCATATTGTACTTGAGGTGAAAGGAGGGCACAAAGGAAGATGAGGAGGAAACAAAACACTACGAGGATGATAAACATGAAGATTAAGAGAATAAGGAATATGATTATTAGTACAATATTTTCAATGTTTTTCTATACGTATTTGTTTTGTAATTTGGAAAAGACTTTTTGGTGCTTAAATATAATTGTATTGTTATATATTATTATATTTAAACAATTAGAATTGAAATAGTATTTTACGTAATGATCTTAGAAATTTTAAATATAATTTAGGGAAAAATTTAAGGAACCCCTTGAAAAAAACTTATCGAAATCATGGTGAATGTCCCCTGTAACAAGTTTTGTAGTTTTGGCGAAAGTACTTGTAACTTGCTTTGTTGTTTTAGTGAAAATGGAAAAAATATAAATAAAGGTTGCGGATAAACTGGTTAATCTCCTAAAAATAGTTTTGCTAATCTCCAAATGAATGTTTGCCACATGTTCCCATGATGTCACTCTACCTCGCCTAACTACTGGAGACACTGAAAGTTTATTGGCTAAGTTCGTTTCGTGGGCTTGGAGTCCACAGAATGCCTTTTCCTTGAGGATTCCTAGAATCTCGCGTTATGTCTGCACGATATTCAATTTTGGACCTTGGGAATCCTTTTGCATATCTTTATGATAAGGTGCAGGGAATGGGTGACACTTGGTTGCTCCTCATGCACTCGATGCCTCTCAAAAATTTAGTGTCTTTTAGGATGTTGGCGTGGTCTTTTAAATTTGGCAGGTTTTACAAAGGTTTAATGACTTCCAATATAGCTCGTGTGTGTGTGTGGTATATATATATATATGGCGAATTTAATCAAATTTCAAAAAAATCCTAAACATGTTGGCGAAT
The DNA here is from genome assembly GCA_018340775.1 of Taxus wallichiana var. yunnanensis. Lineage (NCBI taxonomy): Eukaryota > Viridiplantae > Streptophyta > Pinopsida > Cupressales > Taxaceae > Taxus > Taxus wallichiana. The sequence continues at coordinate 147,057,756 of CM031236.1, forward strand.
GAGACCAAATGAACAGGAAGGTTCCATAGATTTCTTGGCGATCCAAGAATGTTTTAAAACCCCGACCCATCTATCACGCAGTGATTCAATAAAAAAAAATATGTTGGGATTGGAGATCCATTGTCTATTCACATAGGACAAATTATTATTTGGGGAATTTTTGCGCAAAACGTGGTAACTTCCATAGACGTAAAAATAGCCGGAATTCACATTCCAAAATTCCTACTTTTAGCCAAATTATGAATATTCACCGCTAAAATTTTCACTCATATAATTTGTAGTGTATATAATATTCTAATATATTGAACAAAATATTAAAAAATTAAATATTATAAAATTAATTAATATTTTATATCTAATTTTAATTATTTATAAATAATCAGGCACAAATATAAGATAACTATTATATAGAACTAACTAGATTATATATATTTCTTAATTTTTAAAATGGGATTTACACCAATTTCATGCCACATGGTAGCCGCGTAAATGAAGGTTTATTGTTGCTTATGGGTGGCAAACGTTAGACTGATTTTAAAAATTAAAAATATTGATGTAAATAAAAATTCTTAATTGTTTTAATTTTGCAGGACTTTTACACAACTAAATACAAAAATTTATATATTATTACACGACTTTGACAATAAAGATACTGACAATAAAATACAGTCTCATACATTTTGATCACTATCTCCGTGAATCCTATATTAATAGCTTGACCTAATCATTTATCACTGTCCTCTATAATTTCAGTATTTCCTCTGTATCGTTTTCATGAAGTAATTTAAATGGGCCGAAAGCAACTCAGAAAATTTGGATAACGACGTTAGCATTTCAAAAGACTTTTGTGCGTTGTCCAGCTATTATCATATTCAGACGGTCCACTAATATTTTTGCGTAATATAAACGATCTCGCACACATGAAAATGATTTATCGAGAGAATTGAATGCAGTCATTTTTGTTATTTGCAATCTGAACTATAAGTTAATGAATTTGAAGTGACATATGGTAGGTATATGTGGGAAAGGTACCCCGACCGATTTGCCTTAAATAGCATATATGTTTACATTGTTGAAGATTAAACGAATTAATGAAAATGTATGTTAAAAAAGTATTAAATATTTTATTAGTTGATTTACAATTTAATTTAATTTTATAAATATATGTGATGGGTAAGACTGTTTTGATTTTTAAGTGTAGAAAAATTAAATTTGATTTATTTTTTTACCAAAATTAGAAATCATAAATATCAATAACAAAAAGATTCGCTAATTTTTTTATTTCTTGCAAATAGAAGTATTTATACCATTTACTCAATGTAATAATTTAATATCTTGATTCATAAAATATTTTTATTGTAGTAGGTTAGTATAGTTTTCATTCGTTTGAATCTATAATTTTTTTAAATGAATTAAAAATATTTATTTATATTCAATGTTTACATTTATAATATTGAGAAATTAATTTAGCAATTACTTGAATCATCAAATTAGAAAAAATATATTCATATAATTTTTCATTGATTATTTATTATTTTTAAATGTTAGAATTATTAAACTTTCTAGTAAAAAGAATAACCATAAATTTTTAAATCACCACATCCTTTACTATCTATGAAAATTGAGACAACTTTGTTTCAATAAATTAGTTGGAGCATTGATTAAAAGTTATATGATTATTACTTATTATATTGATTTATTTGTACTTGATATAACAATGTTAATTTCTTATTCTATGTAATAACATATTTAAAACAATATTAAAGTAGCTCTTGGTTATAGCTAAGAAATATTTTATCACAATAGTATTAGTCTCATTGATTAGTATGTGTAGACTAATAGTATAACAATCATTAAAGAATGTGACACCACAATCATTTCCATCTGTCATTTGACAATTAATTACATTTTATATTTATTATTTCATTTTTAATGAAAGTGTTGATGTACTATTAAGACATAGTTATAACAATAAAAATAAAACTTACTATTGCAACTTGTGTTCTAGTTTGTTGGGTTTACATCATCTTTCAATTACTCATTTAAATGTATCTACAAAAAAAAATTTTTTAAAATCAATTTTAATATTGTAACATTAATTATTTTATATGTCTAAGTAATTTAAAAATTAATATTAGGAAAGGAGTGGAATACTTTGGGAATGGTATTATCCAATTATTTCATTTCTAATTCCAAAATTTATATTATATTTAATAATATATTATCAACCGTAATAATATAAACATATAAATAAAATTATATTATAGCAATTGTTATGATCATGTTTATTAGCTACTTATAGACATGGACATTTTTATGAGATTTTGGATAACATGTTGTTAGATAGCATGGACATTGTGATTATTATTATTGTGTTTTGGCTCATATTGTGAATTGTATGGATTTCTAGCGGACTTTGATAGATATTGCTATATATGATGATGATTATTGAAATTTTATTATATGAAAGGAATGATAACCAGATCCTACCAAGCCAAGAACATAGATGCTAATCAAACACCACGATCTATAAGATGAAAGTAATTCGCGTAATACTTTACATAAAACCTTCGCAAATAAATGAGAAGAAATATCATTTATTATTATAGAATTCAATGCAATACATTGAGAATGGGTCTTGCTTAAATAGGAAAGGAATAACAATCTAAGAACCACAAGGTCGTGGATCAAGCTATAAATCAAGGAAATAACTAGTCATCAAAGAACTAGTCAAGACCATAGATTTAGGAGAGAACTAGACATCAAGGATCTAGTCAATACCATAGATCAAGGAAAGAACTATACCTAACAACTAGATAATATCTCCTAATATCTAAATAAGATAAAAGAAATATCCACACACATAAGTGGGTGAGGATAAATACAATAAAGGTAAATAAAGTACCTAGGTGAACATGAGCTAAGGTAAATAACTACTCTAACACCCCCTCAAGTGAAGCTAGGGCCAAAATAGAAGTGGCATGTCCACAGTATGAGTCCCGACAACTAGGCCTGATGAGGTACTCATGTACAATAACTGGAAAAAGGGACACCATAAGGTACCTAAAACTAGTAACAATAAAGTAAAGAGAGTAAAGACCCACTCCAAGGCATCCCAAGAAGCTCGGCTCAAAAAAATCGTACAATATTGAAGAAGTTTGGTGTGCACTATGGTCTGAATCCACTGCTCGATCACAAAACTCAAAAACAACTGACACTGGGTTTCACCAGAATAGCTCCATACAAGGAGACTATCAACAAAGTGATGTCGAAAGTGTAAAAAAACACCAAACATAATTCGATCAACTACTGCAAATAAGTGTGCCATGATCCAAGAATAATAACCAAAGCAACAAGGCAAGGACACAAACTCTAGAGTGTCACGATCTAAGAAAAGACAAGGTAACAAGGCAAGGACACGAAACCCGAAGAAGCATGATCAACACCACACCCTCCCATACTACTAAATGGGTAAAGTGACGCTACAAATCTGTATGAGTTGTCAAAAAACTACTCGAACACTGAAAAACTAACACTGGGCTCCTCCAAAATAACTCCCCCACAAGAGAGACTATCAACATGCCAAAAGTGTCAAAAATACAAATACAAAATCTCTCAACAAACAAGAGAGATACACTACACCTGCTAAAGAAAAATGCTCAAAACAAGAAGCATCACAATTAATGAAGGTATAAAAAGTGGAGCAAGAGGCCGAATGGTGGAGGAGCCATGCCTGTAGAGTCCTCTCAACGAATCCCTATTTCACTTCCATGAGTGATCAGATATCCACCCCAAATCAACACGGATAGATGAAGAAGATGCCTGCATATGACTTGGTGTAAAATGCACAATGGGTGCATGGAAAAGAACATCATAATGTGTGTCAGGTTGATCATGTATGATAACTAAAATATCAGGTTTCTCAAGCCTGAGTGAAGATTTAGAACTCATGTGTTTTCAGATCCTCAGAAAAGAGTCAAGTGAACAAAAAAGGAGCTCACAATGTGTGATCCCAATGAAGAATCTTCTCGAAAACCAATGTCATGATGAGAATTGCACTTAACATGTGGAATAGAGGAAATAATACCCTATAAATGTCCGCAATGACTCCTTAATGAGACCCATAGAACAAAGCATGTGAGAACTAAATGCAGTAGTATGCTTCTAAAAAAGCCATGCAACTGAGCAAAAATAGGATACACAACATGTGGTATTGTAATAGGCACAGATGTGGAAGAGCATGTAGTAACAAGCTTCATAGGTGTATGAGCATCAAGAGCGAGAAATAGACTCAAAGACTATCGATCAATTAGTGGGTTCAAGAACAATAGTGAATGGACTAGGAGCATAGTTGTGGTTGTCCACAATATGATGGTGATGTTGTAGGCTAGCAAGTTTGTTGTGTAGGGAGTGTATTATTGTATCCTTATCGTGAATGAGTGATTGTAGAAGAGAATTTCACTTCTTAAGTGATTTATTTTCTTCCACAAATTTAAAATATCCTCTTGAAGTCCACATACTTTAGAGAAAAGCATATCATTCTCATAATCCATGATAGGCACAAATTGTAACTCCCAAAATTTAGGATGTCGGGTTTAGCCAAAATTTTGTCCACAATTGATTACAACACTTGCACTTTATAAATATAGTGCAAGTCTCAAAATAAATATTTCCAATGTAAAGAGCATGAAAAAGCAAGCACTTTTGCAAAAAAGGCACTCAAAACTGAGTTACCAATCAAATTTTACAAGCTTTTTAATATTTTACTTTGTTATTTATTTTAAGTGCCACTACAACAAAATAAGATGTTGTTGCCTTCACCGCACAAATAAAATTAAAGGGGACTGAAGCTAAGCACCTACTAGTAGGAATCACAAACTTTAAGCCCTCATATGACCATACCTATGACTAAGGGCTAAGGATTTTAATGGATCCAAAAAACCTAAATAAATAAAATCACTTTTTTCTTGGCTCGAATCCCGAGGCGTCCCCGTGTGCTTCTCTATAAAACTAAAAAAACACCAAAACAACCGCTTGGATTGACGAGTTTATAGTCGATCGTAAGGTTTTAATGCCTTCTGGATCCAATGGAAGCCTTTGTTTTGCATAAAAATATACGCAGCAATAAAATACGACCAAATCCCAAATATATGAATACACAAATAATTTATTTGCAAAATAAAACTTACAGATGAATGTCAATAGCAATCTCCACTCTGATACCATGAAAGGAATGATAACCAGATCATACCAAGCCAAGAACACAGATGCTAATCAAACACCATGATCTATAAGATGAAAGCAATTCACGAAATAACTTTACATAAAACCCTTACAAATAAATGAGAAGCAATATCATATATTATTATGGAACTGAATGCAATACATTGAGAATGGGCCTTGCTTAAATAGGAAAGGAATAACAATCTAAGAGCCAACTAAGGTAAATAAAGTACCTAGTTTAACATGAGCTAAGGTAAATACCTACTCTAACATTATATGCTAACATCTTTGACTCTTAATAGTGGCGATTGTATTAGATGTTTTGTACTAACCTTGTGTGTGTACATTGATGGTATGGTGTATTAATCATGTGATGATATTAGTGATCAGTAGTATATTGTCGAAGACATATAAGTAGGTATAAATTGTTGTAATTGTGTGAATATGTATGTGAATTTTGATTATTGATAATTGTAAATAATTGGTTAGAATAGAATTGTTTAACCATGATAATAATGCATCTAGATTGTATGATGATGATTATATGATGCATGATATGTGTGTTTTGATTCCTTGACATATTGATGTGGCCTTGAGGTTGAAGGTGATAATGTATTGGTTGTTTGTAGGAAACAAAATCACAATAAAAATGAAGGAACTAAGAGACTAACTGTGGAAGAATACTTTGAAATGTTACAAGATGGTCACATTGGTAGCTGTCTGCTCATGTGCATTGTTGTTTTCCTTTTCATATTTGTTAGGAGGTCTCTTATCCCAATTTTTCCCCTGGGTAAAATTGATCAAACACGACCCTGCACAGAGACAATCGAAGGGTCAACTCAGTATTGTGAGCCCACATTTCAAATCCAACAATCAGGTTATAGGTGGACTCTACAATGGAGGAGAAGGGTCAGAAAAGGATCAAAAATGTCAAAGGAGGCCTCCATGTGTCATCATGAAGGAGTTCTTATAGGAAAATCGAAAATGGAGACCCCAAATGTGCGTAGGCCCTCCACGTGTCTAAAAGTCAAAAAGGGGACATCACCAATTTTTTTAAATTGACTAAGTATAGAAGGGCCAGTGGAGGCCTCCACGTGTTTCATCGAAGCACTTTCAAGGGGTTAGATCCAAAGGCTAGTCCCAAACAAGCATAGGCCCTCCATGTGTCTAGAGCCCGAAAAGGCGACTGTGGCAAGATTAAAGTGGAAAGTCTAAACAGAGGCAAAGCTAATGGAAGGAGCCACGTGTCAACATAGTGTAACTTCGAAAGTAAAATCTGAGGCATTATCCGAATATGTTTTGAGCCTCCATGTGTCTAGGGTCAGACATATGGCCTTGCCAAACAAAAGGGACTTAGCCAAACACAAAAAAAAGCGAGGAAGTTGTGGAAGGAGCCACGTGTCTCATCGCACAAATTCAAATAGCGCGCCCAAAGAGAGACCCCAAACATGTGCCACTCACCACATGGTCAAGGACACATGGCCATGTTTTAGGGAAAGCAGGAAGGTGGGCCTTGGAAGGATTTTTTCACAAAAAGTGGGCCAATGGGCCTGGGGAAGACTTTTTGCCAAAGTGGGAAATGTGGGCCACAGAGGAAATTTTCCTGTGTAAATACGGGCCATGCTGGGGTCGTGGAGAATTTTGGAACTTTTGCACTTTTCGTAAAATGGTGTAGTTTGCAAGTTCATGCCCATGAGCTCGTGGAGGTTTGCTCGCCAAATGCAAAAAGTGAATTTCGGGCTTGGGGGCATGGGAGATTTTTTATAATTTTGTGTTTTTTCACAAAAGGTGCCAAAGTGAATTTCGGGCCTCCGAGGTCATGGGAGATTTTTTTAATTTTGCGTATTTTTCACAAAAGTCACCATAGTGAATTTCGGGTCTACGGATCCATTTTGCATTATTGGTTTTTTGCCTTTTTTGTATGAATTCGATTCAAATTTTCAAATGGGCATATATTTCGATCCAAAGGTTCGAAATTCAACGAATTTTCTATAGTTGAAAGATATCAACCTCATCTACACCATGGAAGCATAAAATATTTTTTTATCAGGCTTAGATGGGTGAAAATTAGGAAAACATCTTTCATGCCATTAATGAAGGATCTGATTACTTCAACTACCATAAATTTGATCTAGATTAGTCATCTTTCCTTCTCCAACATGCCAAATAGACATGGGAAACTAGAGTTGACAGATTGTAGGTGGATTTGCAGAGCATTGATGGTTGGTGGTTGAGATTTTAGAGTAGAGATTGTGTTTCTCTTCTTTCTCTCTAGTTTTTATCGTCTATATAATGTAAACGTTTCTCATTTGAGAGGGGGAGACATTCCGGGATATGGGAAAACTCTGAAAAATTTGTTTCCCAACTACATTTGAGTTGTAAGCCTTATCCTACGCCTAGAAAGAGTATATGTGCCTCTGAGCATCCATGTAATGGTTCGTGCACCTCATAGAGCAATAAAATCATGTTTTTGTGGTGTTCCTCAACCCTTTCTCATGTTTTTTTGTTTCTATGTACCTCTCCATTTCGTGTTTGCTTCCCGTGCATGTAATCCACATTTACATTTGTAAGATGCCATGTTTAGTGGAGTTTCGATGGCTCAAATGGCGGATTTGGATCTAGGTCTCGTGTCACTTGTAATGCATCGAGGACTTCCGTGTCTGCCACCTGCCTCCACTGCCACCTTGGCCTCCTCCCAACCACCCAACCTGCAGACCTTTTGACCACCGCATTTTTTCTACCTTGCGTGAGAAAGAGGGAGTCGGTGGAGGCGTGTTTTCTTCACCTAGATCTTTGTTTTGATCCTTTCATTCAATGCAAGGGCGCAGTCTGGTTGACATGATGGCTAGATGGAGCTTCAAGCCAGTGAAGCAGGCGTGTATGAGGCGTTTTCTTCCTGATTTCCTCCTGGGCGCGTCCTTTTTGTCTTTCCTGGCCGCGTGGGCTTCTCTGGAGACTGGTCGCTTCATTTTAATGGAGGCTTTCTTTCTAGTCTACCCTGGGTTTGTTCCCTGTTGCTTGCTCAAGCCATTCTCGATGATATTCGACTGGGTGTGCTCCTGGCATTTGTTGTTCATGGGTTGACCTCCGCCCACGCTGCCTGTTGGTCCTTGGGTGTTGCGAGGTGTGCTCTTGTCGGAATCCACAGCAACAGCCTGCAACAAGGAGTAACCGGAGGCAAGCCGTATTCAGTGCAGTGGGAGCCCTTCTTTTTTAGCGCTTCCAACAAGGCGAGAGTGTCGGTAGCAAATTATGTTGTTATCTGTTCTATTTTGACTGCATCCTCAAATTGATTCTCCTTCAAGATATTTTCATCAAAATCGATTAAGTGACAGTGAGAGTGTTACCAGGAGACCCGATGAAATTTATTATAGAGATTCTCTACTGAGACCTTGCTTGTTCTACGATGTAACTCATGGAAGAGGATCTCATAGAGGTGGATCTGTTTCATATCAAAATATTCATGAAGCACGGTTGCTTTTGCAAGAGAGTTTTTAGGAGATCGATGAAGGATAGAGGAATTAAAAATAAACTTGGTGTAGTTGGATTAAAGGCAATAAAAAGGTGCATGCTTTTTGTGTAGGTGACAGATCACACCCACAGGCACAGGAGATCTATGCAATGATTGGAGAAAATGTCTTGGGAGATGAAGGTAGCAGGATATTTTTTTCAGATTCAGAACATGTACTGAGAAAATAGTAGTGTCATGGAATACAATGATTGTAGGGTATGCACAGAGTGGACATTATGAGGAAAGTTTAGATCTCTTTCAACAAATGCATCTGGCTGACATGAAGCCCAACAATGTTACCTTTGCAATTGTTCTTCCAGTAACTTCTCACCTGTCGAATTTGCATCAGGGGAAGGAGATCCACGTCTTCATACTAAGAAGTGGTTTTGATTTGTTTATTATAGTAATGAATGCCCTTGTAGACATGTATTGCAAATGTGGGAATTTTAGAGTTGCACGCCGAGTATTTGATCAAATGCCTAAAAGTGATGTATTCTCATGGACAGCCATGATTGCAGATTATGGGATGCAGGGAAAAGGTGAGGATGCTGAGTCTAGGGACTGTTTTATGGATATGTTGAAATGGTTTTATAAACTTTCTAGCAAATGCAAAGAGCAGGTGTAAAGCCAAACTCCACAACCTTTGATAGCATCTCCACGCCTATACCGAAGTGGGAGTGTTTGAACAGGGCATGGACGTTCTCCAATGCATTTGAAAAAGAGATTTTTGTTGCTTGTTGTATCTGCTAGTGTCCTGGGCACATAACTGTCTTAAGACGGATTTATACTCCTGATCTGGATGCTCAACAAAGTGTTCGGATGGTTTGGAAAAACTTGAACGTAATGTGTTCTTTTGGACAGCAATGATTGTTGGTTGTGGACAATTTTGGGTGGGTTGAGACACCTTGGAAACTTGGAAAATAATGGAGAAGGGACAAGGCTGTGTCAAATGCTTTGTTTACCGGTGCGTTGGTAGATACATATGCAAAGTGGAAGCAAGCATAAGACACCCAAACTTCTTGACAAAATGCCTGAGTGAAATATGGCCAAAGGATAGCAAGGATTGCAGGATATGTTTTGGAATGGATTTGTGGAGGAGGCATAGGAAGTTGAAACAAATATGAATAACTTGGGTAAATCCATCTCCTCTAGCCTTGTGTAGATCACTTGTGTTTGTGGTAGCGCGTATAGGGTATGTGTGTTGGTTGTCGAATCCCACAAGAAGTAGAAGCTCAAGGAAATCATAGTTGAGCACAAGTGCATGGAGTCACTTCGAATACAACAATGCTCGTGAACTGTTTGACAAAAATCCTCTTCAATTGCATGGTCTCGCGGATCGTGAATGTGGACCGCTTAGAACTGGTGCACCCGGATTCTAGTACCTACAGTTCTTATGCTGACCCATGCAGAGTCTATACGACCTGTTGAAGCTGGAGAAACTAGGCAAGATATTTCTACACTTTTCTACTGTTATTTTATTTAAAAATATTGTGAAATCGAACCACTTTTCCTTGCATTGATTTGTCAGTTGGATGTCATGATGGGAGATTTCCCTTTCTGCTTGTTTCTTCTTGTTTTAGCTTTTATCGTTGATAGTATGTGGGTTGAAAGGATGCGTGTGCCCTCTCCTCTAAATGTTATGTTTCTCTTACTCGAATGATAGACCTTCGTCTGTTTGTTTATGTATTAATTCTTCTCGATTGAGTTGCAAGTTATTATGTTGATCAAGCTAGTATTTTCGATATCATGGAAGTAAGTTTACAATAACTATGAAACCCCCCTTCCTAGCACCCAAGTTTGTCCTTGACATTTTTGTTAGCTCCTTCGCAAGTCCCTTTGATAACCTTTTGGCATCGAGAAAGAAAGGTTGTAGGATTGTGTGAGCAATGCTTGGGCTAGCTTGACTTAGAGTTTTGGTATTAAACCGGTAGAATGAAAAGGTTTGTTTGCAATGTGTTTTTCCATCTCGCATGTTTAGACTCTTATACTATCTTTCATCTTGTTTCTAGGCTTTTAAGGCCATCCTCAGGAAGTGCCTTGACCATCCCTATCAACTTGAACCATAACTAGCTTTTCGGATCAACTAAGTTGGAGGTTTCATTGTGCGAATCCTGTACCTCGTTGACACTAGAATAGTTGGTCTAATCCCCTCTCAGAATTATTGCTGATGGTGCTCTTCTATTTTTCCTAACTTGCATTATTTGCTCCCTTGTAATGTTAACGCTATTAATTAATATTGGTCGGTTTTTATGCACGTAATTACCGTAATAGTTTGTGATGGAAATTTCCTTAAATGTGATTAACCTTCGGGAAAAACTCATCTTTCATTGATAGTCTTATGGATTCATAGCGGAAGGTTTTGTTTTGATAATGTCACTTAGAAGTTATGTTTGTATCTTTGTGTGATGGTTGACTGTGTTACCAAGGGTTGCCTTAAAATATGGTTGTTTCGGGAAATGGATAATTTATTTTAAATTAATCAAACATTAGAATTGTTGTGGAAGTTTGCAAATCTTTAGTGTATTAAAAATTGTTGATGACATTATTGTATACTCTTGTGTGACGGAGCCCCCTTCTCCTCTCGCATGCTAGCTACTAGCCTGTAAGACTTTGACCCTTCTTGGATGATTGGAAAATCTTGTAGTTAATGGTCAAAACTAGTATACCTTGCCTTCGCTTCGAAACTTATGTTGTGTGTATACTCTATTTGATTTCCGGTTTGAAACTCATTTATACATGACTTTTTGTGTTAAATTTTGAAACCCGTGTTTCCCCTTTCTTGGGCCGATCAACTTTTGTTCTTTTAGAAATATATTATTTTAGCCTATGCGTTGGTACCTTTGATAAAATTCTAGATGGTTGGTCTATTTATATCAAATCTCAATCTTGTAATTATTGTTTAATTACTTACTTGATGGGAATTATGTTCTTTGCTAGATTGTTTATATCTCCTTATAGGGCCAAGGGCCATTCTCTTACGATTGCTATACTTTCGTTGTTATTACTCCTAACTGAAGTACAAGGTCTTCTCCTTCTTTGATTGGCATGATGAAGACTTTATTATAACTTGATGTGTTAATAGTGTTTAGAGGTTTGAACCAATTCTTGTAATAAAGTGCTTCCTTTTCGTGATATTGTTAGATAATAGTTATGGTGGTTTTGTGTAGCCTTATCTTGCTCAGTTCTCATGAACTGACTCTTGTAGAAAATTTGCTGCAGATGGATTTTGCATGTAGATGAGGGATAGATTTGTAGACTTTTGTCATCAACCTCAGTTGAGAAGATCCTTTGCTCAAAACCTTTTTATGTTGTTCAACTTTTGTTAACGTCCAGTGGAAAGTTTAAAAGAGGATTAATGTCTTAGTATAAAGTATTGTGGACTTTGTCATCTAAACTTTGGAAACCTTGTATTGTTTGACCATCTTTGAAATTATAAGAAAATTTGGTTTATTGTTGTTTTTGAGTGACTTGTGGAGTATCGTATTTTAAGAAATGATGTAATCTTGTTTTCTTCTCGTAAATGAGTGTTAGATTTGGTACAACTTGGCCTTGAGAATAAATTCGAGTTAAACCTTGGCATGACTTAGTAATAAAGTGTCATAAGTAAACTAACATGGGATTGTTAAATATTAATGACGAAGTTAAATTAAAAGTTGCATTCAAATAAAGTAACGTAGGGGTTACCAACTTGAGAAAGGTTTCCAAGAAATTCTCTAAGTAAACAAGGGCAAGACTATCATTGCAAAATCGTAAAAAATTTATAATGCTTATAACCGTAGCTCCTCTAGTGAACATTATGATATTTCATGGTAAAATTTGTAAAATTTTCCGTAAGGTGAAATGAATGATAATTGTTTGAAGATAGATTAGATTTAATAAATAGGAGAAAAAGAATTTTGAAACCACACAATCTATCTCTCGACATTTGGAAAGTAAATTATTTTTGGAAAGGACTCAAGAGGAATACTTTTAATAGAAAGCCTTGGATGCGTAAAGTTGTTGTTAGTTTGAAGAAGAGCCTAGCTTCAATTTAATACTTAACTAATGAGGTCCTAAAAATGTTTCATCTCGACCTTCTCCCTCTATCCCTTTTTCAAGGCACCTTATATCTCTTCTCTTTAGTGTGTTGTTTTTGAAACCACGTAAAACCATGTTGTCTTGTGGGCAAGTTTTCGAAATCTTAGGCCCTAAAGTGGTGAGCTTGATGGCCTTGTGGAATTTAATTACTCCTTTTTCTTATAAAGCAATTAAGTTAATAAATGTCATAATAGAGCATTTAAAGATAATTGGCACTCTAATTTAAAAGAATAAACTTAGCTTGGTAAGATGAATTGTATGAATCTTATCTTGAGCCTCCTTGAAACGTAAGCTAAGAATTGCAAGATGTCCTTTAAAAATAAATAACCTCAAGAATATCTCATTGTGGTTGGCCCTAACTTAAGTGTGTTGAGAGATTGGACTTCTATGTTGTCTTGTCAATTTGATAACGGTGTGAAGGTTTCCGTCTATTTTTTTTGGCCATCCTTGTATCAAGTTGTTCACAGTGTTAGTTGTATCCTTGGTGATGACATGTTGCGTCATGTTATGTGTCAAGCAAGTCAAAAAAAAAAAAGTTGTCTGTATTTCACTTGTGTTTTTCATTATGATTTATAGTTGTTCTCTTGGAAACCTTGTATTGTGTGGATTATTTGGAAAATTTGTTATTGTGGTTGACTTGACTTCGTGAGCGTAGGTTCTTTTCTCGAACCTATGGGCCGTAATCTTGTTTTGTTGTAAATGGTGTGTTGCTTACATGATGATACTTGCCTTGAGAATGATGATGATGAACCTTGCATGATGGTGGTAGATATTGGAAGAGTAATGTGCTTTAAACTAACATGTGATTATTTAATAATTGTGATATTGTGAATTACGTGATGTGTATGTCACTTGTGCGTGTTTGTCATCATGTTGATATGTTGGGGATGGGAGTATTCTCTCTCCTTCTTTTGGATTCTAGGAAGTAATCTTTATGAATTACCGTAACCCTGATGCTCCTCTGAAAATTAATTTTATAGTGGATAACAATGTTGTAAGCATGAACATATTGTGATATGAATTGTATCAATGTGTTGTAGATAGATTGATGTTAAAAGGAATGAGTTTTGAAACACACATTTTTTTACCATGTTTTCAAGAAATGTGTGTACCACCTTGTTAATATGCAAAGTAAATTGTGGATGTTATGTTGAGATGTACTATGTTCATCAATATGTATGGCTTGAGGTCCAAATATGTAATTTCATGTTGTGATTTTGGGTCATATCCCTTCTGTATGAACCCTATCGTATGGTCTTCTTCTTTGGTGTGTTGAACTGGTAAAACCATGTTTACTCAGGTGAATGTATGAATGAATCTGCCTTGCGTTATGGTGACCACCATTGTGTTTAATTAGTTGCTTTTGTTGATGAACCTTAAGCAAATAAATGTCAGGGAAAAGGTAGAAGATGTTAAGAGATAATGATGTACCATGGGTCAAAACTCGAATAAAAACTTGGTAAGTTAATTAGATAACGTGTGATCTTTCCTCTCTCCTAAAACGTAAGGTTGATGCAAGATATCTTATTAAAATCTATAACCCTATGTTTAACTCTTGTGGTTGGCCCTCAAAGCATACAAGTGTGTTACCCATTAGACTTCATAAATGTTTTCAAAATCGAAAAGTAAATAAATAATTAAAAATGCTATAAATTTAAAAAATCGGGTTTCTGGATGCCTGCACTTGGTATTTATAGCCTCTTAAAAATGCATGTTTGGTCATTTTATATGTGTTTGGTCATGTTTTGGTTGGTGATGACATAGTTTGCTCAAATGTACAAAAGTAAAAAAAGTGGGACACAGGTTATATTTCTTTGACCCTTGCTCGTGTGTGATTATTTGGGTCATTACACTGATGGTATCAAAGCGTATTATTGATTCATTTTCTCAAACCTATGGGCTCGATTGGTGTTATATGATGATGTTACATGGTGGTGGTGGTGTAAGGATGACTTGCATAATGATGATGATGTTGCATGATGTGTGGTAGATATTGGAAGAGTAATGTGCTTTAAAATGATGTGATTATTGTTAATTGTGATATTGTGAACGCACGTGATGTGTATGTCACCTTGTCCATCATCATGTTGATATGTTGGGACTGGTAGTATTCTCTCTCCTTCTTGTGGATTCTATGAAGAGTTCACGTGTGAATTACTACTTGTGATGTGTGAAAAGAATATGTGGATGAAATAGTGTTACCATTGTGTATATTGTGATATTAGATTTGTTGTAGAAATTGATGTTAGAAGTGAATAGAGAGGTAAATGATGTTTTATATCTTTTTTAATAGTAGATGTCTTTATCACACTTGTTATGTGAATGGATGATATGTTTAGATGTACTATATTCATTTCGCACTATGATTTGTGTAAATATGTATACCATCCTTCATGGTGAAATGATTAGGGTCAAAAAAATGATTGATATGAACCCTATCGTATGGTGATTGAACTTTGGGTGCGAAATGGTAAAGTGATCTGTTACAATCTTTGAATGTATGATCATGATCTACCTTTATATGGACCATATGTAAGACATTATGGTAGTTATGTGTGTGCCACCGTTATGTTAGTAATGTTGTTGTATGTTATGTTGTGAACCTTCGCTAACCGACCAAAGGAAAATCGGTAGAAGTGTATGTTGAGTGTGAGGAATGGTGTACAATGGGTCAATAACTTGAGCGTTTTAAACTCAGTTTAGTAGATTCATGTGAATTTCCTCTCTCCAGTGTGGTTAATATAGTTAATCTTGTCCATTTTTACTAAATTTAGTATTTTAGAAACTAGATGGCGATGCTATGATTCATATTAGGTGATGGCGATTTTGTATAATTTTGAGTGTATGTATCTTACGAGACGAGGCTCGATGTTATGTTGCTATTTGCAACTCGTTGAGTACCCCTTTGGTGGCTAGATAAGGCCACACAACTTATCGTAATGTGACATTATTATAAGTTGATTTTATTCATAAATTGAGCTTTTTACTTTATTTGTAAGGACCAACAGCTTTTCTTGATTGCCATGCTTTACAATTTTGGGCATTTCCTTGGTTTGTGGCACTAACATGGGGATTTTGATACTAACTATGGCTATTTGGCCATTTATTTTGCTTGATTTTGGGTCTTCTTTTAAATTTGGAATTTTACCGCCTTGCCCAAGGCTTGTACTTTGCCACTTGGCACTTTGATTGGATTGTTGTGCTGGTTCTATTGTCATGATGTGTGGAATAGGGTCATGGGATGCACCATGAAATGGTTGGACCTATGGACCCTTTTTGTTGTATGGGGGTATGCCCCAAGGAGTACATATAACTAGCGGGTTGTTGAACCACGCGTTATTATGTCACTTGGGTTAGGAGTGTTCGAACTCTATGTGTCTTGGACCATAGGGTCAACCGGCCTCCTTGAGGGAGGCATAAGAGTTTGAGGGAGGCATAAGAGACTTGAGGGAGGCATAAGAGTTTGAGGGAGGCATAAGAGCTTGAGGGAGGCATAAGAGTTTGAGGGAGGCATAAGAGACTTGAGGGAGGCATAAGAGTTTGATGGTTGATGTTTCAGGAGGCATATGTGTATGAGTTATGGTGATGTTAGGGACATATGTTGAGTTATTGTGATGTTTGGTAGTGGTCTTTTGATGTATGTGTTACTCATGTCAGATGGATATGTGTTGTGATGTTGTGGATATGTCATTGATTCCCTTGTGGACACTATGTACCTGTAGCTTTTGTTTGGTGTTATGTGAATTTTTCATTGATGCAAATTGAGGAAATGTCTGGTGGATTGTAGTACTCTTTTGTTTGAGTATTTTATATGTCAGTCATAGATGTGTGACGAGTACTATGTTATGTGGACTGTGCCTATTCCATTCCGTATTTGAGTAACCTTTTTGTGGTGTAATACAATCTTGAAGTATATACTTGTGTGCTTGTGAATTTGTAGTGTCTTTTGAACCTGATAGGGTGTTGTGTTAGCAGTTCATGTTGGGCACCCACAATAAGGAATAAACCAAAACTCTTCAATGATGAAATTTTAAAAGAAATTAAACTAAGAATAATGTTAATGGAAAGAGACTAATGAAATAATGAACAAGAAAGAACTGCCAATCTTCACAGAACCTTGAAAGTTAAAATTTCTACCAAATGTTCCTAAGGCTACCCTGTGGCCGTGCTTTAATCAACTAAAATTTTTAAACCATAAAGTGTACTTTCTTCCTTACCTATTCTTGGTTGCGAACCATTTCTTTTCCGTTGTGTTATGTCGCATCGAGGACGATGCTTTCTTAAGGGGAGGAGAATGTAATGCACTTAGATTCTTCTAATACACACTTTTATATCCTTACATAGCCTCAAACAATACACCTTAAATGTATTTTGTTTGAATCTCTAATATAGTGAAGATTATTACAAACATGCATTTTACTTCACCTAGATCTTTCCTTTCTTTCTTGTCTCACCAAATTGTGCTCAGACCATTATGTGGTTCTGAACGATGGACTTTGATTTAACCACTTGCTGGTATTAATTGCCTTTCTATCTTCTAATTTCCTCTGCCATTCCTTTTTGTCTTTCCCATGGAGTCGACTGGGCTTTTCGGTGGGTGGAAGGATCTCGGTCATTCCTTTTATTGCTTTCTTTCTAGTACGTACAGGTGGGTGTTCACTGTTTTTGCCGCTTGCTCAAGCCATTCTCGAGATGATATTCGTTCTTTCCTTGTACTCATTGTTTTTTCTATTTTCTCGTGGGTTGACCTCTTCCTTTTTTGTTTGTTTCTCCTCCTCTTTCCTAGGGCGCTGCGAGGTGTGTTCTTGTTGAGGCTCCATAGCAGCACTGCCACAAGGAGTAACCAGGCTAGCTAGGCTACGGGCACGTTACAGCAAGGTTGAAGCCCTTCTTTTTGAGCGCTTCCAATAGGCAGGCTATCCAGCTATGTTGTTATATTCTATTTCGACTACATCCTCAAATTCGGGATTCTCCTTCAAGATATTTTCATCAAAATCGATTAAGTGACAGTGAGAGTGTTACCAGGAGACCCGATGAAATTTATTACAGAGATTCTCTACTGAGACCTTGCTTGTTCTACGATGTAACTCATGGAAGAGGATCTCATAGAGGTGGATCTGTTTCATATCAGAATATTCATGAAGCACAGTTTGCTTTGCAAGAGAGCTTTTAGGAGATCGATGAAGGATAGAGGAATTAAAAAGAAACTTGGTGTAGTTGGATTAAAGGCAATAAAAAGGTGCATGCTTTTTGTGTAGGTGACAGATCGCACCCACAGGCACAGGAGATCTATGCAATGTTGGAGAAAATGTCTTGGGAGATGAAGGTAGCAGGATATTTTTTCAGATTCAGAACATGTACTGAGAAAACAGTAATGTCATGGAATACAATGATTGCAGGGTATGCACAGAGTGGACATTATGAGGAAAGTTTAGATCTCTTTCAACAAATGCATCTGGCTGACACGAAGCCCAACAATGTTACCTTTGCAACTGTTCTTCCAGTAACTTCTCACCTGTCAAATTTGCATCAGGGGAAGGAGATCCACGTCTTCATACTAAGAAGTGGTTTTGATTTGTTTATTATAGTAATGAATGCCCTTGTAGACATGTATTGCAAATGTGGGAATTTTAGAGTTGCACGCCGAGTATTTGATCAAATGCCTAAAAGTGATGTATTCTCATGGACAACCATGATTGCAGATTATGGGATGCAGGGAAAAGGTGAGGATGCTGAGTCTAGGGACTGTTTTATGGATATGTTGAAATGGTTTTATAAACTTCTAGCAAATGCAAAGGGCAGGTGTAAAGCCAAACTCCACAACCTTTGATAGCATCTCCACGCCTATACCGAAGTGGGAGTGTTTGAACAGGGCATGGACGTTCTCCAATGCATTTGAAAAAGAGATTTTTGTTGCTTGTTGTATCTGCTAGTGTCCTGGGCACATAACTGTCTTAAGACGGATTTATACTCCTGATCTGGATGCTCAACAAAGTGTTCGGATGGTTTGGCAAAACTTGAACGTAGTGTGTTCTTTTGACAATGATGATTGTTGGTTGTGGACAATTTTGGGTGGGTTGAGACACCTTGGAAACTTGGAAAATAATGGAGAAGGGACAAGGCTATGTCAAATGCTTTGTTTACCGGTGCGTTGGTAGATACATATGCAAAGTGGAAGCAAGCATAAGACACCCAAACTTCTTGACAAAATGCCTGAGTGAAATATGGCCAAAGGACAGCAAGGATTGCAGGATATGTTTGGAATGGATTTGTGGAGGAGGCATAGGAAGTTGAAACAAATATGAATAACTTGGGTAAATCCATCTCCTCTAGCCTTGTGTAGATCACTTGTGTTTGTGGTAGCACGTATAGGGTATGTGTGTTGGTTGTCGAATCCCACAAGAAGTAGAAGCTCAAGGAAATCAATAGTTGAGCACAAGTGCATGGAGTCACTTCGAATACAACAATGCTCGTGAACTGTTTGACAAAAATCCTCTTCAATTGCATGGTCTCATGGATCGTGAATGTGGACCGCTTAGAACTGGTGCACCCGGATTCCAGTACCTACAGTTCTTATGCTGACCCGTGCGGAGTCTATATGACCTGTTGAAGCTGGAGAAACAGGCAAGATATTTCTACACTTTTCTACTGTTATTTTATTTAAAAATATTGTGAAATCGAACCACTTTTCCTTGCATTGATTTGTCAGTTGGATGTCATGATGGGAGATTTCCCTTTCTGCTTGTTTCTTCTTGTTTTAGCTTTTATCGTTGACAATATGTGGGTCGAAAGGATGCATGTGCCCTCTCCTCTGAATTTTATGTTTCTCTTACTCGAATGATAGACCTTCGTCTGTTTGTTTATGTATTAATTCTTCTCGGCGATTGAGTTGCAAGTTATTATGTTGATCAAGCTAGTATTTTCGATATCATGGAAGTAAGTTTACGATAACTATGAAACCCCCTTCCTAGCACCCAAGTTTTCCTTGACATTCTTTGTTAGCTCCTTCGCAAGTCCCTTTGATAACCTTTTGGCATCGAGAAAGAAAGGTTGTAGGATTGTGTGAGCAATGCGTGGGCTAGCCAGCTTAGAGTTTTGGTATTAAAACTGGTAGAATGAAAAGGTTTGTTTGCAACGTGTTTTTCCATCTCGCATGTTTAGACTCTTATACTATCTTTCATCTTGTTTCTAGGCTTTTAAGGCCATCCTCGAAAGTGCCTTGACCATCCCTATCAACTTGAACCATAACTAGCTTTTCGGATCAACTAAGTTGGAGGTTTCATTGTGCGAATCTGTACCTCATTGACACTAGAATAGTTGGTCTAATCCCCTTAAATTATTGCTGATGGCTCTTCTATTTTTCCTAACTTGCATTATTTACTCCTTTGTAATGTTAACGCTATTAATTATTATTGTTCGGTTTTTTTTTATGCACGTAATTACCGTAATAGTTTGTGATGGAAATTTCCTTAAATGTGATTAACCTTCAGAAAAACTCAGCTTTCATTGATAGTCTTATGGATTCATAGCGGAAGGTTTTGTTTTGATAATGTCACTTAGAAGTTATGTTTGTATCTTTGTGTGACGGTTGATTTGTGTTACCAAGGGTTGCCTTAAAATATGGTTGTTTTGGGAAATGGATAATTTATTTTAAATTAATCAAACATTAGAATTGTTGTGGAAGTTTGCAAATCTTTAGTGTATTAAAAATTGTTGATGACATTATTGTATACTCTTGTGTGATGGAGCACCCTTCTCCTCTCGCATGCTAACTACTAGCTTTGTAAGACTTTGACCCTTCTTGGATGATTGGAAAATCTTGTAGTTAATGGTCAAAACTAGTATACCTTGCCTTCGCTTCGAAACTTATGCTGTGTGTATACTCTATTTGATTTCCGGTTGAAACTCAATTATGTATGACTTTTAGTGTTAATTGTTGAAACCCGTGGTTCCCCTTTCTTGGGCCGATCAACTTTTGTTCTTTTAGAAATGTATTATTTTAGCCTATGCGTTGGTACCTTTGATAAAATTCTAGATGGTTGGTCTATTTATATCAAATCTCAATCTTGTAATTATTGTTATTTACTTACTTGATGGGAATTTTGTTCTTTGCTAAATTGTTTATATCTCCTTATAGGGCCAAGGGCCATTCTCATACGATTATTATACCTTCGTTGTTATTACTCCTAACTGAAGTACAAGGTCTTATCCTTCTTTGATTGGCATGATGAAGACTTTATTAGAACTTGATGTGTTAATAGTGTTTAGAGGTTTGAACCAATTCTTGTAATAAAGTGCTTCCTTTTCGTGATATTGTTAGATAATAGTTATGGTGGTTTTGTGTAGCCTTATCTTGCTCGATTCTCGTGAACCGACTCTTGTAGAAAATTTGCTTTCGAGATGGATTTTGCGTGTAGATGAGGGATAGATTTGTAGACTTTTGTCATCAACCTCGGTTGAGAAGATCCTTTGCTCAAAACCTTTTATGTTGTTCAACTTTTGTTAACGTCCGATGGAAAGTTTAAAAGAGGATTAATGTCTTAGTATAAAGTATTGTGGACTTTGTCATCGAACTTTGGAAACCTTGTATTGTTTGACCATTTTGAAATTATAAGAAAATTTGGTTATTGTTGTTGAGTGACTTGTGGAGTATCAGTATTTTAAGAAATGATGTAATCTTGTTTTGTTCTCGTAAATGAGTGTTGTTGCTTCAACTTGGCCTTGAGAATAAATTAAGTTAAACCTTGCCATGACTTAGTAATAAAGTGTCATAAGTAAACTAACATGGGATGGTTTAATACTTCTGGAAGTTAAATTAAAAGTTGTATTCAAATAAAGTAACGTAGGGGTCACCAACTTGAGAGCAAGAAATTCTCTAAGTAAACAAGGGCAAGACTATCATTGCAAGTAAACTTTATAACACAATAACCCTAGCTCCTCTAGTGAACATTATGCCTTTCATGGTAAAATTTGTAAAATGACCTAAGGTGAAATGAACTGTTAATTGTTGAAGATAATAAGATTTAATAAATAGGAGAAAACAATTTTGAAACCACACAATCTATCTCTCAGCCATTTGGAAAGTAAATTCTTTTACTCCTTGAAAATACTTTTAGCGAAGCCTAAGTAAAATTGTTGTTAATTCAGTTAAGAGCCCTAGCTTCAATTTAATACTTTGCAATAACTAATGAGGTCCTAAAATGTTTCATCTCGACCTTCTCCCTCTATCCCTTTTTCATGGTGCCTTATATCTCTTCTCTTAAGTGTGTTGAACTTAAAACCATGTTGTCTTGTGGGCAAGAACGAATCTTAGTAGCGTTAGTGGTGAGTAGATGGCCTTGTGGAATTTAATTACTCCTTTTTCTTGATAAACGAATTAAGCAAATAAATGTCATAATAGAGAAGATTTAAAGATAATTACTCTGTGTCAAAAGAATAAACTTAGCTTGGTAAGATGAATTGTATGAATCTTATCTTGAGCCTCCTTGGAAACGTAAGCTAAGAATTGTAAGATGTCCTTTAAAAATAAATAACTCTCAAGAATATCTCATTGTGGATGGCCCTAACTGTAAGTGTGTTCTGTGATTGGACTTCTATGTTGTCTTGTCAAAAAGAAAAGTAAATTGTCCCTGATAGGTGTGAACGTTTCCGTGCTGCCTTTATGGCCATCCTTGTATCAAGTTGTTCACAGTGTTAGTTGTATCCTTGGTGACGACATGTTACATCATGTTATGTGTCAAGCAAGTAAAAAAAAAAAGTTGTCCTATATTTCACTGTGTTGTTCATGTGTGGATTATTTAGGTCATTACATCACTACTGTCTTACCTCCCTCATCTCTTTTTTTCCCTGTTTCATCCTCCCTCGAGAAAAGTATCTCGTCACTTCCTTTTCTAGTGTATCACCACTTAGTGTACACTCTCTTCCTCTCTCTCTCTCACCATGTATCCTTGGAATGGTTAGATTAGGATAGACTAGTTTTCCCTACACTAGAGTAGCTTGTGGCAGGTAGTTTAGGAACAAGAACCAGCTTTCTCTGGAGGTACATCTCATGTTCACAAGTCCCATAGCTTGAGAGATGGTCCAATGTTGTGCATTCACACCAGATGCCCCGCTCAAATATAAGGCCATTCAAGGGTGCTATGATTTTTCCCTAACAGTTTTGGCATGCCTAGTGGCATAGGTATGAAGCACCTTAAAACTTCATTTCATCAAGTTGATGTGTTCTTAGTGAGATTCAAACTTTTGAGGCACTTTCAAGCACATCTGTAGACTCCATCTAGTCAACAAACCACTCTTTAAAGTTGGAGACATTATCCATTCCATTTTCATTCATCTTCCTTTCCACATCTCCCATTTTCTTCCATTCCATGAAGTTGTGCAATCATGACTTCATTTCCATCTTGGAATTCACACTTGCAGCTAGCAGTGTTATTCAGATCCATCTCCAGTTACTTCAACACACCTCTAGAAAGGTTTCACAATGAAAATTAGCACTATGAATATCCAAGTGAGCTAGATTCAAATAATTTTGGTCTTGTTCCAAACTATCTGATTATTCAGAGCATGGATATACAAATTTTAGAGGTAGTTTCACACATGAAGAAGCTAATTTGTACAAGAAAAATCTGAGAATGGAGGCTTGCATGGTACAATCAAGGGCCATAGCTTAGATGAAAGCATTCAGAATTGGCTATAAGGCACCTTGTCCATGGGCCACCCCTATGCCTAGACATTACATCCCTAAGGAGAAGGTTTAATTCATGGTTGAAAAACATAGTGGATTGAGGATATTGAGGCATATGAGAAAAGTGTGAGATAAACTTGTCAATGGGTAAGTCAGTCACCAGGTCCTTGTCCTTCATTTTCTCTTTCTTAAGCTTTTTCATTTCAACAGTTCCAAGAGTCAAGCCCCTCGGTTGCTTCCCCAAGTGTTGTTTTCTATTCTCCATCTCCTAGCCTTCCATCTCATCTCAATTCTTCTACCCTTTTGCCTCCCAAGAAGTCATCCCCTCCAAACAAACAAGAAGTTCCACTTCCCTCTCCACAACAAACAATAGAAAAACTGGTTGAATCCTAACCTACCACTCCTCCCGCTTTCCCAAATTCATGTTGGGAAGAGACTCAAGAATCCAGTTAAGAAGAACAACAAAGAAAAGAGGAGCCCAAAAGAGAAGAAATGATAGAAAATATGAAGAGTTGGGCTACCAGATTTTGGATTACAAAGATCCCCTTGATTGTTAAGCCAATAGAGGAGGTCAAGATTGAAGAGACAATGGTGGCTAAGGCTGAGTTTACAGCAGAAGAAGAACAAGAACAAGAAGGAGAAGATTAGAAATCTATTTTCTCTGAATGCAGTGTCCATAATGGAACTTTATTTGAAGAGGATGTTGATCTAATCCAAGCTACACAATCAGTCATCAAGGAAGAATAACAATCAACTCCAAGTCTAGTTAAAAAGGAGCATATGGAGGAGAACCATACAGTTCAAGAGGCTTCAAGTACAGAGTAGGCCACAAAAGAACCTTCAGTTATTCCTCCCACTTCATCTCCTTCAAGCTCTAACACTGAAGAGGAGTTTTATCTTTCAAACTTCATGTTTCAAGAATAGGGCAACCATGGTGAGTAAGTTTCAGATCAGGAGGACACCATGGAGGAGGTCGAGCACATGCTGCAGGACAACAAGGAGGTAAATTATCTGTCTGACTTGGAGGATTGATGTGATGGAGAGGATCCCATGGAGATCACATCATTTTCTCCTCCATCATCTACCCTCGAAGAACGTGAGCCCGTTTCCATGAAGGAGAGCATTCAAGGACAACAACCTACACTTCATAATAGCCCTCTGGAACCAAGGTTGGAAGATATTGATCTTCCATGTTCTTCATAGGAGAAGGAAGGGAAAGATAAAGAGGATGTCATCATCTCTCTCACACCATCCACCCAAGTAAGGTCGGTAGTAGGGCTCCATTTTTGGAGTTAAATATCGAGTAGTGGGAAAATTCAAAGGACTAGACCTTTCCCAATCAAGTACTTGGCTTCATTAGAGCCAAGGGAGAAGCCAAAACTAGTCATGCCACTTTAGGGCATGAGGATGAGTATCAAAGCACCAAGGGTCACCATCAACACCTCTAGGAGTCCAATGCCAATCAACTTGAGGAGGTATTTTTGGTTGATGTTGATGCCTTGATGCTTATGGCTGACATATCATCTTATAGTCAATTTTTCACTCATACAAGCAGCCATATTTAGTGTCAAATCATTTGCATGGCTGCCCCTTTTAGGAAAGGGAAGATACTTCTCCTTTCCAATTATGGGATTTTTTCGAGTCCCCTTACTCTTTGGTTAAGTGTAGGAGTAGGAGTAGATTTTGTTTTCAGCAGAAGTTCTTTCACACACTCTACAAGTTCCACTTGGAGCAGGTGTGATTTTCAGTTTTGTACATAGTGTGCGTTGTGGTGTTTTGTTGCCTGTGCATAGTCCATTCCAGAGACGGTGAAATCCCGAGTAAATACAAATTTCTACTCTCGGAACTAGAAATCAGGATTTTCTTATTAAAATTGAGAGTGCCGCTATGGGGCGGAGTTCGGGGTGAACAAGTGCAAGTAGTCAGCTCGGGTTTTAGGGAGAAGATCAGTCCCAGAGCTATCGTTCATTACTCCATGCCCAAGTGATTATTCAAGGCTAGTAGTCTCTTCATCTAGCGGAAGATGTCCCCATGAGTCACAAAATTGTTATCACAATTTTTCCCTGGGAAAAATTGATCAAACACGACCCTGTAGAGGAGATAATCAAGGGTTAGGTAAATATTGTGAGCCCACATTTCAAATCCAAAAATCGGGATTACAGGTGGGACTCTACAATGGAGGAGCAAGGTTAGCAAAGGATCGAGACAACATCAAAGGAGTCCCGCATGTGCTAAAGCATGGCACGGTTCAAAAGGAAAATCCAAAACGGAGACCCCAAATGTGCATAGGCCCTCCACGTGTCCAAAATTCAAAAAAGGGAATAGAGCCGATGCGTTTTAAATCGACTAAGTATGAAGGGTCCAGTGGAGGCCTCCACGTGTTTCATCAGGACACTCTTTCAATGGGTAAGATCTAAAGGCCGGTCCACTAACAAGGCGTAGGCCCTCCACATGTCTAGAGCTCGAAAAGGTAGAATCAACCATTGAAAAGTCTAATTAGATGTAGGCTAGCGGAAGGAGCCATAAGTCAACACAACACAACTTCAAAAGTAAAATTTGGAGGAAGTCTCCCGATATGCGTTGAGCCTCCACGTGTCCAGAGTTAGACAAATGGCCCATCTCAAACAAAAGGTACTTAGCCGAAACACAAAGAAACAAAGCAAAGCCACGAAGGATCCACGTGTCTCATCGATCAAATTCAAAAGGCACAGCCCAAAGAGATCTACAAAACATGCACCAGCTCACCACGTGGTCAGGGAAACATGGCCATGTTTTAGGCCAAGTTGGGAAGGTGGGCCTTTCAAGGATTTTTTCGCCAAAAGCAGGCTGGTGGGCTGGTGAAGACTTTTCACCAAAGTGGGAAATGTGGTGGCACGAGAGGAAATTTTACATAAGTGTAAATGTGGGACGGCAGTGCTGGGGCATTTTGGAACATTTACACTTTTTGCAAAAATGGCGCAATTTGCAAGTGCGGGCCCGTGAGCCTGAGGAGGTTTGTTTGCCGAATGCAAAAATTGAATTTCTTGCCTGTGGGATATTTTTTATAATTTTCTGTTATTTCATAAAAGGCATTAAAGTGAATTTTGGGCCCGTGATTCCGTTTTGCAAAACTGGTTTTTGTCATTTTTGTATGGATTCGATTCAAATATTCAAATGGGCATATCTTTCGATCCAGTGCTCAAAATTCAACAAATTTGGTACCGTTGGAAAGATCTTGACCTCCTCTATGCCATGCAATCATAAAATTTTATTTTTAGCAAACTTTGATGGGTGAAAATTAGGAAAACGTATTTCATACCATTAATGATGCATCTGATTACTTCAACTACCCAGATCTGATCTAGATTTTCCATCTTTCCTTCTCCAAGACGCCAAATAGAGATGGGGAAACATAAATCGACAGATTTTGTGTGGATTTGTAGGGCATTAATGGTTGGTGGTTGAGCTTTCAATTTAGAGATCGAATTTCTCTTCTTTCTTTCTAGTTTTCATCATCTATATATTGGAAACACTTCTCATTTGAGAGGGGAGACATTTTGGGATGTTGGGAAACTCTTTCCAATTTGTTTCCTAGCTCCATTTAATCTTTAAGCCTTCTCCTACACCGACAAGTGTATATTTTCCTCTAAGCATCCATTTAGTGGTATGTGCACATCATAGAGAAATAAACTCATGTTTTTGTTGTGTTTTTAAACCCTTTCTCATGTTCTTTTTTTCTTTGTGCCTCTCCATTTCGTGTTTGCTTCTTGTGCATGTATTCCACATTTGCGGGTGTAAGATGTCATGGTTTTGGAGTTTTGATGTAGGATTTGGTTACGGGTCTGTGTCACTTCTTCCCCGATCTCCTTCATCTCCTTTTTCTCTGTTTCATCCTCCCTCAGCAGAGTATATCACCACTTCTTTTACGGTGTATCACCACTTAGTGTAGGCTCTCTTCTACTCTCTCTCTCTCTCTCTGTCTCCTTAGAATGGTTGGATTAGGATAGATAATTTTTTCTTGCACTATAGTAGCTTGTAGCAAGTAGCTTAGGAACAAGAACCAAATTTATCATGAGGTCCATCTCGGGTTCACAAGTCCAACAGCTTGAGAGATGGTCCATTTTGTGCAATCACACCGGATGCCCCACTCAAATTTGAGGCCATTCGGGAGTCTTTGTGATTTTGCTCTAACAGTCCCATGGCGGAGCAACCTCATATGTGACCATGGGTGTGAATGTGGTATTTTTCCCTTTTATTTTATTATTTCAGTTGTGTATTTCATTTTCTTAAATTGTAATGTTTCTCATATTATTGTGTCTATTAGTGTACCCCTTGTTTAGGATAATTAACTATGTGAATAATGTTAATGAGGAGATCTAATGAAAGGGGAATTGAATGTGATAGATATACCTTTGTTCTACATGATTTTGGATAGATTTCAATATATTTTTATTTTTGTATCCAACCTCAGCTCTCAAATCTCGGATTTAAGCTTTGAGCCAATTTTTGGACACTTGTGGGACAAGTTCTACTATCTCCATATCTCTTAAACTCTCCCACCAACATTACCTATCAAATTAGGGGTAAAATTTAGGCCTCATCAGGTGTTTTGAAGGAAAAAGAGGTAATTAGTTGCACCTTCTTCGCAACCCTCTTAATTGTGTCCTTGAAAGTATGGAGTGGAGTTTTGTGTGTAAAAGTGAAAATTTCATACCCTCACCTTACCCATTTATGGAACCTTGGAGTATGTGTTTGACTTGTGAGGTGGATTGGAGAGAAATGATGTGGCATCCTACATGGAGCCACCTCACCATCCTCTCCACCATTTTCTATTTATTGGAAATTCTTTGTTATTTTGGGGGTTACTTTCTTGGAACTTTGGGAGCTTACTTGTGGGTTGGATTTGATTAGGAAAGAGGTTGAATTTTATTGGCTTGAATATTGAAGGTGCCCCAAAGACAAGGTAGGGTCTTATACCTTGCATTTTCTCTCCTTGTTTTTGTTTTGTGTTGAAAAGTGAATGAATATATGTGATTTTGTATTGGATTCGACGGGTTATGATCTTAAGCAAGGTGTGTGGGGAGAGGGAAAAATGGGGGCCATTTTGGAGGGAAAGGGGAGTATTTGAGGTTTTGTGGAGGGAGTGTGGGTAGGGTGCTCTACCAATGTGGAGGTATAAGAACAATTCTAGCTATATCTTTGTGTATCTTGAATTATAAGAGACTTATGTGTGTCGATAAGTGCACTTGGAGGATTTTGTGGACCCCTAACCCACTTGGGAGATTTAAGGAGGTGGCCCTATGTTTCCCTTCTCCATTGGCTTTACTTTTAATCCTTTATCTTTATGAATTTTTATCTTTATGAATTTGTAGATTTTTTTATTAGTGTTGATTTTCTTGTATGTGTTGCAAGTTTTGCAAGTTTTGTTGAATTTGTATGAATGTATTATTGAAGCCAATTGTGAAGAGATTTCATGGTTGTAACATTCCTCATTGTCACATTCTTGTGGCTTGGGGCCAATGAGAATGTAGACTTCATCTTCTCATTGGATTAAGTTTGGGAGGTGAGTGTTACCTTTGTTGCCTTACTTGTTGCTTTTCTTGAAGATGAAGAAAAAAATTAAGTTGCAAGTTTATTCATGGGATGAAGTTGTAGTTGTGTATTTGAAACAAAAGAGAGATTCATTGTAAAAATCGGCATGTTGTCTCAACTTTTGTATGGAGGGATTTTTATATTTATATTTTGAAGTTGATTTTTATTGTAAATGAATTATTCAAAACTTGTTCTGAGTTACTAAGCCATGGAATGTGTATGATTGGAAGTTTCATCTCATTGAAGTTAAATCTCCTTCACATTGTATTGAGTTTCAAATCTACAACTTAAACTAAAATTTACATTTTATTTAAATTCTAAAATTGTTTAAAATCTGAAATTTATGTTATTTGGAATTGGAAATTTGTTGAAGTAAATGGTTTGGTTCCCTTTTGAAAATTTATTGTTTTTCTTATATATACATATACATAATATATATATATATATATATATATATATATATATATATATATATTTGTTTTGTTTATACTTATTTTCCTCTTCTAAATGAGTTGTAAAATAGTAGGATTTTAGTATTTTTGTTATAAGTTATACAACTTTCAAAACAAAAAAAATGTATGCAATCTATCTCCTATAAATTAATAAAAAAAAAAACTACTCTTTCTCTACCTTGTATTTGTTTAAATGAAAAGAATATTAGTCCAACAACCTTACTTATATAAATAATTATATTTATAGACATTATATATATTTATATATTCTTTTATATTTCGTATATAAATAAACTTGACTAAATATTGCTTGAAAATAAAAGAAACTATATATATATATATATATATATATATATATATATATATATATATATATATATATATAATTAATATTAAAAGTAACATAAATCGGTGGTGGTTGTTTAATGAAAACACACACAAACACACACACACAATAAGAATTAGGGTGGGGCTGAACCC
The DNA here is from genome assembly GCA_018340775.1 of Taxus wallichiana var. yunnanensis. NCBI lineage: Eukaryota > Viridiplantae > Streptophyta > Pinopsida > Cupressales > Taxaceae > Taxus > Taxus wallichiana. The sequence continues at coordinate 147,087,754 of CM031236.1, forward strand.
ACACTGTTGGAATGCTTTTTGTAAAAGGGGATGGGTAGTCATGATGAACCCACCACCCCATGATATAATATAGGGGTGGGTTGGAAATGACTTCCTATCCCAAAAACACATTTCCTTACCATTGTGGTCGCGTCCATATAATACACAACACGGTTGGCCCTAATAAAAACATATAAATATATAATCTATTATACATATAGACACACACACACAGACACACACACACACACACACACACACACAGCTACGTATATAAGTCCCGTATATAAAACCCTACACATATTTTTAAATATAAATGTTAGCATAGTCTACGTACTTGTTTTTTTATTAATAGTCTAGTTGTTCTATCTATTCCATTATTCTCTCCCTCTATTTTGTAACTTCTCCATCCATTTAGGGGAGTCTTGTTCAATCTTGTACCTATAAATAATGTACGTGGGTTCTTTGTTCAATAGAATAATATGAGATAATATATCTCTATTCTTTCTCCTCCATTTCTACCTCACAATTTTGTATTGGAGCTTTCTTGATCTCTGACTATGTGTGAAAGAAGGATATTAATCTTACTACTACCTGAAAGGAATCCTGGTGCGAGTTGACAGTGGAAGGAGGCTACAACACAGTGTGTGCGTGGAGAGCAAATCACGCAAAAAAGAGAAAAATGTTTTTTCAAAAAATGTGGACATTTTAAAAAGAGTGCTGTCTTTTTCCTGCACATGCCATTGTTATTATTTTACGTGCTTAAAAGGTGGATAGATACCTACTACGTGGAGAAAGAGGAGTTAGAGTAGATTGTGTGGAAGCTTGAACTTTGTTGATGCGTGGAAATTTCATGAAAGAGTCCTACAATTTTTGTTTACTTCCGTTATAATTTCTTTTATTACGTGGTGGTTGTTCTTTCCTGGTTGTGGTTCATGTGAAGGTAAGTGAAAGTCTTTAAAAGCTGCATGGAAAGACAAGAAGAAGCTTGTGAAATAAATATTCTCTTGCTTTGTATAAAAAAACTCCATGAGGAAGAAATAAAAATTCTTTTCCTCATTACTTTCATGCTATGTGGAAAATATTTCTTGCCTAAACTTAGTCTTTTACCTTCACCTTACTGCGTGTCCGATATTGGTGCGTGAAGATTTACAAGCCTGCGAGAAAGGTAGAATTCATTTGCTCATTTGTGTGAAAGGAGAATTATTTTTGTTTGGGATATTGTGCAGCTGAAGGTCATTTTTTTCAATATATATATATATATATATATATATATATATATATATATATATATATATATATATATATATAGTGCCATTAGTGTCTGAAACAGACCTTTCCACCACGACAATGAAGGACAAGAAGCAGATCATAAATAAAACTTTATCGAATGTCAACTGTAGACAACTCAATTGAGAGCGTCAATAATACAAATCACCATAGTTGAAAGCTAGAATATCAACTCACCAGCCAGAGAACACTATGAAGAAGCTCCTAAGAGCTCTGGGTTCTACTTTGCTTTGCTAAACAAGATTCAAAATACCGCAATCTTGCATTTGACAAGCTAGTTCGAGAAGGACTTCTTGAATACTTTGTTTTCGACATCGGTGCCAAGCAAAGTGAGTATGGGAAGAATTAGAAGCTGGATACAACGCCGACTGTGATGAAAAAGAATAACACCCTACAAAGCATCGTCATCTCACAACACACAAATATCGTGAGCATCTATGAGCCAATAATTCTCGTTAGTGAGTCAAAATTGTAATAAATTTTTCAAATAAATAATTTTTTTTTTTAATTATGATGTCTACTCCACAGTTACTTTTGTCCAATGCTTAGTTGCTCAAAGGGTCCAATTTTGTGGCTTGGAAGACAAAAATGAAGACAATCCTTCAGTTTGAAGGATTATGGGGAATTGTCACAGGGTCTGTGTCTACGCTCCCATAGCCCCTGATGAATTAATAAAATATGAAATGGCTAGTGCTAAAGCCATGATGCTGATAATGCTTAGTATCGGTAGTCACGATGTGCAACTACATTTTAGGAATAAAGAGAAACCCAAGGAGGCTTGGGACAAGTTGGCAGCCATTTATGAAGCCAAAAATCGGGCAGAAGATACTTCATATTTGTCAAAGCTGCACACCCTCTCTATGGGGTCAGACGAGAAAGTGGAGGAATTCTTGTGTCGCGTGGCTGAGATGAGATCAGAGTTATTAGCACTCGGTGAGACGGTGGACAATAAACTTCTCGTCGCAATCTCCTTGAGAGCACTCCCTTCTCAATTCAGTGTTCGTTATGACACCGAATGTGTCTAAAAAAAAACAAAGACATTCGAAGAGCTTGTGAATTTTTGTAATAGGAAGAGGCCATCACTTCATCACATGTGGAGTCTCGGGACAAATCTTGTTCTCAAAGCCTTACCATGGCTAGAAGAATCAGAAAGGTCCCCCAGAGAAGCCAAATCCAGTGCGAACCCAAACAACAATAGAAAGATCAAAAGTCAAAGAGATGGTGTCACATTTGCAGAACCAATACTCATGACACTAATCAATGCTAGCACAATAGCTTGAAACAAGGGTCTTCAAGCCATACAAGCACATCCGGTGCGAACATTTTCAAAAGTCCAAACAACGTCCTTGCTGAGAGAAAGCACAAGGGACATCTCACAGCCCAACAAGAAGATGATGACTCTAATGAGGAGACATCAGAAGGAGCCCATTGTAGTAAGAATCTTGTACTCATCTCTCAAACTTCTCAGCCCATGAAGAAAGTTTGGTTGATAGACTCTACAGTGCAAGTAAGCATATGTCAGGTGACAAGAAGTTGTTTGATTCACTACATGAAGAACCAACTGGAGATCGAGTTCGGATAGTAGATGACAAAGAGTACATTGCAAAAGGAATAGGGAATGTCACCATTCCTCTGGGACCATGAAAATGTACACTTACAAAGGTACTATATGTTCCTGGCTTGACTAGAAACCTCTTGTCAATTACTCAGCTCTTGAATCATCACCTTAAGGTAGAATTTCTTGTTCAAAATGGCATTAAATCATGCTTAATCTCCCGACAAGGTACGGTTCTTGCTAAAGATTTTGTAAAAGATAAGTTATTTGCTTTAGATATTGTTTCATCTTCTGCAGTAGCTTTATCTGCTTCAACAATAGAATCAACTACCCTATGGCATTTTAGATATGGACACTTGTCGGTCAGTTCATTACACCAAATGAGTTCAAAAGCAATGGTCCGTGGACTACCCAAATTGTCTAGTTCCTTGCCTATTTTCCTTGGTTGTCTTGCAGGAAAACAACACAAAGATCCATTTCAAGTGAGCACCTTCCATGCCAAGAAGTGTCTGGAGGTAGTTCATACCAATCTAAATGGCCCATTGCCTGCTTCATTTTTAGGATACAAGTACTTTCAAGTGTTCGTGGATGACCACTCTTGCAAGATGTGGGTATATTTCCTAAAGAAGAAGAGTGAGGCTCTTCAACACTTGCACAACTTCTATCATCATGTTGTGAAAGAGTCTAGACAACCACTTCTTCTACTCCACTCAGATTGAGGGGGGGAATTCACATCAAAGAGGTTCTTGGCCTTCCCGACACCAACACGGTAATAAGTAGCACTCGATCGCTCCTACACACCCCCAAAGAAAATGGCATTGATAAGCATCGCAATCGTATAGTGATGGAGATGGCTCACTGCATGCTATCAACTGTAAAGCTAGGAGAACGCTATTGGGCTAAAGCAGTACAAATGGCTGTATATCTTCTCAACAAGGCACTGACAAAGATTCTACAAAACAAAATGCCAGAAGAGGTATGGAGTGGTAGAAAGCCATCAATTTCTCATTTGTGAGTATTTGGTTGCATAGTATACATGCATGTCCCATCTCAGAAGAGAAAGAAGGTAGAGTCAAAAACACTCCAATGTATCCTTCTTGGCTACAAGATCTACTACAAAGGCGTATCGTCTCATGGATTCGAGACAAAGAAAATATAGAAGAGTCGGGATGTGGTTTGTGACAAGTCATCCTTTGACTCAATAGGATCAACATAAGATCCACTTCCAACCACATCTCATCGATTAGTCTCTAAATTTTTTAAGTTGTAAGAATTTTATGGGAAATGGTAATTTAAAATTAAAGTGTATGGGTATCTAATAATGCGGCCACCTAGAGTATTTTAGACATGGGTACAAGTGTGATAGGATATGTTGAGACATTTTCACTATGGGTCCTTACATAAATTTATGTGGCATGTTTATTTTGGGTTGAATTGATATATAGATATTGTGCATGAGACACTATAAAAAAACTAATTAAGGGGTTAAAATATAAAAAGTGGTATGTGTAGATGATTAAATAAATGAGGGCATGGGCAATATCCACTTACGGAAATAATATTAATTTACACATGCATTAGGAGACGATGATTTTTTAATAAATTTAATGTGAACTTAAATAGGAAAAAATTAAAAAAATCCATATTCAAGTATTAAATTGGTTCCGACTAATCTAAGGGTGTGTAGAAATTATTAGACGATAATTAATTAAATTTAATTAAAGTATATTAACGTTGCGAATTTTTAAAAAATAGCCTGAATTTTACTATGTGATTAATGAAGTTATGGTGTGGTTGTGGTGCATCAAAATGTGGGTGTTACACTTTGGTATCAAAGCCATGGGTTGAACACTTGGACCTTGGGAAAACATGAAAACCCAACAGTAAACTTAGGAAAACCCAAACTTATGACACTTGACATTGTTGATAACTTAAAATGTAGGAACTTACTAAACTAAAAAGAAATCTAAATGATGATGAACTAACTCCCATTTTGGTCTATGCAGTAGGTGTGGACTAGACAAGGGATTCATACATGTTTATTTATAGGGTCCACCCCTAGAGAAAACAGTGGATGCCATATTTCCCCATATTTTAAAGATATTATAGGAGGTCAATGTCACCATACAAAGAGGATCACTTACAGGAAGACATCCATCAAGATAGGGAGCCGTCATGGGACGATAAGGACCATCCACAAAACAATGAGGAGCATAGGGTGGAGAAATCACATGTGGAGGCAGCTAGACAAGACTCACCATAGAGAGAGCAGGGGATAGGGTTGAAAAGCATAGGGAGAGATCTAGTAGCCCTAAATAGAGAGACGATGATGAAAGAGACACCTAGGGGTAGAAAAATGACAATGGCTGATCATATCCATGACATAATAAATTATCATCCACCTCACTTCTTTGAACACACATGATTATTCATTTTTGAGGATTGGCTAGTTAGCTTGAGTTGATGCTTCAAGTTATTTCCTTACACTAACAACACGAAGGCTCGTGTTTCTATAAATATTATGAGAGATAGACCATGAGTATTTTGAAGGAAAAAGGAGTAGATGCTCCATGTGGATTTAGAGATCATGTGACATGTGAGCTCTTTGAGCAAAGGATTCAAGAGAAGATATAGTTCCGTATGATTCATTCAAGAGTGATTAAGGTTTTACATGATTTCCGATATGCGTGCATGCAGAATAATGGTTGAGTATGAGAGTAGGTTTTTAATATTTCTTCAAAGATCGTCGATTATGTGTAGGATGAGTCGGTTAGGATTCCCAAGTTCATCGGGGCATGAATTTAGACCTAAGGGGAGTAGTGTGCATGCATTATCCAAATACATTAGTCAGTAGCCATGGAGAAGGCCTATATTACAGAGGAGAACAATGAGAAGAATCAACAGGTGAGAGATATGGTGAGGAGCCGCATTCCGTAGGTGGAAGACAATCGTTCAAATGGGTCGGAACCTCCTCTTGGTGGACATGGATCTACACAGTCCTCCTTTTGACCACACCAAAACACTTGCCAACCATTTAGACCTCCATAGAGATATGATGCACATAGATGGTAGAGTATGGGGCCTCCTCTGAGGACCCATCAGGACATGGGCACCACCTGGAGAATAGTCGGTGGAGTTTATCTCGTAGTGGCCATAATAGTCTATAGTAGGATCATCGGGTCTATAACACATACTACTAGAGTACCTAAAGGAGCACCTTCTCATTGGAAGGACCCGACAGATGTCATGTATTTGGTGTACGGGGCATCACTTGGAGAGATTGACCAAAAACCTTGTAACAAGGGTAAGGGCCCTATTTCTAAGTTGATAGTTGGAGATATGGCACAGAGTCATAGGATATATGAAGCAATCGAGAACCACTAGGCAAAGCACCGAGTGTTGTTATCGAGACCACAAGCAGCATTTGTTGTATTCCTATCTCTATCGTATTTGATTCAGGCTCTTATGATTCTTTCATTTCCCCATCTTTAGCAGAGCGATGCATGCTGGTGGCAATTAGGCAAGGTCATAGTTGGGATTTAGAGATGGTTTCTTGACCCAAGCTCACAGTGGAGTCCATAGTTGAAGAGTGTGTAATAGACCTAGGACCCTTCACCATGACCTTGGATTTTTGCATCCTCCCTTCGGATCTTATAGGATTATTTTGGGTATCGATTTGATTTCAAGACTCAAGGATAGAGTGGATTACTATAGTAAATTGATCTCTTGTGCCGATGATTTGGGAATTGAGTCGTGATTGTTGCAGTTAGGAGGCCTATATTAATTCACACTATATCCACCATGTAGCTGAAGAAGTGTGTGCGTAAGGGATGTCGGTTATATGCCATTATAGTTAATAACAGTCATAAGATGAGACTTGTGGGCCTTCACTCAATGAAAATCCCATTTTGCTAGATTTTTCGGATGTCTTTTTCCCAGTGAGTTACCTGTCCTACCTCTTCTCGCATGAGATATATTTCCGTATAAACTTGGTTCCTAGAGAAAATCCTATCTCACGTGCACTAGAAAAGATGACTACCCTTGAGCTTAGTGAGATCAAGTCACAACTAGAGAGCATTATTGAGAATGGCCTAATTCATCCTAGTGTATCTCTTTGGCATGCACCAAGTGTTTTTTTGTTAAGAAGAAGGACAAATCCTTGATATTGTACATTCATTAGGTAGTTAAACAAAGTAATAATAAAAAAAAATTACCCCCTTCCATGCGTTGATGATTTGTTTTATCAAATCAAGGGGGATACCATATTTTTGTAGATATATCCTAAGTTAGGGTATCATCAACTAAGGATTGGGGAGGTAGATAACCATAAGACATCCTTTTGTACTAGATACGGCTACTATGAGTTAACAACAGTGCCATTAGGATTAATGAATGCCCCCACAGTATTTATGGGCTTGATGAATGGGGTATTAAGGCCATTCTTATATCCACTTTGTGCTCGTTTTCCTTGATGACATATTGATATACTCATGCTCGTGTGAGGAGAAAATGGAGTACCTTTGACACGTTCCACAATGTCTTCTAGAGAAGCAACTATATGGGAATCTAGATAAGTGTACATTCATTCGGACAAAGGCTTGGTACTGGTTACATCCTTTCTAGAGAAGGAATCATAGTTGATCCTTCCAATATTCGAGCTATTATTGATTGGCCCATACCAACCAATGTTACCAATGTACGCATATTTATGGGATTAATAGGAGATTTTTCTAGGACTTCTCATGAATTGGTCATCCCAACACTTCCTGTAGTGGAAAGGGAGAAGTTTATATGGTTGGACAAATATGAGTAGACCTTCAAGACTTTTAAGGAATGCCTTACTACATCACCTATCCTAGCAGTGCGTAACCACATAGGGACTTCTTTGTATGTATAGATGCTTCATTGGCAACGAAAGTAGGAGTATTGATGCAACATGGCCAAGTTATCACATTCGAGTCTCAAAAACTCAAGGATTATGAGCTTAATTACCCAAATCATGACCTTGAGCTTGTAGTAGTGGTTCATGTTTTCATTCGATGGTATCATTTTCTATTGGGAGGAGGATTACACTCAAGAAAGATCATTTGAGCCTACGACACCTCTTCACATAGCCCAATCTCAACACCCATCAATGGTGTTGGATGGAGCTTTTATGCGAGTATGATATGGATATTGAACATGTAAAGGGGAAGGAGAATGTGGTAGTAGACACCTTGCGTTGATGGAGGCACCTTACCATGGATACATAAATGGGTAGATATTTGAGGACAAGGATATTATAGTAGCTTCCTCATGAAAGGTTCTACCTCTTACCTAGACCAGAGATTGAGCCACATAGACCCCTTTAGGGGAAGTTTGAGGAATTATCATTGGACTCATATTTTCTTCTTAGACACAAAGGTCAGATATATGTACCTAGAGAGGGTGGTTTACTGACAGAAATTCTTATAAGGGCTTATTGTACCTCTTATTCAGCCCATCCAGGGGTGAAGAAGATGCATGCTACATGAGACAATTATTTGATTGGAGAGGTATTTGGAAGGATAAAACTTGGTTTGTGACTCGTTGTTTGGAGTGCTAGAAGGTGAACTCCAATCATCAACATCTAGATGGCCTTATTTATCCTTATGCTATAATGGAGTGGAAAAGGGACACCATTTCCATGGACTTAATTATTGGGCTACCTATGTAGAGATATCACCACAACACAATCATGGTCATGGTGGACGAATTGACAAATGAGGCTCATTTTTCTCCGGTTAAGACAACCTACATAACTCATGCAAAGTATATGTTTATCTAGATTAAATAGTGATATTGTGTGGGATTCCATGAAATATCATTTGTGACCGCGATCCCTTATACATGTCACTCTTTTAGACCATTATGGTATTCTCACTAAGGATGAAGATCAATTTTAGTACAACTTATTACCTTGAGATAGATGGTAAGACTAAGTGGGTGAACAAGGTACTTGGAGGATATGCTTTGGATGTACGTTATGGACCATAAGTCATGATGGGAGGAGTATTTATATTTGGTTGAGTTTGCATATAATAATAGTTCTCGAGTTTTATCATCTTGGCACCCTTCCAAAATTTGTATGGCAGAGAATGTAGGAATCCTTTCAGTTTAGATAGATTAGAGGACAGGGTGACTATTTTGCCAACTATGTTACAAGATATGGAGTAGGAGGTAACTTTGATCAGGAAGAGATTACAAGAGTCACAAGATAGGTAGAAGAAGTATGCGGATCGGAGGAGGATAGACCAAAATTTTTAGGTGGGCATGAAGGTTTTCCTGAGAGTTAGACCTCATAAGATCCCCATATGTTATGGAAAAGGCTCTAATATAGCTCTAAGATTTGTGGATCCATTTGTGATTTTTGATCTGATCGGTCCCATAGCCTTCCACTTAGCTTTACTACCCAACTTGTCTTGCATCCATGATTTTTTCCATATTTATGGTCTTCAAAGATATATACTGCACCCATCTCATGCATTGGATTAGACCACTTTGTAGGTGCAGGAGCACGAACAGGTGACTGTGGATCCTGTACACATGATAGAGTGCAAGACCCTCGGCTTTCAAGTGCATGAGATTGACTAGTTGTGCATCCAATGGGATTGATATGATTAGTTGTTAGCTACATGAGAGGATGCAACTTTGGTATGAGCCCATTTTCCCCAATTTTTCAAGTGACTTCCAAGAGGAAGTCAAGTATTAGAGGAGGGGATGTAGTGCCCAATCCTCTTTGACACCTATTTCTACTATGATCATGTTTATTAGCTGCTTAGAGACATGGACATTGTTATGAGATTTTGGATAACATGTTGTTATCTTGCATGGACATTGTTATGAGATTTCGGATAGCATGTTGTTAGACTGCATGGACATTGTGATTATTATTATTGTATTTTGGCTCATATTATGGATTGTATGGATTCCTAGTGGACTTTGATAGATATTGTTATATATGATGATGATTAGTGATATTTTGTTATATGCTGACATCTTTGACTCTTGACAATGGCGATTGTGTTAGACGTTTTGGACTAACCTTGTGTGTGTACATTGATGTTATGGTGTATTAATCATGTGATGATATTAGTGATCAATAGTATGTTTTCAAATGCATCTAAGTAGGTATAAATTGCAGTAAGTATGTGAATTACATGGTTGTCATAAAATGTGAATTGTGATTATTGATAATTGTAAATAATTGGTTAGAGTATAATTATTTAACGGTGATACTAATGGATATAGATTGTATGATGATCATTTTATAATGGATGATATGAGATTTTTGATTCATTGATGTATTGATGTGGCCTTGACACAAAATTTGGTATTGTCTTCGTTGTTTTTAGGAAATAAAATCACAATAAACAAGAAGGGACTAGGAGACTAACTATGGAAGAATACCAATTGTTACAACATGGTCACCTTGGTATTTGTGTGTTTATGTGCATTTTCATTTTACTTTTTGTATTTGTTAGGATGTTCCCATCATTGAGCACTCTCATATATGACCAAGGGTGTAAATTTTGTATTTTTCCCTTTTATTTTATTTGGTTTAGTTGTGTATGTGATTTTATTAAATTGTAATGTTTCTCATATTATTGTGTTTATTAGTGTACCCCCTGTTTAGGCTAATTAACTATGTGAATAATTATAATTAGGAGATGTGATAAAATAGGTATTGAGTTTGGTAGATAGTCCTTAGTTCTTTGTTATTTTTGATAGATTTCAATTGTTTTTTATTTTTCTACACAAACCCATCTCTCAAATCTCGGATTTGTTCTTTGATCCCATTTTAAGAGTCTTGTAAGACAATTTATACTTCCCCATATCTCTTACACTCTCCCAAAAACCTTACCTATGATATGAGGGGTCAAACTTAGCCCTCATTATGTGTTTTGAAGGAAAAAGAGGTAATTAATTGCACCTTCTTCCTAACCCTTCTTAATTGTGTCCTTGGAAGTATGGAGTGGAGGTTTGTGTGTAAAAGTAAAAATGTCACATCCTCACCTTACCCATTTATGGAACCTTGGATTATGTGTTTTCCTTGTGAGGTGGATTGGAGGAAATGATGTGTCATTCTACATGGAGCCACCTCACCATCCTCTCGACCATTTTCTTTTTGCTAAAATTTTTGGTTGTTTTGGGGGTTACTTTCTTGAAACTATGGGAGAAATCTTTGGATTGGATTGGATTTCGAAATAGGTTGGATTTTTTGGCTCAAAGATTGAAGGTGCTTGCAATGGCAAGGTAGGATCTTATACCTTGCATTTAATTTTCCTTATTTGTGTGTTGTGTTGAAAAGTGAATTAATGTATGTGATTTTGTATGGGGTTGGGTAGGTTATGACCTTAAGGAAGGTGTGGGGAGAGGGAAAATAGGGGCCATTATGGAGGAAAAGGGAAGTATGTGAGTATTTTTGGAGGGAGTGTGGGTAGGGTGCTCCATCAATGTGGAGGTATAAGGACAAATTCTTACGATAACTTTGTATATATTGTATGAGGGAGAGATAAGAGACTTGAGGGAGGGATAAGAAACTTGTTTGTTTGTTATTAGTTCACTTGGAGGATTTTGGTGGACCCCTAACCCACTTGGGAGGTATAAGGAGGTGGCCCCATGTTTCCCTTCTCCTTTGGCTTTAATCTTAAGCTTTTGTGTTTGGAGAGTTGTTGATTTTGTCATTAGTGTGGTTGTTCTTGTATGTGTTGCAAGGTTTTTTGTATGTATGAATGTATTAATGAAGCCAATTTTAAAGAGCTGCCATTGTTGTAACACTCTTTATTGTTCCAATGTTGGGGCTTGGTTTCCAATGAGAAGGTAGGATTCACCTTCTCATTGGATTAAGGTTGGGAGATGAGTGTTGCCTTTGTTGCCTTGCTTTTGTTTGTCTTGAAGATGAAGAAAAAAAAAGTTGCAAGTTTATTCATGGGATGAAGTTGTAGTTGTTTATTTGAAACAAAAGAGATATTCATTCTAAAAACTAACATGTTTGTTCAACTTTATTGTGGATGTATTTTTATACTTGTATTTAAAAGTTTAGTTTTTTTGTAAATCAATTATTCAAAACTTTTTGTGAGTTACGAGGTCATGGAATGTGTATGATTGAAAGTTTCATCTCATTGAAGTTGAATCTCCTTCACATTGTATTTATTTTTAAATCTACAACTTAAACTAAAAGTTGCATTTTGTTTAAAATCTGAAATTTATTTTCTTTGAAATTAGAAATGTGTTGAAGTAAATGGTTTTATTCCCTTTTTAATAGTTATTTTATTTCCTTATATACATACATGCATACATACATACATGTGTGTGTGTGTGTGTGTGTGTTGTGTTTATAATTATTTTCCTCTTTAAATGATTTATAAAATAGTATGATTTTAGTATTGTTGTTATAAGTTATATGAATTTGCAAAACAAAAACAATGTATGTAATTTATCTCCCTTTAAATTTAAAAATAAACTACTTTGTCTACCTTGTATTTGTTTAAATGAAAATAATATTAGTCCGAAAAACTTACTTATATAAATTATATATAATTATATATTCCTTTATATTTAGTATATACATAAACATGACTAATAATTTTTAAAATAAAGAAAACAAATATATACATATTTATATTGCCAAATAAAATTAATATCAAAAGGAATATAAATTGGTGGTGGTTGTTTATTGAAAACACACGCACGCGCGCACGCGCGCGCGCACACACACACACAAACAATAAGAATTAGGGTGGGAGCCAAACCCCACCAAAGGTGGATTATTTTTTTAAAGGTGGTGGGCGGTCATGGCCAATCCACACCTTTGTATAATATAGGGGGTGGGCTGTCCATGACCACCCATCCCCAAAACTCATTTCATTACCATTGTTTCCATGGCCCTATAATACACAACGTAGCCCAAAATTCCATAGTCAGCCCTAACAAAAATAAATATAAATATACTATATATTACACACACATACACACACAACCGCATATATAAAATCATATACATCTTTCTAAATGTAAAAGTCTATATATTTGTATTTATAAATATATATGTATGTATGTATGTATGTATGTATGTATGTATATGTGTGTATATATATATATATATATATATATATATATATATATACACGTATGTATATATAATATATATAACCAACATTTAAAATGGTAATTTTACATATATAAAAATACTTGCATATTTATATATATATAATGTATATACTTTCATATAATAAACCCAACATAACTTTTATTAAAAATATAAAATATATAATGATATACTTTCAATAAAACAGATTTGTTGGTATCAACACGAAGATTTAACCCTACACACACAAAAACATATCTCCATAGCTTTCCATATGCCTCCATAGCCTCCACCCTCTCTTTAAACCTATAAAACCAAATGAGAAAAAGAAAATAATTAGGGAAACAAAAGAATAAAAGAAAAAACATAAAAAGAAATTAGTGATATTTAGTCAAACCTAGATCTAAGGGCTCCCATTGATCTAATCTAAGGGTGGAGATTTGACACTACACTTTTTAAGTTGTAGGAATATTATGAGAATGAGTAATTTAAAATTAAAGTGTATGGGTATCTAATTAATGGGTTCACCTAGAGTATTTTAGACATTGGTACAAGTGCGATAGGATATGTTGAGAGATTCTCATTATGGCTCCCTTAATTAAATTAATGTGGCATTTTAATTTTGGGTTAAATTATTATATACATAATAATAAACTATTCGAGGGGTTAAAATATAAAAAGAGGGATGTGTAGCTGATTAAATAAATGAGGGGCATGGGCAATATCCACTCGGGAGATAATAATAATTCTGAGATGGCTTAGGAGACAATGATTTTTAATAAATTTAATGGGAACATAAATAGGAAAAGTTAAAGGAAATCCATATTCGACTATTAAATTAGTTCTTACTACTCTAAGGGTGTGTAGAAATTATTAATAGACGAGAATTAATTCAATGTAATTATTGAAGTATATTACACTTGCAAGTTTTTAAAAAAATCTTCAATTCTTCCTAAGTGATTAATGAACTTACGGTGTGGTTTTGGTGCATAAAAATGTGGGCGTTACATATTTAGTCCCCTTTATTTTTATGTTTATATTATACATATCATATCAACAAACCGTATTTTAGACAGTTTCCCTTTTTGGACCTTTTTCACTATTCATCGCCCAAATCACCTCGAGATTTCCGAAACTTTGAAACCCGAAAGTCCAAAATTCCGGACTTTTAGAATCTCAAACATTTTCCCTTTCCGAACCTTTTTCAATGTTTTTTCTCACCTTGTCTCTGAAATGCCGAAAAATGCCAAGTCTAAGAACTTTGAGCCTTTCTCCATTCCTCCACTTGATCTCCGATCTTCTTCGATGTTTGCTTGGCCATTCATTTTTAGACCTAGAATTTCCATTGTCAAGATTACTGCGAACCTGATTTTCAATTAAAATTTTACCTCGCATGATTGAACCAACCTCTCCATTTCCTATTGTGCAAGGTCATGTTTGATCAAATTTTTCCGAGGGAAAATTGGATAACAATTACTAGCTTAAGACACCCCTATCTTGAAACTAAAATATGATCTCATTTGTAAAGTTTTAGACTTGAAAGATGCCTACAACAGAGACATGGTATAGTATGTAGATTTAACAATTTCTAGTTCAATTTATCTCGAGTTACATGAATGGATCATTACACAAAGGAGACCATAAATTAAGGGAAATATCAAAATTTATCCTTTCTCATAAGAATATTTCATTTTTGTGTTTGAATCTATTGAGAATCATGAAAGCATACACAATAGGTATTGGGATTGGTGGGATCATTATGGACTTATGAGTAAACCTAAGTATTCCTTATTCAAATCATTGAAAGACTTATTTGACACGATGCTCATTTGTGTTAGACTCCCAGGCCTTCCCCTGTAACTATGGGATAAATCCTACCTTGAAACCATTGGTAATAGGTTGGGGGCCTTTTAAGAATTTGATAATGCTACCTACCATCAACTACATACTACTTATGTTAGGATTCTTGTGGACCTAGATATTTCCTAGGACCTCCCAATGAGCATAAATTTGCATATGGGTGATAGAACTTGGACACAAAGACTGGAATATGAAAGATTACATTTCCGATGTCATGGGTGTAAATTGAAACATGACATTTGTTAAAATATTGTGGTAGTAATTAAAAAGGGGGTGAATCTTTCATGGTGGGTGGATTCTCCCCTTCCCACTTCACCATTGATTCCCCTATTGTCCATGTTCCTTATTCTATTTCAAGTCCCCCTCAGTGGTCTCTTTCCCTTTTGAACACCTCCAAGTTTCTTCATACTTGAATCAACGAGTGATATTCCATAGTTTCTGTTGAGGTGATGAAGGAGAGGGCACCGCCCTCTTCACTCGATAAGTATCCCTATAGACCTATTGCCTCTTTGCATGTTCTTCTACCATGTGATTATGGTGATAAGCTTAACAAGGACAAGTGGATGGTAGTCCGAACAAGAAAAGAGTTTGTACTAAAATGCAATCACCTCCTTAACATTTAACACTTTGATCACATTCTTTGGTCATCGGTTGATTTTAGCTCTTTGATTATGGTGATACACGAGGACTGGTTTTGTTAGTGAAAGTTGTTTCTATCGTGTTTATTTTGATCTTCATTAGAGTATATGGGCTTGAGACCTATTTGTTACCAAGTATGGTCCCAATAAAACAACCTTTATCCTTAATAAAAAAATATTTGGAAATCCTTTGAGATTGTATTTTTTTCTTAAGTGTCTTGTTAATGGGTATTTTTCTATTCTATCACTTAGTGATCACAACCTTCAATAATATCCTATAACTTCTTCGAACATATTCCTCCTATCTTAAAGTCTTCTTATATAAGTTTTTTGGATCTTGAAAAAGAGAATCACTAGAATGTAAGACATCAATTTTCATCACGATCATATCCCATGTCTATTATCGTAGAATATGTTTAAGATTATTCTTTCTTAAATAACTTATTTATTTCAAATTTGAGAATTTCTATGTATTTTCCGAGAAACTATTGTCATTCAACCCCACGTAACATGCTGGAAATATTTTCAGCAGAATTTTGGTCCTCTATTTAAATCCTTCTCTTGTTTACTTTTATATAACATATTTGCCCATATTCGCTATCATTGGTCTTTATTCTTTAAATATGATGTCACTTTCCCATTTAAAATAGATTCAGAACTGAAAGATTCAGCCAAACCTTTCCCATTTACTTTAGTGTTTCGTCAATCAATAGATTCTGGCACATTAACATCTTGAATCCTAAGTTCCTGCTTACATCCTAAGTTCCTGCTTGTAACAAACACAACACCTTTTGCCCTTATTTCAAGACTTAACACCTTTTTCCATGATATGTGGCAATGGTTAAAAATCTATTTACATCGCATCAACGAGAGAGTGGTTTTGTTTTGATATACTTACCATTTCCGAAATTCTAATATTTTTAGGGCTACTATTGTTTTTCACTAGTTTGGGATATTTCCAAACATACAAAGTTTGATATATTTAATAATGAACATTGTTTTCACTAGTTTTACAAATTTACTCAAAATGTTTAGTTTGTAATCTGTGCCTTCTTTTAGACTTATCCACAACTAGAGGACACAACTCTCGAGTTAGATCATTTACAATATGTTTTAAATTGTTTGGCGAGTGTTCCTTATAGTATGAGAAAAATCTTATTAATATCTCACTAATACGTGTTTCTTGTTGTAGTCATTATTATAATTTCCTCATCTATTCCTCTAGGGAAGAGGTAGGGAGAGGAAATAAGGAAAGTGGTGCTGAGGCACAAGGAAATCCGGTTGGATTTATGGAGTTTTATATAATAATACATTATCTAACAACTCATCAATCTAGAACTTATATGTGTACAATGCTCTAAATAGTGGAGTTCTTACTCTTATGTATGGAACGAGGTTCGTTTGCCTCTCCTTATAGAGTATTTGGAAATGGATCAATAGGAAGTGAGTGATTTATCCTCAAGAGGACCTTTATCTAAAATTTGTTTTCTTCTTAAAAAATGAATCATAACCTCCTCATCACAACGACAATACATGAAAAACTATATATTTATGATGATGTTATTTTTTATTTATTTACAATAAAAGAACATTCTCAGGGAATCTTCTCCATTACATCACATTTTAGTGGAGAAATATTTATTAATGAGGATCAAATAGAGCTTCCGTTTCTAACGAAAAGAGGGAGAAACAAAAACACATACAAACCAACAACAAAACTAAAAAAAACAATAAACAAGCCACAAGATCATCCATGGGACTCCTTTCCATGGGATCTTAAATGCATCTCAAGGCGGTCATTAACAAATTTATCTTTCTTCTTTCTACCCAAGTTAATCCATCTATAACAATAATTCGAATTTAAATTTTCATTAGTGTGAATCGGAATTAAGATTTCTTGTTTTCTCCTTATCCACGATTTCCTTCGGTGATCCAGTTGTAGGATTCCTAATAGGAGTTTTAGGTACACATTCTTCCATCACAGAGTTAGAATCAGGTACAATTTCTAGTTTTTCATTAATCATTGTATGACAAGGGAATGCATCTCTCCACAAGATGGATGTCACATCCTTATGCCTATCGAGATGACAATTTACAAAATTATGTCCCAAAGAAAAACAACATCTACATATGAAGGGAAACCCTTCATAATCAAGGGATGGGTCCAAGTTCGTCCTAGACCTTAATATTAATATTAGCGGGAAGTTCCGTTGAGGTATCCAATTCAACAAAGATCGGGAATAGGTTGTGGAGATAAATAAAGTGTTGTCACTCTCAATATTAATGATATTACCCAAAGTATTGCCTATGGAAACTAGAAAATTTGGCTACCAAAACTAGAGGAGAAATTGAGGGAATCTAATCCAAACCGGTTTGGTTGAGAAATATTCAGTAAGAGTGTTGAAAGATGGGAACCATGGTTTCAATATCAAGTAATGGGGTTGCCGAACCCAAATGGTTTTAGTGATAGAATTCCTATCCCTAAGCTCGAGAAAACGACAATAAAAATGCCTTTATCACAAGGGTAAATGTCTACCTGGCATTCAAGAAAAGTGAGCCAACACTTTGAAATAAACACATGTAGGTCTAGTAAATTGGACAACCATCCACTGAATTTGCATATTAGACAATGCACCTGGATGTAAGATTTGGATTTTGACACTTCTTCTCCAAATATCACACACAAAGTGAACTTGAGGTAGATGTCATGGGGATAAAACCAGATCCTTTCTTAATGACCTCCCTAAAATATTTAATCTGGTTCAGTGGTGTAACAAGGGAGGTAGCAAGAGGGACATTACTGTCACTCATACCTAGACCGACCACACCTAAACTGCGGTTGTGATTTAAAATCTTATTAGTCAGTAGATAGGTTGCAACAGAGCCGGATCCCTTAATACCCTTATCCACACGTGAAAAACGCACCCCTCCATTATCTGAAAAATGCACAGATGGAGGGGAATGAAGAATCTCCTTCTCCCCAATAGCCAAAGTAACCGTTGACTTAGGAGAAACATTGGCACCACCTTTTTTCCCCATAAGCTCCTGTAACGGCCTAAAACTATCTGTTAAATCACTACCTCCAACCACACCCTAAAAACAACCGTATCCCTTATCACATTCTTTAAATTTTGACAGACCAGAAGCCATGGCAATAGGAATTGTTTGAGATCCTCTAGCACTAGGTTTTGACAACTTTCCTCCACGTAGAGAGGTCCCAAAACAACCTCCGCTTCCATTTCCGTGCACCAGTTTACGAGAAACATCGCTAAGGGTTTTCACTTTCCTCTTCTCTACGCTTAGGTATTGTATTACATTATAATAATAATTGTATTTTTATTGTAGTACTTAGGAATCTTAATTTTGAAGCTTTGATCTATTCAAATTATTAATTTTATAAGTTGAGTAGAAAAAATCATTATTAAAAATCTATTACGTAATCTAGCTCTTTTTTTTTTAATTTATAATTACGATAGAGACATTTATAATTTTAATATGAACTAAAATTTTCCATTTAAATTCTATTTGAATTTCCTATGTTAGTGGGCGTTCCTTCATTTTCATCCAAGTTGAGTAATGATAGAGTTGTTCACTTTTATTCATGATATTAAAATTGATGTCGATTTGACCATCAAATTTTAATACTTCCATAACTTTGAAGCCTATTTTACAATCACTTAAATAGATTTAAAAATATCTTGAAAAGGAAGTGTCTAAAATTAATGTATCAACCACCGTGGTAGTACTATTTGGGCCATTTTTCCCAATGTTTTTCAAGACAATCAAAGTCATGTAAATTATTGATGCCCTTTGCAAAAATAAGTGAGACATAAAAAAATTAAAGTAGTTATTTATCAATGTGGTATATCAAATATTTAAGATTAGAACCCTTAAATTTATACTTAATAACATATTTTACAAAGAAAATTCAACCTTTAATTTGAATTCCATCGACAATAATTTAGAAGAATTTTACCAAAACTCATTTTGATGGTGATGTCTTCATCCACGAAAAACTACAACAAACTATATCCCTAAAACTAATGACGATGGTGAATGGGATTATTGCGGGTGTTGATTTGGAGCACAACGGCCTATAAGTGGAATTGATCATGGTTTATAAGGACTATAATGCCCACTCCTCTTTAACTCTATGTGAACCATGTTATCAATTTTGAATTGATTATAATCTCAAAACCTTGTTGTTGTATTAAGTTTGTCATATAATAAAGTATGCGGGACATCATTATTGCTTTATTGTGTTTTGGTTATTATTATTTTATCGTATGTTGTCTTTGTGGACCTTGATTGGAATTTAAGGATAAGACAATTAGCTAGAACGGTTGCATTGTCGTAAATTGATTGTGATAGCATTACTCTTCGATATTATTTTTTTAGTCTATCTCTGTGACTGGACACATAGACACTATTATGCATTATTACCGGTAGATATTAATAGATGAAAAAATTTAACTCATTTTGATAAGGAAATCGAAGGATATACATTACTATAACTGAACTAATTAACTTTTGATAGACATTCAGTATGGAAGATAATGATGTGTTGTCAACTTAGATATATATTGATATTTTGAATTTTCTTCGTATTGATTTTTATTAGGATGATCAAAGTCATTTTGTGATTTCGTTGATATTGAAGGATTGACGAAATGGTGAACGAGTGAAAGTATTGCTTAAATTAGATGATTTAGTTGGTTATGATCTTAATTGCAAACTGATGTATTAGTGGAATCGAAATGTTGGAAATTGAGAGTAATTGTTGAATCACTTGGTCTTAGCAATAGTAGTTATGAAATTTGATGTTGAAATTGATATTTATATATAAGAATTTTTTTAGTTCGATATTGTTAATATGTTCATGAGACCATAAAGGTATTGCGTGATTTTGCAGGTAATTATATCGCAACAACAAACTACGGGGGGGTAGGAGGCCAACAATAAAGGAATGTGGAGTATTGGCAAGTGGTCACCATGGCAACTTGTGTAATGTTGTTGTTTTTTAATTTTTTGTCGGGGTCCCCATGGGGGAGTGTCCTCCAATTGTGACTATGGGATTTGTGTGTATGTTACCTTTTATTTAATTATTGTTGAGTATGTGATTTAATTTGTGACATAATTTCTTTTCTTATCATTATTGATTAATGTGTCTCAATTAGGTAAATTAATCATGTTATTAAAGTTAATTATGGATGGGACAAAAATAATTCATTTATTAGATTAGATGGTTCTTTGGTTTATGTGTTTTAGGTTGAGTGTATGTGAGCTTGAGTGTTGCACACTCTACCTCTCCTTAGAAATTTGGATTTCACCTTAAGAGCCAATATTTGAGGCTTGTGGGACAAGTCAAACTTGTCCCACACCTCTTAATTTATTATACCAACCCTACCTATGGGTTGGGGTTGCAAAAATAGACTCCATTATGTGTTTTGTAAGGTAAAAGGTGAGATTTGATTTTGCACATTCTTTCATGTGTCTTAAATTTTTGTCCTTATGGGGTGTGGGTTGAAGTGGTGTGTGTAAGAGGGTTGTCATACCTCTCAACCACCCATTTATTATGCCTTGGGGTTGAGATTTGACTTATGATGTGGATTTGAGGATGAGTGATGTTGCATCCTACATGGATCCACTTTACCCTCCTCCATTTTCCTTTATATGCATGTTTAATTGTTTTTGGGGGCTACTTTCTCCTTTTCGGAATAATTGTAATTTTGGGAGAGCTTGCTTGAGAATGGAGATTAAAATGAATGGTGGTTGCCTATTATTTTTGAAGGCTCGGAGCTTGTTGTGTATTGAGACTGTTCATTTGTGAGGTAGATTTCGATCTTTTTTTTTACTTTGCTATTTTTTTGTGCTCTTATGTGTAGTTGTTGATTGTTATATTGGTTATGATTATGGGAAAAAGACTTGATTCTTAGGTTATGGGAGAAATGGAAATGGGGGTAAAACTTGAGGGAGGCATAAGAGAAATGTTATTGGGTATTTGAGGAGGGAGTTGGGTTGGGATGTCCACCTAGTTGATAAATATGTTTTGTGTTTATCTTGTTATTTTCTTGAGGGAGACATAAGAGTGGGTTGATTGCTTGAGGGAGGCATAAGAGTGGTGTATCTACTTGAAGGTAGGAATAAGAGTGTTGTTTGTATTGCAATGGAGTTTTGATGCTTTTAGGTGGACACCCATGTTCCTTTATCCTCCATGGCTTTAGCATGAAGCCTTTGTGTTTTGATATTTGTTGGTTGGTTGTAAATAAGTTGATATTGTTTTATTTCATTATTTTCTTGATTGAATGTGTGTGTGGAAGCTATTTTTGAGTTTCCATGGTTGTCTAATAGCCATCATTGCTTTCTTGTTAGGGCTCGGGGCCAATGAGGAAGAAGGCTTCTCTCCCTCATTGGATATTTTGGTTGGGTGGAGAGTGTTGCCTACTCCCCCATTTTGTTGTGTTCTTGGCTTGATGAAGATGGTGAACTCAATGGAGGAAGTTCTCTTGTTGGAGAAAGACATATGGAGTTGCAATTTGTGCTACTATTGATTTTACAATGTATAAATGTTACCAATGGAACATTGGGTGTAATCTTGTATGTTAATGGTTAGATCTTGTAAATGAGTTATTGGGACTTGCATTACTTAAAATTTTACTTAGGAGGTATTGCAAATTTTTTTAAGGATATAATGTTATTGGGTGGAAAGTGAAATTTGATCCTCTTGCATTATTGGAAATGTTGTTAAATGGGAAAAGGAATTAGAAAAAGGGTCTTATAAGTCCATGTTTTACTTTCTTGTATCCAAGTGATTGAGTAAAGAGACAATAGAATCAATCCTACAATCGAGCCCCTATTTATTTGCAATAGAAATTTTCTAAGTAGAGGAATTAAAAACAATACCAACTATACACTTACATTGTTCTATAAATAAATTTAAAGTAATTTTTTATTTGAAATTGTCCAAGGTATAAATTTGCACTCTTCTACATTTATCTAGGTATATATAAATTATATCCATATAAATGTATAAAATAAAATTTATCTCTTCACACTTGTAATGCCCATTTTTTAACCCATTCACCCCCTCTTCACCACTTTAGGAGTGACCTATCCCCAATGCGTGGGTTTAAAAATAAAAATAAAAAATTATCCTTGTGTGCTTGTTAGTTGGCGGTTGGCATAAATTCTAGACTTTCCTTTATTATTATTCAATGTGTCTTGATGGATGAGTGTTGGGAAAGTTTTGTGTAATCAGTAGGCCCTTGGAAGGAGGGACACATTATTTGTTTTACTTGTCTCTTGGGCTTTCCTTGGAGACTGGTTGCTTCCTTAATGGTAGCAGCTTTCAAACCTACCCAAGTTTTGTTCCTTGTGACTCTGCCTCAAGCCATTTTCGGTATTAGTTGCGTGAATGTTTGCTCTATGAATGGAGCAAGTTATACACCAGTTGGTTGCATACGGTGAACACAGAGCCATTTTAATAGATACTTCTTGTGTGAATCCTACAATCATTTAAATCCATTGATGGTGCATCTCTTTGAGGCATTTTGTCAAACCATTTTCATGCCTCTTGGGTGCTTCCACTCTTTGCATACATGGCTTCTAAATCACATAATTCTACATCTGAAAAAATCTGATTTCTATTGTGCTTTGATGGATGTCCATACTCTTCCTTAGTGTCCCATTTTGATGTAGGTTGGGAGGACGTTGGCACGGTTGTTGGGTCGGGTATCTTTTGTCTCTTAATCATATTTATTTAAGGTTTTCTTTCTTTTGGGCCTTTTCAACAAACAGATTTAGTGTATATACTGCAAGTGTTCAAGTCTTGAGACCACATTTATCTCAAGCATTTGTAGTTTGCAGGTTTTGGAACTCTTGCCTTGCTGGATACCCCTTGGTGGTGTAAAAAATGTGGCAGTGCTAAAATATGTGGTTGTGAGAAGAGAGTGGACACCAGCAAGCTTGTTATCCATGGAATTTTGCTTGATGTGAATGTTGCAGCTCCTACTTGGCATATGTGACTTGGGGAAAACGTAAAAAAAGGCATATGTGACAATGTGCTAAAATCTGAAAAATCTCCTAAAAAGAAACATTCTCTTTCCTAAAATTGGTTTTTCATTCATTTTTTTTTATGTAGTGTCTTCTCATCATTGTTTTCTTCTCGGGTTGTTCATTGAGTTCCCTCCGGTTTCATGCGTTTCCTTAGCTACTATGGATACTTCATTTTTGTGAAATACTTTACATTTAGAAATATGTTTTTCCGATGTCAATGGTGTATGGCGAGGTTTTTTTCCTCTTACTCTTTCTATACGTTTTCATGCCTGGTCATATGATCTTCTACCGTTATTTATCATCTTTTCCGTAACGTGCAACTAAATTTCAAGATACTCTAAAGATAGTAATTTTTTGTTGTGTAAAAAGGTCTCTGCTAAGTTTTATAGATCTCTGTAGTTATACGAGCTTCTTTGTATATATAGATTCGATTTCCTTCATAGATATACGAACTTGTTCTTTTCGCGACTTCTAACCTAGTACTTGAGTTTCTTTCTCTATCGGGAAATATTCCTCGGGTTATGCGAGTTAATAATTATGGTTTATAAACTTATTTTATGTCTTCCTTAACTAAATGTGTTAAGATTGCTATTAGCATCTTACGGTTCTCCAACCCATCATGGGTATGTTGAGCAACGTTTGCATGGGTAATTGTTAACCGTGCTTTAGCGAGTAACACCGGATCGAACCCCAAACTGGGTTTGGAGAGAATATGGTTTTATTGGGCACTTAATTGCCCCCTTTGAGATATGTCGAAAAATTGTGCGGTGTTGTTTGTTCCTTGGGTGTAGCCCAACCTTTGATGGTGAGTTTGTCGAGGTCTGTTGGACCTCCATGTTCTTTTTATTTTTTATGAGCCAAGTAAGTTGTTTCCTTTTGCTTTAAAAACTATTCTTCATGTTACAAAACTATATTTGTGGTTGACCACATTGGTTAGAATTAAGTATGGAAGAACTACCAAGTCCATTAGTATCGGGTTGTTTAGTATGCCCTTTGTATATTACTATAGAATTAAATATGATGCTAGACATATATGAAATTACCCAAGGATTGTTGGTATAAGCCAAAGAAATTTAAGGCTTTCCTTACGAGGTACTTTGACTGTCCTTCCAAAGATTGAACCGTAACTAGTTTTGGTCACCGAATTGTTTTTGAAAGATTGCAATTGTGTAATTATGTATGGCACTTAGTTATTAATGGAACTACTTGAGAATTATTCTCTTTGGAAGAATTTAGTGGTATATACTTTCCCCTACCTCATTATTGTGTATTGTTAATTCTATTTTGAAAATTGGTTGTTTCATATATATATAAATACCCTGATGGTCTATGATTGAAATTGTTAAGATAGTTAAGGAGTTTTGGGGTATTTAAACATATATATATTGTTACTTTGTTGGATTATGATGGAAAGTGTTGTTAGGTTAATGACATCTTGTAATACATGTTAATGTATACTTAAGAGTAGTTTGGAAGGTGGTAACTAAGGTTACTTTAAAATAACTTGTGGCAAGGAAGTGTTAATACTTTTTTAAAAGCCAAAACTATACTTTTTATGGTGGGTTATAAACCTAAAGTGTTATGAAACTCATATGGATTTTTAGAATGTTTACTTGCATAATGAACATGGGTAGTTATGGCTTGTAATTTTTCCATGCTTGGATTAAACAACTAGCCATGTTGTTAGGCAATGTCTAATTCGGACATTACAACCATCACTTTCGGTATCCCTTTTTATTTTTTAAGTCACTCTTAGTTATGAAAGTATGTATTGTTGGTTTGAATATCATCTTTTGATCATATAACATTTGATTACATGATGGAACATATTTTTTTGTGTTCCTAACTTATTAAGCTAATGGCTCTTCTAGAATGATTGTTAAACTATTGTTGTTTTGTGACAATGATCGTATATGATGTGTTTTGGCTTGGAATTATAGATAAATGGGATTTAGTATTAGATTTCAATAAAAAAATCTATAGGATTACATGATTGAAATCCTAATACTCTCGCCACTTTTTCCCTAACCTCATTAGATCTATGCTCTTACCTATTTCATTGTCAATCTCTTGTTGTTTAGAGATATTGTTTATAACTGAAACATGACTTCCCTCTCCTCGGCATGGTGAAAATTATATGTTTTCTTTTAATCTTAAGAATTGAAATTTGGTGAGAGCTCGACCTATTCCTGTAATAGAATGTTTCCTTTAATGTGGTTGCTAAATAGAAGTATATTTTTGTTTTGTGTAGTTTTATCATGCTCGGTTATCATGAACTATCTCAAGTTAATACTTATGTAGATGGATTTTGTGAGTATAAAAACGAATGATTTGTAGAAGTGCATCATTTTTATTTATGAAGTTCATTTTATGAATTATTAATGTTTTCTTGATCTTGGGTTGGTGCTTGTAGAGAATATAAAAAGGCCTCTTGCCTTGGGTCTCCTATGTTGTGAAATAAGTATGTCTTAACCAACTGTTTCATAACTTGTTAGCACTTTTGTAATGAATAAAATTTAATCACAACCTTGTTTGAGTATTCTCTTAGTGATATTATAACAGACATGAAAATTTTGTAGTGTGGCTTGAAAAATTTAGTAACCTTCTTTTTCTCACCAAAGTTCAATCAAATATTTTGACACCTTTGGTTTGTGTGCCATGTTGAATAGAAATGTTATAACCCCGTTTAGTTTTCTCAATAAGTAATGGTAATTCCTTCTTTTGAGCCATTAAAATTTCTTGTATAATAACAAGGCATGGTCTTCGAATTAGTGATATTCTAGTAATATTTTAGTGGGTTGGTAATCCTTTTTCTAAAGTTAATCAATAATGAAATAAAATGACTATATGGATGAATAAATAAGTAAGATAATAATGAAGTTGTGATTTTGTAGATAAAAATTAGAGCCCTTAATTGGAAAGAAAGAATTTATCAACTGGTGTAAAATAATCTACCCTCGCTATCCTTAAGCTATGAATTAAACTTTATTCTCTTAGTTGTGAAACTATAAGTATTCTTAAAAAGTAAAATCATTTTTGGCTTTTGGGGTTATAGTTAGGTATTAGTTAGTATGGGAGTTTAAACAAGAACACATTAAGTCTAATTCTTGTATTTTGGTAACTTTTATCCCAATTTTAGCCCCAGAGGAAAAATTCATTGATCGCAACCTTGCATAGGAGAAATGTCGGTCGGTTCATTTACACGAGCCCACATCTCCAATCTGACAATCAATCCCAAATTTGAGGGGTAGGTGGGATCGACAGCGAAAGGAGGCGAGATAATGGTAAAAGAGGCTAGAGGCTCATAGGAGAAGATTGAAGAAAGGTCTCGAAGTTTTCAAACTTTGCATGCGAGTCAACTCGGGGTAAAGCAACGGACTGGTAGAAGGTGCCATGTGTCAGTTTGGCATAATTCCAAAAGGAACATCAAAATGGAAACTCCAAATGTGTGCAGACCCTCCACATGTCCAAAGTCTCAAAAAGTTGCAATGACCTTAGTAAAAGTCAAAGGACTCACCAAAGGTGCCATGTGTCATCTTGGCACAACTTCAAAAGAACAATCAAGATCAGGTTCCCAAATGAGCTCGAGCTCACCATGTGGTCAGAGTAAAAAAGGGGACAGAGCTGGCTCTTGAATTGGCTAGGTATAGAAGGGCCATGGATGGCGCCATGTGTCTCATCGACACATCTCCAAAGGTCAAGCCCAAAAGGTGGTCCCCAACAAATGCCATCCCACCTATAGTCAGGGTCTAAAATGGGGTTTCATCGACCGTTGGAAAGTCATAGACCCATAGAGGATGCCATGTGTCACCTCGGCATAGATTCGAAGTGGAACACAAGGGACAAATCACTAAATGAGTGCAAACTTTCCACCCGTCTGGGTCGACACATAAATATTTCATCAAATAGAAAGGACTTGGGTAGAACATGAGGAAGGTAGAGCAGAGCTGCAGAAGGTGCCACATGCCTCATCGGTGTAATTTCAAAGGTGTGACCCAAAGAGATACCATTAACTAATGCCAACCCTCCATGTGTCCCAGGTCCGAAAAGGGGACACCAACCATTGAAAAGTCCAAGCTCGGGACAGGCCGAAGGAAGCCTCTATGTGTCACCACTCATCTTCAAGGTTAAAATCTAGGCGGTCCCAGGACAAGCACAGGCTTGCCACATGGCCAGAAGTCAAAAGGGGCATAACTATCCATTGAATTGGCTAAGAAAAGGAGAACAAGAAGAAAGCCCCACCTATCCCTTCGGAGCTGTTTTAGGGGGAAAATCCAAAAGCGGTGTCCCAAACATGTGTTAGCCCTCCACATATCTTGGGTTAGGCAGAATGTCTCCACCAATAGGAGGGACTCAGGTAAAATATAGAGGAAACCGAATAGGCCAGCGAACTCCACCACATGTCATTTTAGTGCAGTAATAAGAATAAAAGAAAGGAGGTTGAATCTTCAACATGCACAGGTGGTTAGCACATGGACCCTGTATGGGAAGATGCATTCGCATATTGCGAGCCCGGTTAAATGCAAGACCCCGGCCTTCGAGATAGCCATGTCTTTCAACTAGGAGCTCGAAATTGAGTGAGAAAGGATTTTTGAGAAATCCTGGTGTCTTCCACCCAACTACCACCATAATGTTTTGGTTCACCATTTTTGAGGTCAGTAAATTCTCTCACCTATTTCCATAATGAAGAATAGACTCCTTTGTTTCCCAAAGAAGGAACAACACATGGGGACATGGGTTTTGCGGTAAAAAGCCCATCATTGGCGCGGGTAGATTTTAATTCTTTCTTGGGTGGTTAGAGTATGTGGATTCAATGCTCTTCCATGGGTAGTTGGAGCAGGGTTTAAATTCTTCCCTCTCTCCTTCTCTCATTCTTCTATATATTGTAAAGGAGGGGCATCTTTAAAAAGGTTGGTCATATTTTCTCTCCTATTCCCCTCTCTTTTCTTCCTTAGGGTAGAATGTAGAGTCTAAGCCTTCTCTCTTGGCTCTGTAATGGCATTTTCTTGCCCCTTGCCCACTGATGGTGTACCTTGTGAACTCTTGGAGCAATAAAATTTGTTTCATGATGCATTTTATCCATCCTTTCTTATTTTATTATCTCTTCTCACCTCTCATCGTTTGCAGGTATACTATGCATATCTTTGATGTATATTGTAGGTTCTGAGAGCCATGTTTAATGGGTTTTAAAGTGGTGTTTTGTGTGAACTTTATATTTGGTCTATGATGTATCTATCCATCCCCTCCATTGCTCACCCTCTTTATTTCAAACAGTTGGATTTGTGATCAGCCATGCCCTTTTGTTGGTGCTATCACCTCTATAGTGTAGGATTCCTTTATTTTATGCTCTCTCTCTCCCGTCTCCTTGGCATTGTTAGATTAGGAGTAGATAGTTGCATTTCCTTTCATAGAAGTAGTTTAGCATTAGGATTAGGAAGAAGAATCGGCTTTCTTTGGAGGGCCATCTC
This sequence comes from Taxus wallichiana var. yunnanensis, assembly GCA_018340775.1. NCBI lineage: Eukaryota > Viridiplantae > Streptophyta > Pinopsida > Cupressales > Taxaceae > Taxus > Taxus wallichiana. The sequence continues at coordinate 147,116,707 of CM031236.1, forward strand.
AAGTCTGCAAGTCCCACAACTTGAGAGATGGTCCAATGTTATGTTGATTACATTGAATGCCCCACTCAGATCTAAGGCCATTCGGGGGTGCTGTGATTTTTCACTAATAGTAACCCCTTGTGTATCCTTTTGTGAACTTAATCAAGAGAATGCTAAATGAAGCTTGTACCCAAATCCAGTTGAACTCTTAAGTCTCATTAAAAAGACCGGTTAATAACTAAAGAGATCGTGATGATGAAATAAATTTACCTTCTCACTCTAATATTTTCCATAGGATATTGTAATATTCTCTTAGGCATGGTTAATCATTGATCTTTGCACAATGAGGTTGTAGTTCTAAACATTAATGGCACTCTACTTCAGTTAGAGCTTACTCTTGTCGCCTTGTGCAATGGAGGTCTGAATCAATATTTAGTAGCTTGGGTATGAATAAGCAACCTTGTGAGAGATGGAAGGTGTCCCTTTTGATAAAAATATTTAGATAGTTTTGCCAGTCTTTAGATGATCCTCATTCAGAAAAAAATTTCTCAAGCTAATTAGTCAATAGTATAAAATAAATAAGTTCACCTTTGTAAGAATAATTTCTTGAATCAAACATGAATCTTCTAGGTCATAAAGTCTGGTCTTGAAATATGTTTTTAGTGAATACATAACCTTAAAGGATTTTACACCATGGGGTGCACTTAATTGAGGTTGTGTATTGTGGTTGGACCTCTCGTGATGCCTTGTCAAAGGGGAAGTGAACTCGCTCTTGATGGGTGTTGGATGTTTCCATGTTGCCTATGTTTTCATCTCTGTTTGAGTTGTTCGAAGAGTTAACTGTAACCTTTGTGACCACCTGTAATATCGTTTTATACTTCAAACAAGTCAAACAAAATTTATCCTGTATTTTTCTATGTTGTCTTGTGTGTCTGGTTTATGGGCGTTACACTTGGTATCAGAGTGGAGGTTCATGCTCTCGAACCTCTGGGACAAATTGGAGTTGTGATGGTGTTACATGATGGTGTTGCATGATGGTGGTGGATATTGGAAGAGTAATGTGATATAAGTGTGATGTGAACTATGTCGTAATTGTGATGTTGTGAATGCACATGTTGTGTATGTCACTTAGTGTGTAACTGTTGGCATGTGGATGTGTTGGAGATGAGAGTATTCTCTCTCCTTTTCATGAATTCAATAATAATTCGAGTGTGATGTACCATCTTGTTGTGTGTGTGAAAGGAATGTTATTGTTGATTATGGAGTGTTGGAGCCTTTTGACATTTGTGATGTGTGGGTGTGTTGTATGGTAAGGTTGGTTTGTAGTGAACTAGATTTCATAATGATGTCATTATCATTTGTGTAGAAATGTGTGTACTCCCATGTTATATGGTGATTGACTATGTGTTGTAATTGTGCTCATCATAAGTAAAATTCATGTAAGATGTAATGATTAATGTCATAAATTTGGGACATATGGTGAGTGTATGATCCCTATCATATAGTGATTGCACTTTGGGTGCAGTATGTGGTGATGTGGTGTGTTGTAAACCATGAATGTAATGTATGTAATATACCTTGTATCGGTACCATGCGTAAGATGCTATGGTTATTGTGTATGAACCACGTATTGTTAGTGATGTGGTTACATATTGTGTCATGAACCTTATATTAACCGACTCGAGGGGAATTGGTAAAAGTGTATGTTTGGAGTGAGGAGATGTGTGCCATGGGCCAGTACCTCGGGTTGACCTTAGGCTTAGTAGATAATGACACTGTGATCTTGTTCCCTCTCTCCTTGTGGTTGTTCTATGGATGCAACCTAAGTGTAACTATAACTGTGTTTAGCCTTATCGAAGTGGCGGGAGGGATGATTGAGATAGAGATGATGACAATTGTACTTTGACTAAATGTAATTTTACGAGATGAGGCTCAATATTCTAAGTACCAAGAACTCGTTGAGTACCCCTTGGTGGTGAGATAAGGTCACATAGTCATCATAATGTGCTATCCTTATATGTGTATTTTATTCGTAAATTGAACTTTTTATTTTATTTTTTAAGGACCAACATTTTACTTGATTGCATTGTTTTATATTTTTGGACATTTCCTTGGTTTTTGGTACTAACATGCATATGTTTACACTAACTATGGCTATTTGGCCATTTTTTTTGTCTTAAATTTGGATCTTATTTTATAATTTTATAATTTTACCACCTTTCCCAAGGCTTGTATTTTTCCACTTGGCATTTGAATTGGATTGCTATGCTGGTTCTATTGTCATAATGTGTGGAATAGGGTCATGGGATGCACCATGGAATGGTTGGACCTATGGACCCACTTCATTGTATGGGGGTATGCCCCAAGGAGTTACAGATAACTAGTGGGTTATTGAACCATGAGTTATTATGTCACTTGGGTTAGGGGTGTCTGGACTCTATGTGCCTAGGGCCATAGGGAAACTAATCTCTTGAGGGAGGCATAAGAGATTAAGTGAGGCATAAGATATCTGAGGGAGGAATAAGAGACTTGAGGGAGGAATAAGAGATTGAGGGAGGCATAAGAGATTGAGGGAGGCATAAGAGATTGAGGGAGGCATAAGATATGTGTGTGTGTGTGTGTGATTGATGCTTCGGGAGGTATGTAGAGTTGTTATGATGTTTTGGTTGTGGTGTTATGATGTATGTGTTACTCATGTTAGTTGGATATGTTTTGTGATGTTGTGGATATGATGTTGATGCCCTTGTTGACACTATGTACCTATAGCTATTGTTCCAAATTATGTGAAGCCTTCATCTATGGAATTCTGGAAATTTATGGTTGTTACATTACAGCTTCGTTTGAGTATTATATGCCATGTATAGATGTGTGACAAGTACTATGTTATGTGGATAGTGGTTGTACCCTCCCATAATTTGGTTAAGCTCTTATTGTATGGTGCCATCATGAAATTTTGTAAAATTATCGTTATGAATCATTAGTGTTGTGTATTACCCTAGTAGGGTGTTTTGATTGCGATTCAGTGTTGGGCACTCACAAGAATGAACAAATAATTTTTTTACAACAATGAAATTTTAAAGAACTTGAATTAAGAATAATGTAAATGGAAAGAGTCTAATTAAATTATGAATAAAAGGGAACTCCCATTCTTCATAGAACTTTGAAAGTTAAAATTCTGCCAAAATGTTTCTAAGGCTACCCTGTGGCCTTGCTTTAATGACTCGAAATATTAATCGTAAGGTGTAGCTTCCTCTCAAACTATTCTTAGTTGCTTACCTCCTTTCCTTCCTTCAATGTTGTGTCACATTGAGGGCGAATCTTTCTTAAGGGGAGGAGAATGTATTGCCCAATTTTTAACCCATTCACGCCCCTTCACCACTTTAACAATGACCTATCCCCAATGTATGGTTTTCAAAAATAAAAATTATCCTTGTGTAGTTGTTAATGTGGTGGTTGGCGAAATTCTGGTCTTTCCTTTATTATTGTTCAATGTGTATCGATGTATGAGTGTTGGGCATGTTTTGTGGGACTACAAGTCCTGGGATGGAGGGATGCATTCTTGGTGTTATTGTCTCTTTGACCTGCTCGGAGACTCGGCCAATTCCTTGTAATTGTGGCTTCTTTCAAACATGCCCATGTTTTGTTCCTTGTGACCTATTGAAGCCATTTTAGGTGTTGGTTGCATGCATGTTTGTTGTGTTAATGGAGAATGCTAGACACCATTTGGTTGCATACAAATGAACACGGAGTCATTTTAGCAGAGATCCTTCTTGTGTGTATCCTACAATCATGGAGATCCCTTGAGGCCGCACCTCTTTGAGGCATTTTTTCAAACCATTTTCATGCCTCATGGTGCATCGAATCTTTACATACATGGATTTTAAAGCACATATTTCTGCATCCGAGAAAATATGATTTCATTGTGCTTCGATGGATGTCCATATTCTACCTTAGTGTCCCATTTTGACGTAGGATGGGAGGGTGTTGGAAAGGTTGTGGGGTCGGGTTTTTCTCTCGTTAATCGTATTTATTTAAGGTTTTTTTCTTGTAGGAATTTTCAATAAACCCATTTTATGTATATACTATGATCGTTCTAGTCTTGAGACCACATTTATCTTAGGAATTTACATTTCGTAGGTTTTAGAACTCTTTCCTTGCCATATACCCCCTAGGTGCAAAAAAACGTGGCTGCACTAAAAGACGTGGTCGTGAGAAGAGAGTGGATGCCAACATGCTTGTTATCATGGAATTTTCCCTGATGTGGCTGTTGCAGCTCTTGCTTGGCATATGTGACTTGGGGAAAACATAAAAATAGGCATGATAAGCTACCCATTTCCACAATGTGCTAAAATCTGACAAATCTCCTAAAAAGAAACATTCTCTTCCTGAAATTTGTTTTTTTAGTTGTGTTTTTTTATGGTGTGTGTTCTATCATTGTTTCTCTTACTGGTTGTTCATTGAGTGCCCTCTGTTTTGGGTTTCCTTGGCTACTATGGATACTTCATTTCTGTGAAATAATTTACTTATAGAAATAATTGTTTCCTGATGTCAATGGTGTATGGCAAAGGTTTTTTCTCTTACTCCTTCTATACATTTTCATTCCCGGTGATATGATCTTGTACCGTTATTTATAAGCTTTTCCATAATGTGCAATTGAATTTCAAGATACTCTAAAGATAGTAATTTCTTGTTGTGCAAAAAGGTCTGCTAATTTTCTATATATCTCTGGTAGTTATACAAGCTTCCTATATATATAGATTCGATTTTCCTTCCTAGATATACGACTTCTAACCTAGTTTCTTATACTTTAGTTTCTTTCTCTATCGAGAAATATTCCTCTGGGTATGTGAGTTGTTAATAATTATGGTTTATAAACTTATTTTATGTCTTCCTTAACTAAATTGGTTAAGATTGATATTAGCATTTTAAGGTTCTCTAACCCGTCATGGGTATGTTGAGCAACGTTTGCATGGGTAATTGTTAACCTGCTTTAGCGAGTAACCCCTAGCTCAAACCCCGATCTGGGTTGGGAGAGAATATGGTTTTATTGGGTGCTTAATCACCCTATTTGATATATCTCAAAAATTGCGTAGTGTCGTTTGTTCTTTTGGTGTAGCCTAACCTTTGATGGTGAATTTATCAAGGTCTGTTGTACCTCCATTTTCTTTTTCATTTTTTGAGCCAAGTAAGTTGTTTCCTTTGTCTTTCAAAACTATTTTGCATGTTACAAAACTATATTTTTGGTTGACCATAGTGGTTAGAATTAAGTATGGAAGAACTACCGAGGCCATTAGTACCCAGTTGCTTAGTTTTCTCCTTTTATATTACTATAGAATTGAATATGATGCTAGACATATATTAAATTACCGAGGATTGTTTGTATAAGCCAAAGACATTTAAGGATTTCCTTACGAGGTACTTTGACTGTCCTTCCAAAGATTGAACCGTAACTAGTTTTGGTCACCGATTTTTTTCTTGAAGATTGCAATTGTGTAATTATGTATAGTACTTAGTTATTACTAGAACTACTTGGCGTTTATTCTCTTTGGAAGACTTTGGTGGTATATACTTTCCCTACCTTGTTGTTTTGTATTGTTAATGTTGTTTTTAAAATTGGTTGTTTCATATATATATATATATACGTATATGATGGTCTATGATCGAAAATAGTTAAGATAGTTAAGGAGCTTTGGGGTATGTATACATATATATATTTACACTTTGTTGGCTTATGATGGAAATTGTTGTTAAGTTAATGAAATCTTGGTATACATGTTAATGTATACTTAAGAGTGGTTTGGAAGGTAGTAACTAAAGTTACTTTAAAATAACTTGTGGCGAGGAAGTGGTAATTCTTTTTTTTAAGCCAAAACTATAGTTTTTATGGTGGGTTATAAATCTAAAGTGTTATGAAACTTGGATGGATGTTTTAGAATGCTTACTTGCATAATGAACATGGGTAGTTGTGGCTTGTAATTTTTCCATGCTTGGATTAAACAACTAGCCAAGTTGTTAGGCAATGTCTAATTCATACATTACAACCATCACTTTCCTTATCCCTTTTTACTTGTGAAGTCACTCTTACTTATGAAAGTATGTATTGTTGGTTTGAATATCAGCTTTCAATCATATAACATTTGATTACATGATGGATATCTTTTTTTGTTGTTTTTCCTAACTTATTAGGCCAATGGCTCTTCTGGAATGATCGTTAAACTATTGTGGTTTTGTGTCAATGATCATATCTGATGTGTTTTGGCTTCACCATGAGAGTGTAGATCGATGGGATTGAGTATTAGATTTCAATCACAGAATCTATAGGATTACATGATTGAAATCCTAATACTCTCAACCCTTTGTCCCTAACCTCATAAGATCTATGGTCTTACCTGTTTGGTTGTCAAGCTCTTGTTGTTTAGAGATATTGTTTATAACTAAAACATGACTTCCTTCTCATGGGCATGGTGAAAATTATATGTTTTATCTTAAGAATTGACCTTTGGTGAGAGCTCAACCTATTTCTTGTAATAGAATGTTTCCTTTCATAAGGTTGTTAAATAGTAGTATATTGTTGTTATGTGTAGTTTTATCATGCTCAGTTCTCGTGAACTGACTCAAGTTAATACTTGTGCAGATGGATTTTTGCGAGTAGAAAAAGGAAAGATTTTTAGAAGTGCATCGGTTTTATTTATGAAGTTCCTTGTATGAATTCTTAATGTTTTGTAGATCTTGGGTTGGTGCTTGTAGAGAAGATTAAAAGGCCTCTTGCCTTGGGTTTCTGTGTTGTGAAGTAAGGATGTCTTAACTAGTTGTTTCATAACTTGTTAGCACTTTTGTGAGGAATAAAATTTAATCACAACCTTGTTTTAGTATTCTTCTAGTGATATTACAACAGACATGAAAATATTGTAGCGTGGCTTAACCAATTTAGTCACCTTCTTGTTCTCAGCCAAATTTCAATTGAATCTTTTGACACCTTTGGTTTGTGTGCCATGTTGAGTAGAAATGTTATACCCGTGTTTAGTTTTCTCGATAAGTAATGGTAATTTCTTCTTTCGAGTCATAAAAATTTCTTGTATAATAACCTACCATGGTCTTGGAATTAGTGTTATTCTAGGAATATTTTATTGGGTTGGTAATCCTTTTTCTAAAGTTAATCAAAAATGAAATAAAATGAATATATGGATGAATAAATAACTAAGATAATAATATAGTGGTGATTTTGTAGATAGAAATTAGAGACCTTAATTGGAAAGAAAGGATTTATTAACCGGGTGTAAAATAATCTACCCTCGCTAACCTTAAGCTACAAATTAAAATTTATTCTCTTGGTTGTGAAACGATAAGTATTCTTAAAAAGTAAAATCATTGTTGGTTTTGGGGTTATAGTTATGTCTTAGTTAGTAGGGGAGTTTGAACAAGAACACATTAAGTCTAATGCTTCCATTTTGGGAACCCCTGTATCCTTTGACAAAATTAATCAAGAGAATGATAAATGAAGCTTTTACCCAAATCCAGTTGAACTCTTAAGTCTCATTAAAAGACCGGTTAATAACTAAAGAGATCATGATGATGAAATAAATTCATTGTCTCACTCTTATCTTTGACATAGTATATTGTAATATTCTCTTAAGCGTGGTTAATTTTTGATCCTTACACAAGGAGGTTGTAGTTCCAAACCTTAATGGAAATCCACTTTAGTTAGAGCTTATGCTCGTCACCTTGTGCAATGGAGGTTTGAATCAAGATTAAGTAGCTTGGGTATGAATAAGAAAAAAATTGAGAGATGGAAGGTGTTCTTTTTGATCAAACAAATTTAGCTAGTTTTGCTAGTATTTAGATGATCCTCATTCAAAAAGTTATTCTCAAGCTAATTACTCAATAATATAAAAGAAATAAGCTCACCCTTTTAAGAAGAATTTATCGAATGAACATGAATCTTCTAGGTTGTAAAGTCTGGTCTTGAAAGATGTTTTTAGTGAATAAATAACCTTAAAGGATTTTACACCATGGGGTGCACTTAATTGAGACTGTGTATTGTGGTTGGACTTTTCGTGGTGCCTTGTCAAAGAGAAAAGTGAACTATCCTTGATGGGTGTTGGATGTTTTTGTGTTTCCTATGTGGTCATCATTGTGTCAAGTTGTTCAAGAGTTAGTTGTAACCTTTGTGACCACATGTAGTATCATTCTATACTTTGAACAAGTCAAAAAAATTATCCTATATTTTTCTATGTTGTCTTGTGTGTTTGGTTTGTGGGCATTACAACACTAAAGTACAACCTCACATATTAATGAAAAACTTATCCAATAAGTAAATATATATCTTAATATATTACAAGGATATATTAAGAATATATATATCAATGGTATTTTAAATTTACAATATCAACGTCTAAATATTATTAATAAATAATATTATATTCTTATTGTCTTAACAAATATTAATATATATGTAATTATATAAGTACATTATAATTGTATATATATTAATACGTAATAATAATCCAAATTAGAATTAAAATGTGACCCATTTGAAATCAGGAAAAACAAAGGTAAAAATATTATAATAAAGTTATTAAAAAAACAAAAGGAAATGCTTGTGTGTTGGTCTGCACTTTGGGCTGCGGCCTGCATTTTATTAAAGTTTGTTTTAAGTTGGGGAAGGGCACCAACCCCACCCCCAACACATTTAATATATGGGGTGGGGTGGGGTTAGCCCCCGCCCCGCCCCCGCGAACACCGTAACCCCACATATTACAAGCCCTACCTTTTTGTATAGTGGCCGAAACATGTCCCACGTAGTTTGCATTTTTATTGAAACCCACAGCTTCTCAAAACTCAGGCTCATTTCCATTTCCTTTATATATATATACCATTTTTTATGGTCAATTTAACATTTAATATGAAATAAACAAAATAAGGTAAAGGAACATATTAAATACTTATATAAATACATTTATATTTATAATATATATATATATATATATCTCACTCAAATGTTATATATATACAAAGTGTATATATACAAGCATAAAATGGGTAATTGCACAACCCGAATAGGGTAGAAAAAAAAAATGAGAAAATACAAATGATAAATAGATCTCATATAAACCCTAGGAGAGGGATACACACAAATCTTTATCTTGTGTGTATCCATCATTGATCTTGGAACAATAATCCATGGCTTCATCTTCTCCTCCTCCTTCCTTAACCTGCAAATCAAACAAGAGAAAATGAGAGAATAGGTTTAAGAAATGAATATATGGCATTCCATAAGGATATCTAGGGTTACTTTTGTCAAACCTAGATCTAAGGGCTAGGAAAGATTAGATCTAATGGTGTAGGATGAACCCTACATCACTTAAGTGATGAGGTATTTTAGTGGGAATGTTTTAATTAAAAGATGTGCATGAAATGTTAAGTGGGGCCTAAGGGGTTAGACTAAGTTGTGCACCTTACCCCTTTTAGAATAATGAACTTATTATAAATTGCATGTATTTAACAATGCAAGATTATTATCCTAGTATGATTTAATATAGAGATTATTAATCTTACCTAATAAAATTTTCAATTTAATTTGAGCCATTCAATAAATAGATTTAATAAGACCCTTGGGGCTAAATAGCAAAGAGTAAAATGGATTAATATTTGATTTAAGCAATGGAACTTAATAGGGAAATTAAATCAAAATATTTTAATAGGGTTGGGCCAATAGTAACTAATTATTATTTTAGTCCCAACTACCATTTAATAGTTTAAAATTTTGTAATCTAGATTTAATTAAAATCCTAGCTAAGGCCTTGGAACCTTTAAAAAAAATAATTATTCCATAATTTTTCCTGTTTGCTTTCGGGTTTCTCGGGGTTTTATGTGGGAAAAATGTGGACGTTAGCGTTATCGATTGTCCTCATTGGCATCTCTTCTTCCATTATTCTGATGTCGGTGGTGGCGAGGAAATCTTGACATGCTTTATGACAAGGGGTATTTTTCCTCCCGTATTCGACCTGATTACATTTTCCATGTTGGTGCATCCCTACCCTTCATATAAATTGTTTCCAATGGCAGACCTTTAGCTTCCCTATTGGCGATTTTCTTCCGTGATGGCACTTTTGGCGGTTGTGTTATTCAATGGATGTTTTTTTAAAATAAGTGATATGGGAGGTTGCCCTGCTACCCTTTGGCCACCATGCTAAGTGAGTGGCAGCTTTCAAAAGGAGAATCTCTTTTTCGGGTAGTCTACTCGTACGGCAGTGAAATTATTGAGAAAAACCCTTCAAGGTGAATATTATATCTCCATTAGTTACTTTTGGGGTGCAGAGTGATTGAAGCTGAAAAATCACAAAAAGGGCTAATCTACAAGTTTAATGGATTATGGCTAGGACTCCTACTATATTCCTAGATAATTTCATAATGGAAACCTATCATGGAAAATAAAGTGGATATTTATCCCTATGTCAAAGGCTTTTTTCTTGTGGTTTTTAATTTGTTTGAAGATAGAGAAAAAATTATATGCTTTGGGAACTTCAGAATCATCTTGTTCTCATGAAATTGTGGTTTCCTTCATTCCACCTAATCACTAAACCCTACCATGTCAAGCCCGTCTGGGTTTGTTTGCCTCACCTTCCGCTGCAATTTTTGGGGGAGGATATCTTGATTTTTATTAGAAATTCCTTTTGAAAATGTTTGGATATTGATACTAGAACTGAATTGTTTACTCACACTACCTATGCACCTATTTTGATATATTTTGATACATCGGTTAATCTACCACTTACATAGAACTTAGAGTTTTAGATTGGATTTAGTTCCAACTATTGAACTATGAAGGGTTACCCTTTAAATGTAGGAAATTTTTTGGCCTGTGTCACTTCTCTTCATACTATAAAAGTGTGTAACAATAGGTGAATGGGAAAGTTTGTTGGTGGAAGTATGCTCATCTTAGTATGCTAGTTGTGGGGATGATCCTAATTATCCTGAAGGATTCAAAAATTGAAGAAGGTGTGAGACACATGTACCGGTTGGGACTCATGATTACCATAAACATGTGGTTTTTGATGTGTCATATTTTTATCTCGCTACCTACTTTGGAAAAGTTGATCCCTTTGGGGTGAGCTTTTGGTATCATTAAAAACATAATATTGAATAAGAAATCAAATATTTGGAAAATTGAGAACTTGGAGATCTTGCTTCTAATCCATTCAAATGAAAACATAAATCCTAATAAGAGTGAGGGTTGTGTTGGTGCTCAAATTAATCTCAACCCGTTTGCCTTAGTTTGCGGTCTTTGTTATTTTTTTACCTCCCGAGTTGGTGCTTGAAGACTTTGTCCTCGATTTGTTTGTCATGACCGCCCCCTCCTTGGTCGAAGATCACTTAAAAATCTAGAAATTGTTGATTCATTCCTCTATCCATCTGAAGGTGTTTGTCAATTGGGGGTAAAACTCAGGTTGTTCCTTCCCTTCTATTTTCCACAGTTATTTCTTGTTGTCACTGTCATTTTTTGTCCCAGGTACTTGAGGAATCATGATTTGATATAGCTCGGAGGATCATGTTTTGAAACTTACAATATTTCTAAATCCTCTATCCTTGAATAAAATTTCATCTTCGAGATCAAACGGTGATTTCCATGCATTTTTATGGCTTGACGAGTGTGTTTTTCTAGACAAATTTACATCTCTACATAAATAGCAACGCTACCCTTTTTGGTTTGGTGCGGACTCTTGGGGGAAATTTTGAAAAATTTCCTTTAGTAAAAAGGGGATTAAAGTGTAAAAAAGAAGCGCAGCCCACTAGGACCCACACAAGAAATTAAAGGTGTTGAGGTGGGCCATCGGGGCCAACTTGGATTTTTTGCCCCTTCTTGTCAAAAAGATTAAATTCATCAAAATGACCATCGCAAACCAGATAGAGAATAGTCAAAATTTGCTTCACCAACAATGGAGTCATGGACTCTCAGGGAAATTTGGAAATTTTTCCTTTTGTGAAAAAGGGGATTAAAGTGTTAAAATGAAGCGCGATTCCACGGGGACCCACATTAGAAATTAAAGGTGGGGAGGTGAGTCGTGAGGGGAAACTTGGATTTTTTGCCCCTTATTGTCAAAAAAAGATTAAAGTCATCAAAACCCATAATCCCAACAGAGAATAGTCAAAATTTGCTTCAATCAATGACATAGGTGCACTCTCTGGGAAATTTTCAAAATTTTCCTTTTGTGAAAAAGGGGATTAAAGTCTAAAAAGGAAGTGTGGTTCATTGGGACCCACATAAGAAATTAAAGGTGGGGAGGCGGGCCCGGGAAACTTGGAATTTTTGCCCCTTATTGTCAAAAAGATTAAAGCCATCAAAATGACCCACAAGCCCAATAAAGAATAGCCAAAATTTTCTTTAGTCAACTGTAAGAGGCGGTCTTTCAAGGGGGAAAATATGGAAAAATTCATTCTTTCGAAAAGGAGGTAAAATAGCATAATCAAGTCGTAGTTCCTCTTGGACCCACATTGGGACACATTTCAAGCCCATTATTCAATGGCAAAGTTACGGGGAAAATTTGGAAAAATTACTTTTTTTCCAAAGAAGAGGTAAAATAGGTTAAAGAAGCCGGGTAAAATATGAGATAAATCTATCTCTGCTATTTCTCATTCCGTAGCTTTGTTTCCTCAAGATCTTAATCGTAATTCCTCTAAGACCCACATTGGGACATGTGTCAAGCCCATTTTTTAAGGGTGGAGCTCCGAGGAAAATTTGGTAAATTTTCCTTTTTGCCAAAGAAGAGGTAAAATAGCATAATAAAGTCAATGGATCCTCTAGGTCCCACATTGGGACACGTGTCAAACACATTTTTCAAGGATGGAGCTGCGGGAAAAATTGGAAAAATTTATGCTCTTTTCCAAAGAAGAGGTAAAATAGCACTAATCAAACTATGGTTCCTTTGGGAACCAAATTGGGACACGTGTCGCCCATTTTTCAAAGGTGGAGGGGAGGAGAAAATTGATAATATTTACATTTTTCAAAAGGTGTAAAGGGTAAAAAGGATCCCCTAGGCCCATTTTAACTTGGATCTCCCATGTGGATTGTCTAAATTAAAAGAGAGATCGACAAGAATCGTGCATATGTATCTGATTTTTCACCATTTTTTCTCCCAAAGCATTTGGGGATGCAAATTTCTATGGTTTTGTATCATTTCTTAGAGTCTCCTGTATGCCAAATGAAGAGGAGATTTAATTTGATATCCTGGTGTGGTGGGGAGAATCCGGAAATATCTTTTACCATTAACTTGTGATCTTACTATCGGGTTGTTCAATCTGATTTTCAAGTTTCTCCTTCATAGAAAGACCAGATTAATTAAGAGGAGGAAGTAGTTAGTGCACGAGATGAAGAATAACTTACTAAGTTAAGAATTTAATGTTGGAAATATTTGGAGAGATTTTCCCTCTACATACCCGACAAGTTTTTGTAAATCTGATTCTGAGAGTCATGATCAAATTCGTAACACGCAATGGTGCTTTGAATGTTTCTGGTTTTGGGGGAAAATCTATTGTAAATGAAATGTTATAAATTCCATAAATTTTTCATGCAAATGGTTGGAGTGTTAGAGGTCGGGAGCTAATTCCTAAGAGAAAATTTTGACAAAGCCCATATTTTTGAGACATTATCTGAGGAACTTGTTTATTTCTTTTTGTGTTAAATTTTATCATGTCAAGCTAGTTGCGAGAGTACAACCATTGAAAATCTCTAGAAACATTCCTTGTGATGAATTTAATCAAATTTGAGTTAGTCTGTGTTGACTTTGAGCAAATTTGTGTTTGCTTCATCTCTCAATGTCTACAAATATTCTTTTTGTTTTCATTACAATCTTACATTAAAATCTTAATGAATCACACAAGATCTTAGCTTTGTGATATTTTGGTGGCATTTGCAATTTCATTTATCATAAGATATTTCATTTTATAATGAAATAAACAAATTTAAAATCACTTTACACCTAGCATGATGATTAAGATTGTTTGTTAGCCTTTGAGGATATCTTAGGCATGATAAAACAAAGGTTTATAATGTTTAGTTAAGTTTTTCCAATTTGAGACCTCATTTTGGATTCTTAAAATTTGTGTGAAAACATGTTGATCTAGGCCTCCATTGAAGAACACCTTCTTGTTAAAGAAACATTCTAGCTATTAAGAAGCATTCTGTTGGTTAATCCTTCCATTTTTGTAAAATCTCTAAAAGATCTGGTGAGTCAAAATCCACTCTACCTCACCTCCCACTAAAATTCATTAAAAACAGCCAATCCTACCCACATTACCATTGTTTGTCTTATGTGTGTACAAATGCATAATCTCTTTGTTACCAAAACATACATAAGCAATCGAGGTTTTCATTGTCTTTAGTATCCTAAACCTTCCTTAGAAAATATCCCCATTATCTAGGGTGAAAACTCATGACAATTAGATTTTTACTATATTGATCATGTTTTCTTCAAGGTCTTCTTAATAACTTTGTAAAGAAGGACATCTCCATCTCCTCCACAAACCGCAAGCCACAAAAGAGTCCTCTCACCTTGGTTGGAAGGTGTTGGTGCCATTTTTTACCTTGCACCATGTTGCCCTAAATTTTTAAAATCTATGTGCCCAAAAACATTTTACCCTTTGAATTGATGGTCTAAATTTCTTCCCCTCCAATTGAATGCTTTAAAAATGCTCACAAACTTGTTGTTTTTCCCTAATTTGAAGGAATATTCCAAGTTTACCCTTTTTTGTGCCCTAGTTTTTCAAATTTCATGGGCTATGTAGTTCTTCCCTTTGTTAGATCATGGAAAAATTAAATTTGATCAATTCATACTTTTTTTTATTTGAAAATCCAATCCCAAGGTTGAAAATGTCCTAAAATCATGCTTCAGTTGATTTAGAATCAAAAAATCTGCCATCCTTGGTGAAAAAATTGATTTCTAGGGCATTCCTAGAATTTTTCACATTTTGATGGTTAGATGGGCATCATTTTCCTATCAAATTCATCCTCAGAAGGTATTAGCAATGTGGCAGGTTTTAATTGGCCAAGTTTTGAATTAAATCTATGTTTTCTTTGAGAAATATGGTGTCTGTTATCATTTTTAATGCCTACAAATAGTTTTCATTGTTCTTATTACAATATTACATTGAAAGTCTTTAGAAATCACACAAAATCTCCATTTCTTTTTGCTAGTTTACTGGAATTTGCAATCTCATGTTCATAAGATCCTTCATCTGATAACGAGATAAACAAATTTAAAATCACTTTACCTTCCTTGACTGCAAAGATTTCTTGTAAGCCTTTGGGGGCACCTTAGGCATGGTTTGATCAAGGATTTTTGTGTTTAATTGAGTTCTTTACTTCAAGATTTTGTGGTGAGTTCTCAAAGATTGTGTGAAGAGTGTAACCTAGGCTTCCATTTGTGCCTCTTCTAGTTGAAAGAACATCTTGATTATTTGAGGCATTTCATCTAATAGTTGTTCAAGTATTGTAGAGATTGTCAAAGATCTAATCTATCCTAGTTTTTCTTGTTAACCCCCACCAAAAATAATCTAAACAACAAAGAGCTTATCATGTAATATCCCTGATTTGCATTTGTATACCCACAGAAGATCAAAATCCATTTACAAAATTATGCATAACAGATCAGGATTTCCAATGTCTCTAGTAACCTTTTCCTTGTTTTGAGAACATACCCATGTTTTGAGTAGTGACAACGTGTGAGAGTTCAAATCTGGGGTTTGATCATGTTTTCATCAAGGTATCCATCATAGAATTTGATGCAAAGAGAAGGAAATCTTCATCTCCTTCACCATTACAAGTTTACTAAATAGGTCCTCTTACCTTGGTTGCAAGGCACAACCTAAAACAACTACCTAGACAAGATCAAGTCCTATTGAGTGCTATCCAATTCTCCACAAACCCGAGTGCCAGCTAAACCATATCCCAGCTACCAATTACATACAACATGGTCTAATATTTGTTGAAGGTCCATGACATATCTATGGTGCTACTAAATTGAAAAGGAGAACAAATTGGGATACCAACACGAGTGGCACTATTTCTGGGGAATTATTGAAATTTCTTGGTGTTTTTGGAGTGTTTGAAGAGTTTAAGCAATTTTCTATTCAAGTATTTGAGCTGCTACATTGTTAAAATATCATTCTATGCTTTAGATCTGTAAGTTTTAAGCAAAACGTTTCAAGTTTTGTCGACCTTTTCATTTCCTAGCAGTTTATACACTTTGGTTACATTTTGATTGATTTATTTAAGAAGAAGAAGATTTGATATAGCAATCAATTAACAGATTACTTTAGTGCATTTGCAAAACTAAGGTAAAATTCCTTAGTGGTGACTCCATGTTGATTTGATATTGAGAATACTAGTTGTCTTACCTTTCTATCATTTACTTTTGTGTTGCTAATCCCTGCAAAACTGGAAGGAAGAAGAACTCTCTTCATCAAAGACTCACTAAGAAGTTGTTTATAGATTCAAGAAACTCAGAGCTAGAGGAAAGAAAGGTGTGGCAAGTTGTTGGAGACTTGACTGCAAGAATGGAGATCCCTATTATTGAGTTTGAAAGTGAGTAGCCTATTATTGAGGACTGCAATTCTTCTTCAAGTGGATCTGATTCAGACAATCCTATTGCTGATTTGAATTCCCCATCAAGTGAGGGACCTTCTTGTGCATTTGAAAGGCTTTCTCCTAAATCTACTCCTGTATTTTCTAAATTTTCTAGAGATCATCAAGAAGGAGATCCCTTAAGAGATACCTGTCTTGAAGTTTTCATTCCCATTCCCCAAAGACCTCTCACTCCTCATCAGCTTGTTTCACCTCTAAGATCACCCCCACCAAAAATATGGCTCAGCCTAGACCTCCATTTATTTTTAACACCTTTGGTCCTATAAATTTTAGAGGAATGGATGGTTACCCAAATGTTGTCCCACAAGATGTCAGAAATAGGTTCCCAAAATTCCAGGGTAATAATGTTATTACTAGTGATCAACATCTCAAACTTTTTGATAATATGATGGAATATTTTGAGATAGAGTTTGAGGATGTATATGTCAAATTTTTTATTCATACACTAGAAGAGGATGCTAGGGATTGGTACAAGGCTCTACCTGATAATTCTATTGATTCATGGACTGAAATGAAAAATGCATTTAGGTTGCAATCTGGTGACAAGACTGATCCTATATTTATTTTATCTCGAGTTTGATAATATCAAGAAGAACCGTAATGAATCAATCCATGAATTCAACACAAGGTTTAACAAAACTTTGAGAAGGATTCTGTTGGTTTGAGGCCTTGTGATGAATCTTTTTAATCAAATATGCAGGTGCATTTGATAAGAAGGCATCCTATTACCTAAGAGACAAGAACCCAACCAATCTAAGACAAGATTTCAACATGGCACTTCAAATTAAAAACAATATCAAGGCTATTGGGAAAGCTCTCAAGAGAGATGGTGTAAAATTGATAAATCCTAAAAACCTCAAGCTAGCAAAGGTTCCGATTTAGAAAAGGTTGTGAAAAATTTGGCGGGTCACAAAGAAATCTCATACAAGTTGGCAAGAGCCGAGAAGGTAATTAGTAGACTTCACAAGGTTAGCCTAGGTAGAAAGCACAAGATAGATTTGGAAATCATCATAGGGGTGATCAAAGAAAATATGATGGAGGTAAAGGACATATGGGAGGGGGAAATAGACAACCCCAAACACATGAAAGTAGATTAGTTCCTGACCCTCTAACTACCAGGGTTTCTATTGTTGATGAAGTTACTTGATATGGATTGGTGTGATAGATGTTTTCTTCCTCATCCTCCATGTGAAGTGGACCAACAGGTTGATGAAGCTAATAATGAGGATGGAACTGATGATGATATTTGCATGATGGGTTGTTCTTCAAGCTCACAAGGAGGAGCAACATCTACTGAAGTAATAAGTGCTAGGACTATTGCTACCTTTTGGGATTGCATCAAATGGGTACTTGTATTTCTCCTCCCTCATACTCTTGAAGTTGATGTAGTGTAGGATTTTGAAATTCCTAACAATGATTTTGAATACTTAAGAGATTTGATGATTAAGAAGTTTGATGGTGGTATCCCTTCGGAGAAAGATAGACAATTGTTGATGAATGTTTTTGTAGCTCAAGAAAAAGACTATAACACTAGAAGAAAAGTTGTTAAGGGATTTGGGCCTCAAGCCAAACCAAAAACCCTTGCTTACAAGCATTCCAAAAGAAGCTCCTAGGAGAGAAGCACCTATCAAAAGTTCTTCTCGTCCCAAACAAAAATTACAAATGATCGTCCTCATGCCAAAGTCACAAGATTCTACTGCCATCTAATGAATCTTCTTGTCTCTCTTCCAATGTTGTTTTTCCAAAGAGTGTTCCTATTACATAGCCCAAGTATTGAGCCAATATAAAGTGAGTGTTCCAATCATTGAGTTGCTTACAATTACTGAGCATAAGAAGAGAGCATTTGAGTACTTAGGGTTGAATGAAGAAGAGAAGATCACTCTAGGCATAAATGTAAATGTTGTTGAGACTCCTCCGCAAATCATTGCTGACCTTAAAACACCACCAACAGTAGAATATCTCTGAGCGACACCCGAGTTATATTTGGGGACATCTTTGGTTGATTCCCAATTGAAGATTGATCCATTTTTCACAACTTTGATTATAAAGGATAGGCTACTTCACAATGGTATGTTTGATTCCAGTGCATCATGTAATGTCATGCCTCTAGAAGTCACGAATGAGTTGGATATCAAAGTGACAACTACCTATGGGAAGTGTACTACCATGGATTCCAGGGAAGTGCTGGTGGTTAGTTCTATTAAGGGTTTGGTAGTGCAACTTGCAGCTTATCCGGGTAAGAATTTGAAACTTGATGTTGTACTTGTTGATTCCCTACCGAACAGGGGTATGCTTTTGTCAAGAAAATGCGCTGTGAATGTTGGTGGCAGCATTCATATGGACATATCTTTTTCCACCATTCCAATTGAGGTCATCCTTGTTAAACTTTATGGTGAGAAGAAGATGTTGCACCTAATTGAAGATCCCAACAATGCTTCCTATGATGTGTTGTTTGCTAATGTAGATGGTGAGAATTTCATTGCTTTTGCTGATGGAAAAGAAAATAAGATGGACAAATCAAAGTTCCTTGATATGGTAGGTTCTCCATGGATATTACTATTTGATGGAGCTTGCTCTAAATTTTGAAATGGTGCTAGTATAGTTTTGTTTTTTCCTATTTTGGAAGAGTTCACTTTCTCCTTCAAACTTAATTTTGAATGCACTAACAAATTTTCTGAGTATGAGGCATTGTTGTTGGGGTTAAGAATTGCATGGAAGTATGGAGTGAAGATATTGTTACAAAAGTATACTCGAGCTTGTTGTCAAATAAATAAGAAAACTGTATGCTACAAAAATCAGCGTATAAAACAAAGATAAGTATGCAGTTTGGGATCTAATTAAATGTTTGATTCCATTAACATTGTGTATCTTAACAAAGGTCTCAATGATGCTGCTAAAAGTTGGCAGTGTTGGGTTGTAGATTTGGAAATTACACCTTTCCACCTTATTGTGAATACAACATTGAAGTGCTAACTAGGCTAGTTGTCCCTGACAACATCAAGCATTGGCATGTGTTTGATGATGATTCTAAAGTACAAAGGTTCTTGCAAAATCAAGGTGATTTTGTGAATCAGAATATTGATTGGGAGCCAATGGTATGCATGACTGAAGGAAGAGAAACTTTTTTTGAGAAAGACATCATCCAATTGAAAACAAACACCATTCCTAGAGTTCTTGTTGCACTTGAGTCAAATTTTAACAATGTTGATTGCATCATAAATAGAAACATGTCTTCCTCAAGGGATGTGGAAGAGCATAACTTGGGCACTAGTCATAAACCAAGAAAGATTTGGTCGGGCAGCAATTTATGTAAAGAGGAAAAACAATCCTGTGCCTAACTCTTGAAAAAATATCAAGACTCCTTGGTTGGTCCTATTCCGAGCTAAAAGCATATAGAGAAGACTTGTTTCAACATGAGATCCCTCTTGAGGCCAAGAGTAAGCCATTCAAACAGAGGCAAAGGCCAATTAATCCACTTCTCTCCATGAAAATTCAAGAGAAGTTAAGGAAGTTGAGAGATGGAGGTATTATTCATTCCCACTAGAAATTCATCATGGGTTGCAAACCTTGTGCTAGTCAAAAAGAAAAATGAAGATATCAGACTTTGTGTAGACTTAAAAATATGAACAAAGCATCCATGAAGGACAACTATCCCTTTCCAAATATGGAAAATATGTTGCAGCTTGTGATAGGGTCTGAGTTGCTTTCTACATTGGATGGTTTCTCCAGATACAATCAAGTGGTAGTCAAAGAATTAGAAAGACTTAAGACAACATTCACTACTCCTTGGGGAACATATGTTTTTGTTAGGATGCCCTTTGGTTTGATGAATGTTGGTGCCACTTTTCAAAGAGCAATGGATGTTGCTTTTGCTAGGTTACATCATTGAGTTCATTGCAGTTTACCAAGATGATGTGACTATGTTTTCAAGGCAGAGAGGTGATCATTTGCAGCACTTGGAGAAGATGTTGATCAGATGTAGGGAGTATGGCATTTCTCTTAATCCAAAGAAGTGTCATTTTGGAATACAAATGGAAAATTTTCTTGGTCACATTGTGTCAAAAGATGGTGTTGTGATAGACCCTGAGAGAGTGGAAGCAATCGGCAAAGTACCTATCCCAAGAACCAAGAAAGACATCGAATCTTTCTTTGGTCAAATTAATTTTATTACAAGGTTTGTTTCCAAATTCACTGAGTTGAGTCTTCAAATAACAAGCATGCTAAAGAAGGACCAAGCTATTAGGTGGGAGGAGGCTACCATTCAACCTTATGAAGGAATTAAGGATGCACTTAAACATGCACTGTTTTTAGCAGCCCCAAACTATAAGAGGCCTTTCCAAATATTTTCCTTTGCCTCTGAGTATACCATTTCTTTGTTTTGCTGCAAAAGGATGAGAATGGGGTTGAGAGGCCTATTGCCTTCTTTAGTAACACTTTACAAGAATCTAAGATGAAGTATACAATCATGGAGAAACAAGCATTTTCTTTGGTGAAACCAACAAATGTTTTTAGGCCTTATATATTAAGTTCAAAATTTTTTACTAATGTTCCCCACACCATGGTGAAAGACATCCTATCGTAGATGGAGATCTCAAGTAAAAGATGTAGATGGGTGAAAAACTGCAAGAGTATGATATGGACATCCAAACCACAAAGCTAGTAAGAGGTTTGGGTATTGCTAAGCTCATGGCATAGAGCAACATGTAGAATGTGGAAGTGAATCAGCTAGAGGAAAAAAGGCAGATGTGCTTTGGTAAGTTCTTAGTGGTACAAAGATGTGATCTTCTACCTCGACACCTATGCTATCCTAGTCACTTAAATAAAAATTAGAAAAGAGCCCTCAAGCTAGCTTTTCAAAATATATGATCACAAACCATGGGCTGGCTTGGAAGAACCTTGAAGGTGTCCTCTTGAAATGCATAATCAAGATGAAGCTCCCAAGATAGTTGCTGATTTCCATGGGGAGTTTGAGGAGGACACTTTGTTGGAAGAGTAACAACACAAGTTTTGAGAGTTGATTATTGGTGGCCTACTCTCTTCAAAGATGCAACCCATCTAGTTAGAAAATGTGATATTTGCCAACATTTCTCTAGAATACCGAAAGCTTTAGGATCCCTTCTTTACAAACTGTGTATCAATTGAAGCTCCTTTCAAGAAATGGGGGATGGACTTAATTGGTGAGATTTTAGATCCTTCTAGTGCTGGCCATAAGTGAATCCTTGTAGCCACTAATTATTTTACAAAGTGGGTAGAGGAAATCCCCATAAATAAAGTAACACACCAAATAGTTATGGACTTCTTGTTGAATCAAATCATATGTAGATTTGGAGTCCCAATCAAGATTGTAGCTGATAATGCCGTGTGCTTTAGAGCCAAACCTTTAATGGCAATGTGCAATGAATATGGATTCAATCTGAATTATTCTTCAAACTATAACCCCAAGGGAATGGACAAGTTGAGTCCAAGAATAAGAACTTGTTGAAGATCATTAGAAGAACCTTCGAGCAAAACAAGAAGAAATAGGGTGAATAATTGAAATTTGTAGTTTGGGCTGATAGGATAACTCCTAAAAGAGCTACTGGTAAAAGCCCATTTGAATTGGTGTATGGAACTTAGGATTTTCTACCCTTGCACTTGTAATTATCTTAATTTCAGTTTGTCCAATAGTTGGAAAATCAAGAGCTTGGCCCATATGAATCAAGGATAAATAAGATTATTGAGCTTGATGAGGAGAGAAGAGTATCCCATCGAGGCATGTTAGATTTAGGGAAAAATTGAAGAGATTGTTTGACAAGAAGGTCACTCCTAGAGCCTTCAAAGTGTTGGAGATCTGGTTTTGTTATGGGATAGTAAGCATGAATACAAGGGAAGCATGGTAAATTTGATGCATTATGGATGGACCCTTATCCCATTGATATCAGAATTGGTGAACATACCTTCTTTCTTAAGGACTTAGATGTGGAATTGTTGGAATTGACTATTAATGGTAGGCATCTGAAGCATTTCTTGGATTAAACCCCAAATTTGAGGTATGCACCAACTTGTATAATGCATAGTGTTTGGTTTTTTCTCTGTTTTTTTTTTTTGTCAGTTTTCTTGTTTTCCTTGCTATGTGGCAGCCATTTTTGTCAGGTTCTTAGCTGGTCTTTGGTGATTTTGGCTCTTGAATCCTCTCCTTAGCCCAATGGATATTTTGGCACTTGATCTACGTTTTATCCTTATGGCACTCACTGGGAGTGGCCATCCCCAAGCAAGAGCCGATGTTGGTGGCATTTTTGACCTTGCACCATGTTGCCCTAAAGTTTTCAAATCTATATGTGCTCAAAAAAAATTTACCCTTTGAATTGACGGTTTGAATTTCTTCCCCTCCAATTGGATGCTTTAAAAATACTCACAAACTTGTTTTTTTCCCTAATTTGAAGGAATATTCAAAGTTTAACCTCTTTTGTGCCCTAGTTTTTCCAATTTCATGGGCTATGTCATTTTCCCCTTTGCCAAATCATGGAAAAATCGAATTTGATCAATTCATACTTGTTTTTTTTTTTTTGAAAATCCAATCCCAAGGCCGAAAATGTTGTAAAATCATGCTTCAATTGATTTAGAATTAGAAAATCTGCCATCCTTGGTGAAAAAAATTGAATTCTAGGGCATCCCTTGAATTTTTACGCTTTGATTTGGTCGATGGGCATCATTTTCCCGTCCGAATTCATCCTTAGAAGGTATTGGCAACATGGCGGGTTTTCATTAGCTAAGGGTATGCGGGTGGCGGAAGATTTTGTAGTTTTGGGCTCAAGGTGTTAAAATAAATTTTTGGCCTGAAAGCCCTCGGCCAATCAATCACAGGTGGACACGTGTCCATGAAGGGTCAGAGGGAAGTGCGGGCCGCTGAGAAAAATGGGGAATTGTTCCCCTTTTTGGTAAAGTGGATAAAAGCTAAATTTTTGGCCGAGGTTTTGTGACGAATCAGAAGAGGAAACGTGTCCAAAATTTGTGAGCGGGTCGGTAGGTTGGCAAAAGTTTTGGTGATTTTGAAGTTTTTAAACTTCAATGGTTTAAAGTCAAATTTTTGCCCGAAACTCTGCAATAAGCTAGGAGAGGACACGTGTCCTGAAAGGTCAAAAGGGAGCATGGGCCAATGGTGGAAATTTTTAAGTTTTCAAAAATTTTCAAGGAAGGTTTGAAGCAAGAAAGGGAAACTTGGACCCACAACAAATAGGAGATGGACACATGGCAGGGGAGAAGTCAAAGGCATGGGCCCATGGAGACAAATTTGAGAATTTTCCCTTGGCTTAAAGGGAGTAAAATGAAGATTAAACCCACGGGTCCTTGGCAAATGAAAAATGGATGTGTGGCAAAGGGCACGGCGAGTTGGCTAGCTGGCGTAGGTACAAGGGAATTCTTTCCTTTTTCCAAAAGGACTCAAAATAAAAATTTGAAGTGCTGCCCGCTAGCGATAGAGAAAGTGACACGTGGTAGGGGAAAAATTGGAGGTGCGGGCCCACGGGGCAAAAAGTGAAAATTTTCCCAATTTCCAAAAAGGTCAAAATGTGCAGAATTGAAGTGTGATTTTAATGGGACCCACCATATGCCACATGTCAGCTCCAAAATTCAAAGGCGGAGGGGCGGAGAAAAAGGTCAAAATTTTCCATTTTTCCAAAAAATGTGGAAAAGTCAAAAATGATCCAATTTTCGTCCCAATTGTTTTTTGACACATGGATGGCTATGTTTAAAGGAAAAAGATGGATAAGATCGACGATTTTTGTGCATCCATTTGTTTTGACCACCATGGGGCTTCAAAGAAGCTTGGAATCACGATTTTTGCACCAAAATTCATCAAATTTATAGTGATTTTTTGTCGCCTTGGCCTTCTAGGATCATTAGCATCACTTGCATGGCTTAATTCTTTGATTTGAGATGTTTCTGAAGTAATTTTTGCCCTGACCTCAAGAAAAACGTGAAATGATAGAATCAAAAGTTATAGAGGTAATTTGAAAAGGTAAAAAGGTGAAAATGATGAAAGGTGTTTGCATGCCTCAATGATGAAAAACATGCCTCCAGGATGGATAATGATCTAGATATTTGTAATGATTTAATCTTCTTGGGCACACCTGACAACCTGCAAATGTTTTTCTGTTTGATGTCATTTTCATTTAATCATGAGAATTGTTGTAACAAACTTGATCCCATGGCATATTCTTTTCTTGGGAAAGAAGGATCTAATGTGGCATGAGGTATATAATGCATTTTGGAGAAATTGTAAAGGGTCACGAAAATTTGAAAATTCACGAGCGAATTCTCGAGAGAAAGCTCATTTTCTAAGAAATTCACCAAAGAACCAGTTAATGTCTCATGTGTTGGAAATTCATGTATGTGAGTTGGTTATAAGTGTATAGCCATCACACACTCTAAGATTGTTCATATAACTCTCCCTATTGCTTTGAATCTAACAAGTTTTGAATTAAATCTTGTGTTTTCTTTGGGCAATATGGTGTATGTTATCATTTTTAATGCCTACAAATAGTTTTCATTGATCTTATTACAATCTTGCATTGAAAGTCTTTAGAAATCACACAAAATATCCATTTCTTGTTGATAGTTTAATGGCATTTGCAATCTCATGTTCAGAAGAGCCTTCATCTGATAAGGAGATAAACAAATTTAAAATAACTTTACCTTCCTTGACTGTAGAGATTGCTTGTAAGCCTTTGGGGGCACCTTAGGCATGGTTTGATCAAGGATTTTTGTGTTTAATTGAGTTCTCAAATATTGTGTGAAGAGTGAAACCTGGGCTTCCATTTGTGCCTCTTCTGGTTGAAAGAATATCCTGATTATTTGAGGCATTTCATCTAATAATTGTTCAAGTATTGTAGAGATTGTCAAAGATCTGATCTATCCTAGTTTGTCTTGTCAATCCCCCACAAAAAAATCATCTAAAAAAAAAAGATCCTATCATGTACTATCCCTGATTTGCATTTGTATAACAACAAAAGATCAAAATGCATTTACAAAAGTATGCACAACAGATCAGGATTTCCAATGTCTTTAGTAACCTTTGCCTTGTTTTGAGAACATACCCATGTTTTGAGGAGTGAAAACTTGTGAGAGTTTAGATTTGGGGTGTTGATCATGTTTTCATCAAGGTATCCATCATAGAATTTCAAGTAAAGAGAAGGACATCTTCATCTCCTTCACCATTAAAAGGTTATAATATAGGTCCTCTTACCTTGGTTACAAGGCTCAACCTAAAACAACTAGGACAAGATCAAGTCCTATTGAGTGCTATCTATTTCTCCACAAACCCGAGTGCCGATAAAACCATATCCCCAGCTACCAATGACATACAACATGGTCTAATCTGTCTTGAAGCTCCATGACATATCTATGGTGCTGCTCAGACTGAAAAGTAGAACAAATTTGGATACCAACAAAAGGCACAACCATAAAGTAATGAGGATAGGTCAAATCATCTCAAGGGTGCTACCCATTTCTCCACATTTGAGTGAAAAGAGCAAGCTGCATTTCTTCCCATTACAAAATGACACACAATGTGCTCTTCTTGTCTCTAAGCTTCCTATCAAAACCATGATGCTACTCATCTTTTGAGGGAGAATCAATTTTGGTACAATCACCATTTCTAGCGCAATTTCCAGGATGAGATTTTCATTGTTGGGAACTGATTTGTGTTGTTGGGGACTTCAATTTGATCCATATGTATACATTTTTGAGTTCGTATCCATTTGGCCCGTCAACACTATTTCTCGGTACCACCGCCGGGATGATATTTATGTTGCTAGAAATTTATTTTATTGTCGTGGACTTCAATTCAATCCATGTTCATACATATTTGAGTTCATATCCATTTCGCCCATCAACACTTTTTGCACCGCTTTCCGAGGACATTGTGATTGTAGTTCATATTTAGACCACTGGTAAACATTTCTTATATGCTCTAAGTGCAAGTACATCATTTCAACATTAGCCTATGCTTTAGAGCTGTAAGAAGTGTTCAAAGTTACAAGTGTTTCATGTAATATTTCTAGTTTCTACAATTATTGCACTAAGTTTCATTTATAAATATGGGCAAAGGAAAGGCCATATTTTTCCATTTCTAGTTTCTATTGTTGACAAACATCCGATGATCATATCTTTTAGTGCATTTGCACAACTAAGATGGAAATTCTTAGTGGCGACTCGTGTTGATCTGATTTTTTGATAAATGTCGTGTCTTAACCTTTATCAAGTGAGATTTGTTACTAATCTTTGTAAAAATAAAGGAAGAAGATCTTTCTTCACTAGGGATCCTACTAGCATCATTGTCTCTAGAGCTAGGAAAAGTTAGAAGGAAGAAGAGCATGGATATTTTTGTAGATAAGAAGTCAAGAAAAGAGGTCTCCATTGGTGAAAGTGATCAGCCCATTATTGAAGATTGTCATTCAAGTACTTCTAATCAAGTAGTCATTTTGTGGAATTAAATTTTCCAACCGGAGAGGGGCCTTCATTTGAATTTGAAAAGTTTGCTTCCTATTTTGCCTTTGTGTTTTCCAGAGTCTATAAGGATTTCCAGAAACAGAGCCTTTAGGGGATATTCATTTTGGAAGTTATAATCCCGTGTTTCAAATACCCCTTGTCCCTTATTAGTTTGATTATCCTCCAAGGTCACTCCTTAAAACAACATGGCCCTTCCCCCACATAGACCTCCTTTTGTTGTAAATACTTTTGGTCCTATAAGTTGTAGAGGGATGGATAGTTATCCAAATGTAGTTCCCCAAGATGTAAGAAATAGACTATCAAAGTTCCAAGGAAATAATGTTGTAACTGGTGATTAGCACTTAAAGTTTTTTATCAACATGATGGAAGACTTTGAGATTGAATTTGAAGATGTATATATCAAATTATTTATCCATAATTTGGAAGAAGATGTAAGGGATTGGTATAAATCTTTCCCGAGATAACTCCATTGATTCTTGGACCGAAATGAATAATGCATTTGTAATGCAATATGGTGACAAAATGGATCCTAGGTTTTTTTGTGAGAATTTGAGAATATTAAAAATAATCCTAATGAGTCTATGCATGAATTAAACACTAGGTTGAATAAGACATTGAGAATATTTCCTATGAGTTTAAGGCCATGTAATGAGTCTTTTCTTATAAAGTATTCGGATGCATTTGATAAGAAATCTACTTACTACTTGAGGGACAAAAACCCCACCAATTTGAGGAAGGCCTTTACCATGGCTCTACAAATTGAGAATAACATTAAGGAAATTGGAAAACCTCCTAAGAGGGAAGGTGTGAAACTTGTTAACTCCGGAGAGACCTCAAAAAAGTAAGACTTCTGATTTGGACGAAGTTGGGAAAAATTTTCTAGGAGCTATCAAAGAAATCTCATACAAATTAGGCTTGGCAGAGAAAGGAATTGGGCGAGTTCACAAGGTCAACATACGCAACAAAGGCAAGACAAATTTACCAATCATCCTAGAAATGAGAAAATATCCGATGACAAAGGTAAGGGACCTATGGGGTCTACAAATAGACATCCCTAAGCTAGGGAAAATAGAATGGTGCTTGATCCTTTGGCTGCCGTGAGTTGATGTTGTTGAGGAAACAAATGTAATTGATTGGTGTGACAGTGTTTCATGCCCCATGCTCCACGTGAAGTAGATCAGCAAGTAGAAGAAGATGTTGATGATGATAACACTAATGATGCATGCATGATAGAGTGCTCTACAAGCTCACAACAAGGAGCAACTTCAACCGAGGTGATAAATGTTAGAATTGTTGATGATTTTGGGATTGCATTCACCGGGTACCTTTTCTTCCTCCTTCTCATACTTTAGAAAAATAGATATTGTACAATATTTTGAATTTCCCAATAATGAATTTGAATATTTAAGAACTTTAATGAGAAATAAGTATGATGGCGGAATCCCATCCGAGGAGGATAGGAAGTTATTGATGAACGCTTTTGTTGCTCAAGAAAAGGATAATAACACTAGGACTAGAGTTGTCAAACGGAGCAGGGCCTCAAGCCAAACCTAAAACTCCATTACTTACTAGTATTCCTAAAGAGGTTCCTAAGAAAGATACATCTTTAAAAGGCCTTTCTATCCCAAACAAGATTCATACCTCTCCTCATGCCCAAATTGTCAAAAATCCCATGCCATCTTCCTCGAATGTGTCAATCTCCCTTCCAATGTTGCCTTGCCAAAGTGTGTTCCATATGACGTTTCCCAAGTTTTGAGTCAAATCAAACTTAGTGTGCCAATTTTGAGCTGCTTAGGATTCCTAAGCACAAGAAAAGGGCACTTGAGTATTTTGGATTGAAAGAAGAGAAGAGTACCCCAGAAGAAATGTAAACATTGTGGAGACTCCTCCAATCATTGAAGAGCTATAAACACGACCAGCATTGGAAGAACCAAGTGAGCCACCTGAAGTTTATTTGGGAACATCCTTGATAGATTCTCATCTAAATGTAGATCCATTCTTCACCACTCGATCATTAAGGACAAATTTCTACACAACCGTATCTTTGATTCGGGGCATCATGTAATGTTATGCCTCCGGAAGTCATGAATGAGCTGGATATCAAAGTAATAACAACATATGGGAATTTGAAAGTGTGATGGATTCTAGAGAGGTGCCAAAGTGGCGGGATGTGTGAAAGGTTTCCAGTGGTACAACTTGCAGATTTTCTAGGTAGAAGCTTGAAATTTGATGTTTTTATTGTTGATTGCCCACCAAGTGGGGTATGTTGTTTTCTAGAAAATGGGTTACAAGTGTTAGTGGGAGTGTTCAAATGGATATGTCCTATGCCACCATCCTAATTGAAGGCATCCTTGTAAATTTGTATGGAGAAAATAAGATGTTGCACCTCGTTGAAGATCCCAACAATGCATCTTACGAAGTGTTGTACACAAGTGTTGATGTTGATAACTTTATTAGATTCGTTGATGGGAAAGAGAACAAAATGGATCAATGTAAGAGTCTTGAACAAGTATTCTCTCCATGGACTTTTTTATTTGATGGAGCTTGTTCCAAATTTGGAAATGATGCCGGTGTAGTTATGATTTCTCCAAGCTTGGATGAGTTTGTTTTTTCTATAAAACTTAACTTTGAGTGTACCAACAACATTACTGAGTATGAAGCATTGTTATTAGGCTTGAGAATTGCTTGGAAATATTATGTTAAATACATCATTCTTAAGGGAGATTCAACACTAATTGTTAAAAAAATAAGAAGATTGTATGCTACTAAGAATCATAGAATGAAACAATACAAGCATGCATTCTCGGGGACTTGATTGAGATGTGTGATTAATTTAACATTGTGAATCATGATAGGAAGTCCAATGTTATTGTAGAAAAGCTTGTAGTTCTGAGATCTTGGTTTGATAGTTGTGCAATGCCCCCATATTGTGAGTATGATGTTGAAGTGTTAACAAGGCCATTTGTCCCTGACAACATTAAACATTGGAAATTTTTTGATGATGATGTTGTTGAAAATTTATCGAACTTGTACAAAAATGGGCAACTCAATTTTTTTTTATGATGGATAGCCTTGGTGAAGTATACCTAAGCTAAGGGAATTTACTTCAGATTATTTTGTTACTGCTGAAATGTTGAAGAGATTAAGTGAAATCTGCAGCTATGTGTGTTGTTACAAAATGTAACAAATAACATAGTCTACAATTTCACAAATATCCTCAGCAAAAGAACACATTCCTCGAAGGATAGCTATGTTATCTTGAAGAAGACAATGGATTGCAAAGTATGTGAGGTTTATAGTTTTAGAAAAGAGACATAGTGGCAGCTTTTATAGTAATCAAATTCACGGTTATTATCTTGGTGCCTATCGATTTATTGCTCTCGTGTTCATTAAAGTTGGTTGTGATTAATGAGATTGCATCCATCTACACTCATGTCATAAATGATTACAACTGAATCCTTTCCTACTTCTTACGCCAACAAAATACTGACAAACAAATGGTGACAATAATGTCTAAATCTAAGTAGTAGGAAGGACTCAAGTTGAAAGGCATATGCTAAGATAGTTAAACAACATACAAGGAGGCACATTTCATTCAATGGTTATCAAGTGGAAGTTACAGTATTCATTTTAAGATTATCCCTTATGTTAATTCATTTTATTGAGATATTGAGTTTCCTACATCATTGTTTAATCAAAGGAAAACTTAATGCAAAAAGGATAATCAACTCATTATTTCAATTTAATGCTTTATTCATAAGAGATCATAAGTTTTCCACACAAGCCGTGGGATATGACTAATAAAATCATCATATACATGGAAATGAGAATACTTCATGTGCTAAATAACAAGAGTAGAGGAGTAAAAAGGAACCTATCATTACCTTTCTATCTTCTATCCCCACTCCTCATCATTTCCATCTCCATCTCAACTCTTCCATCATCTGCTTCCATCGCCATGCCCTTTTACCTGCAAGGCAAGAGCAGTATCTATCAAATTTTGAGCTTAGGGTATAATGTTATTCCAATACTCATGTTCTAAAGCAAATACATATTCTAAGTTCAATGTATCTAATGGTACTTGAAGGAAAGAAATACAAAATGCATGACACAGGATAAGAAAGAAATATAGATAGGATGGCAGCAAAGGAAAAAGTAGAGTACATAAAGTGAAATGAATGGCAAGAGAAAATCAAAGAAGCTAAGGATTGGGTTAGAAAAGGTAGAATCTGAAGAAGTTTTAAAAGAAAAGATGTGGAGATAGCACATGAAAGAATTTGGAAAACAGCTTGCAGAAGAAGGAAAGAAGAAGAAATAAACCACATGGATACAAGAGAGGCCAAAAAGCCTATTTATTTCTAACTTATTTCTGAATTTTGCAAGAAGAGTTTGTAACATTGAATAAAATCAGTTTAACTAGTTAAGAAGAAAGCAGTGACTAAAAGGGAATAAACATCAATTTTAGATGATTTGTAGAAGCATCAAACATCAGAATGGGTCAAGAGAGATATATTTTTGCAAATCAGGGTTAGAAATAGGGAAAAGGAGAGAGAAAACATGATTTTTGGAAAAAAATTTGCCTAAGTTTCCCTTGTAAATTGACTTTTGATTTAAAAAAGAATTAAAACATGCTTTTAATGCAAAATTTGAAATATAATTGCTATCATGAGCTTTGAAAGGAAAAAAATTACAAAAAAAGGAATGTTTCATAACCTTCATTTATCATGATCAAATGAAACATATTTATTCATTATATCATGCTAATGGAATGTAATCCTTTTAATGTTCCAAATTTAAGTGTGAATCAAAAGGTAACTACTTCCAAAAAGTCATTATTCTTAGTGAAAATGATAAAACTACAAAACACAAAGATGGACGTCACCCTCTAAAAACTCAAGAAGTCAACTACAAGCTTAACGATATCAAATAAACATTTCAATGAAGGCTACAATAATAGTCAACTACTACAAACAAAATGGATAACTTATTTTTCAAGCCTAAGAATTTCTAGTTGGAATTTACTAGACTTTTATGAATGAAAATGATTTACAAACTGCCAAAATTTGAGTGAATATCTAGAATGAGTTTAACATAAATCAAAATATTCATCTAGAGGAAAATAAAGTATTTCCTTCATTTTCTAGCAAAGAAAGAGCATCAAAATCAATAGATAAGTGAAATTTTTCTTTCATTACATCGAAAAATGGAAATGATTCACAAGAGAAGTGGACTACTAGTCCGTGTATTCATCTATTCCGAGATATGGCTCAACAATATCCAAGCTAAAACAAGTCAAGTATGCATTCACACAGCTCACAAAAGTAAATTAAGTTATATTTACATAAAGAAGGAGTTGCATTTACAAAAAGAAGAATGAATCTACAGGAGCTTGAACTCATACAATACTACTCATTTTTCAAGTTTTAGTATGTAAAGAAATGAAACACAAATTCTCACTTATCAGAAGATATATGTATACAAAGAAAGCATGTAAAAAACTAAATGTACATCTATAGTCAAGGTTACAATGACAAGTCAAGTATACATCTACAAAAGGAAGAAGAAATGTGACAGTCCTGCAAAGAAGGAATACCAAAAACCAATGCTAAGAAGTGAGGTTCCTCTCACTACATCTTTAGACATAGTTAGACAAATACCAAGCATACGTCTACTACATGAAGAAATAATTCTATATCAAAAAAAAGAACCAAAATAGGAAACACTTCCAAGTACCAGGCTGGTCTACAAGTGAAATACCAAAACATCAGCACAAAAGAGTTCTTCTACAAGTGTCAATGACATGTCAAGCTCGAAAATTCATTACAGAAGAAAGATGAATTTTTTATACACATAAATAGTTCACTATCAAACGAATATCCAGATCTCTACGTTTCCTTCAAGGGGGTACAAAGGTTAAGATCAAATTTGAAAAGGAGAAGCTATGATAAGAAAAGGTTAAAGAACTCACATGCCCAAGGATGAGGACAAAATAAAGAAGCAAAATGATGGCGGCACTTCCCTTTGCTAGCTCATTTTTGAGCTCATTAAGAATCGAATCAAAACACTAGACAGAAAACCGTAAAATAAGGCAGTCATTCGAATGGTATACAAAGGATAAACAACAAGTAAATAGATTAAATGATCTTTAGATCATACTCAGAAAAGAAAATCCAAGCTACAAGTCGAGCTATAGGAAATGAAATACAAAATAATACCTTCGAGTTCCTCAAAAATGCACACCAAATCATAATCAAATGGTGTCAAAGGTCTCCAAATGAAAATACAGCTCAAAGACCTCCAAGATCTCCATGCTTTCATCAAAAAATCGGAGAGCAAGAAATTTTTTTCCGTGGCTTCACGACGAAGTAAAAACCAATGAAATGACCATGTGTGAGCTCGAAATGTTTTAACCTTCCATCGAGACTAGGGTTCCAAAACCCTAACCCATGATTAGAGATCAATGGCCCAGAAATTCCCAAGTACAAGATCAAACGATGATCACTCAGTATAGGGTTCAAGTGATTAGCCCAAATTAAATGCCACTAACCAAATAAATGCTAGGATAGATCCTATACCATGGTAAAGAATCAATGGTGGCAGAGAAACTAAGGACAAAGATCAAGGGCCGTAAGAGCTCAAAGAAAACCAAGATAACCAAGCCCAGTTAGGGTTACCACCACCTAAGACCATAAGGGTCGAGTCATCATGGAGGGGGCCAACCCACATGGACATAGCAATAATCATTTGCCAAAACTTTAGAAAGTCTAAACTATGCATGCCCAAAAATCAAGACATCATTATATGCCAAAAGCACCGAAAAGGTAAAGTTTGTATTATGTGCCAAACCAAAGGTGGCGGATCAAACTCATGGTGGGCTAGCCAAAGGGTGGTCCCCTTTTAATCAAATACACATACAATTGCCTAAGTCCACAAGGTGGCAGCTTCCAAACTTCATAAGCCAAAGGTGGTCCCCACTTCAATTTTATTGTGCAAATATTGCTAAAGGTTGCATCCTTTTCCTACACACAAGAGATGATATTTTGCATGCCTTCACAACAAGACATAACAGAGAAGATGACGAATTTGCATGTGCAAAGAAAGAAGACTTGCCTAGCAAGCAATTTGTAATTTTAGCAAATTATTCACCTTTCTTTCTTAAAAATAGAATAGTCAACTTCAGTTTGACTATATTGTATCTAAGGCTGATAATGCCTATTTTTATCACATGCTTTAGTTTGTATTATTTTATTCCTTTATTTATTATTAAATAAAGGATAAAATTAGGATGCATGGGTGAGTACAGCTTTTAGGCTATTTTTAGAAGGGGGTGAACTTTTGCTATATATTGTGTGCTCTTGCAAAGCACAAAAGGGGGGAATTTTTAGAGATTTTTCCCAGAGAACTTTTGATATGAGTACTGAAGCAATTTCTACCAGTTTTTCCCTCTGAGTGTGAATTATTCTTGCCTTTCCAAGTTATTCTGCAGTCTTGTGTATGTCAATATTAATCTTGTGAATCAATATTCCCTGATTAATCACTTTACCCTGCTGCAAATTTACCATTTCCTGCTAAATCTTATTGTGCATATTAGCTTACTAGTGTTGTTGTGATTCTCCCTCAACACAAATTAAGTGTTTTTCCCTTATTTCTGTAGAAAGTATTAATTGGTTTGTGCACCTAAAGAATTCTTCACAAATCAGTTGTGTATGTCACTCAGTCAAGTTCTCATCTCAAATTTGGTGTATCACCTTAGTATTATTTAAATTTATAGTCATCTTTTTCCCTTAAACTCCTAAAAATAGTTTAGTGAACACCAATAAGGAACCGACCTTTTACCTCCAGAGGTTCACCTCAAAATAGGTATACCCACAGACCTGAGGTGTCCCCATTATATCTACAAGAGAGAGAGAGAGAGAGATCTATTGTAGACTTAGAAAACCTATTGCCATCTCTCTACCAGGTGCACTTTCAAGAGATAACAGTTTTTGGCATGCCCGGTGGGACAATGAATCAGATCTACATGCAAATCCCAGATTCTAGAGCAGATCAAAAGTAGATTTACAGTAAATAAAAGTTACTTTTGGGAGCAGAGCTGCAACAAATTAATTCTAAAGATTCTACAATCTTTTGGTGACTTTGTAAAGCTGATTTCAAACTAGTATTGCAGCATGTTCCATGCCTAAAGTGACTACAAGATCATCGGTAAGAGGAATTCCTCCTGAGTTTGTTTCTTTACCTTTGAATTCTACTAGAAGGAGAAGGGTTGGTAATACTTTTCCTTATAACAGACCTGGTTTTGAAAACCCTCATGATATTCCTTCACCACGTATAAATTTTTCAATCAATATCCCAGTTTTTCAAATGGCTATTCAACCACCCAGAAATTTTGTGACCTTCACTAATGGCAGCCCATTAGTAATTCCAGTGTACCATGATATTCCCAACGCTGCTTTGAAAATTTTGCCATCATTTACCGGTGAAAATCAAGTTACACCTACTGAACATATTAAAGATGTTGCAGCCATATGTGCAGTCCACAATATTACTCATGAAGATGTAGCTTTAAGACTTTTAGCTACATCTTTTAAAGGAAAAGCCTTGCAATGGTACAAAATTTAGAAATTGGAAGCATAAGAACTTGGGATGAATTAGGAGAGAAATTATTGGAATAGTTCCAAGACAATTCAGATCATTTTTCCCTGATAGAATAGCTATCTACTATCAAGAGAGCCCCTCATGAATATTTGTCTAGTTTCAACATTCATTTTGCTAGAACTTGGGAAAGAATCCCAACAAGTGTTAAGCCTCAAGTTGATCATGCTTTCCTTTATTATCTAAGAGCTTTGAATAGTGATATTTCAACCATGATCCAATCCATGGGAGCTTTTACTCTTCCAGGGCCTATGACACTACTATAAAAGCTGAAAACAACCTTATCCAGGCTGGAAAATTAGCACCAAGGCCTACAATGCCTTTTTTGGTAGATTTAGCTCCTGTCCCACAACCTATTACAATCGTGGAGCCTACTATTGCAGCCCCATCCCCAGATATGTTTAAAGCTTTGATAAACCATGGGAAATAAGTTGACATCAATTGAGAATAAACTTGCATTGCCTAACAGACCTTATCAGGCTCCTTATCAGCAAAATCAACAAAATAGGTAGCCTTACCAATAGAATCAAAATTACAGGCAGCCTTATCAGCAAAGGTAGTTTGATTCTAATGTTCCTAGTGCATCTAACACTTTGGTTCCAATTAATATGGCTACAGAAGAGTGGTGCCAACCTTGTAATCAGCCTCATCAAGCTACAAATTGTCCAAATGCATTCCTGAACCTGAATCTTGTTACACAACCTCAATCTGAAGCATTATTCATGCCTCAAATGGAGGGTGGGTAGCAAGAAAGTCATGTTCAGAAAACACCTGAATAGAATTTGGTCAGCTTTAACGAGGAGGATTTCATTGTTGTCACCACTAGAGCTCAAGAGAAAGCTACAGAGAATAAAAAACAACAAAAGAGACTGTGTTGCCCACTATTACATAATCAACATAGCTTCAAACCAGCCAACAAATCCGTTGTCCCTCGTAAAAAGAAATGCTATTTAAAGAACAACAAAAACAACTTCACTTTGAATCCAAGAAGATATTTATCCCTCGATATCTAAGGTCTACCAAGAAAATCGTTTTCACTAAGGCTTATGCTAAAACAGTCGATTCTATCTCTAAGATGGTTGTTTCTTTTAATATTGTTGATGTGATGAAGAAGCACAATGTTAACATCTCAATGTGGGATGCCTTAAGCATTCCAGGACAATAGGATTTACTCTCTCATGAACTAGCTAAACTACAGATTTCTTCAAAAACAACAGTAAAGGAAGTCCAAAATACAGATATGGTCCTTGGAACACTTGATCAAGATCACGTAAAAGATGTTAGATGGATGGTTCAAAAGGTTTTAAATGCTCATGACATAAAGAAGCCACCACCCTTTTATCTATCTCTGATTATTGGAGAAAATTTAGTTCATAACTACATGGTGGACAATGGTGCAAGTAGCACAGTTATGCCAAAGTCAATTGCTGAAAAATTAGGCCTGCAGTATGAGCCAATAGAAAAAAAGTGTTCTACAACTTGATGGGACTACAACCAATACAATTGGTATAATCAGAAATTTGGAGGTAATGTTACATGCTTGCCCAAATGTTTCCATTTTGCAAGATGTTACTGATTGGGATTTACCTCCATATTTTGCCTTGTGCCTATCTAGAGACTTTATAGAAAAATAGGAGGTTACCTCTCTTCTGATTGGTCTTTCTTATTTTTCACTACACGTTATGGCACTAAAGTTACCATCAATTCAGAGCCATTGGCTAGATTTCATATTGAGCCTCATTCACCAAATGCAGTGGCAAATTATTCCGCTTTAGATCAATCTGATTTTGATGATGTAGCTCAGATTTCAGCACTAGAGGGTGTGTCTAACATGTTCATGGATGAGAAAATAGTTGAAGAACATGCTCATGATCCTTTTAAGGAAGTTTAAGAACACATTTTCGGTGTATATTGCATGCAAGAAGAAAATGCAGCAATTCCCTTGCTGTCCAAAATAGAAAATTCAATAGAAGGGATTTGGAGGCTCCATTTTGATGGAGCTAAGAATAAGAAAGGACAAGGAGCAGGTTTGATGCTCACTTCCCCAACAAATGAAAGGTATTTTACAGCTCCGAGTCTTCAATTTTTGTGCACTTGTAATGTAGCTGAGTACGAAGCATTAATTCATGGCTTACTTTGGGCCAGAAAAAGAGGAATCAACATGTTACGAGTCTTTGCAATTCTAAGTTAGTAATCAATCAAGTGAAAAACTTCAATGTATGTAAGAATCCATTAATGAAGTCTTACAGGCATAGAGTTTCAGACTTAATGGAAGATTTTGATGCCATTAATATTCAATCTATTCCTAGAGCTGAAAATAAACATGCTGATAGACTTGTAGCAGTTGGTGCTAGTTTCAAGTGCTGAACAAATAGAAAACAACAAATTTCAGCCTCATGTTAAGTTAATTGTCAGGCCTTCTATACCTGATAATGAATCTAATTGGCAGGTTTTTGAAAGTGATAATCAAATCTGTAGGTTTTTATAGCAAGAAGCTGAATTTTCTACAGTAAATTAGGATAAATTACAACATCTATATGGTGACCAAATTGTTCAGTTAAAGACAAACAAGTTGCCTCGAGGACTTGTCACATTGGAAGACATCTTCACACTTGATGACCAGTTAAGAAAGGACAAAGCTAAGATGTCTACTCATGCTGATAATTATGAAGAGGTTTCAGTTGATGAAGGAAAGAACTTATTTCTTGGAAAGGTATGTTCCTTATCCGAAAAACAGTCTTTTATTAAGCTTTGCACTAAATTTAAAGATGTTTTCACTTGGAGATACCAAGACTTGAAAGGGTTTGACCCCATTCTAGCACAACATATGATTGAATTATAGCCAAATTCTAAACCAGTTAGGCAGAAACAAAGGCCTATAAATCCCATAATAGAACCTCTTATGAGGAAAGAATTATCAAAATTGATTGAATCAGAATTATTTTCCCAGTTAAGCATTCAAGTTGGGTAGAAAATCTTGTTCCAGTTAGGAAAAAGAATGGAGAAATCAGATTATGTGTGGATTTTAGAGATCTTAACAAAGCATCATTAAAAGATCATTATCCACTACCGAACATGGATCAAATTTTGAGAATAGTTTCAGGATCAGATAGACTATCCCTTCTAGATGGTTACAGTGGATATAATCAGATTTTAGTCCGAGGAGAAGATAGATATAAAACAACTTTTACCACCAAGTGGGGTACTTACACTTATAAAAGAATGCCTTTTGGTCTTTCAAATGTCGATGCAACATTTCAACGTGCAATGGACATGGCTTTTCATAGCCTACTAAATAAATGCATACTTTTTTATTTAGATGATGTCACTATATTCTCAAAAGATTCTGATGAACATCTAATGCATTTGAGATAGACTTTTCAGATCTTCAGGGGAAGTTTGAATATCCTTGAATCCCAAAAAGTCTATCTTTTCAATACATGAAGGTAAGCTACTTGGCCATATTGTTTCTAAACAGGGTTTAGCAATTGATCCTTTCAGAATTGAAGCCATATCACAACTATCATTGCCTCATCACAAGAAGGCATTACAGAGCTTTCTAGGAAAAATCAACTTTTTCAGAAGATTTGTTCCATATTTTACAACATTGGTTAAGCCATTGATAACCATGCTAAAGAAAGAGAAAACATTCTCTTGGACCAGTGAAGGGAGAGAAGGTTTTAAGGCTATTAAAACAACTATTTCTCAGGCTCCTACTCTTGCAAATCAAATTTTGACAAATATTTTACAATGTATGCACTTGTAGGAGTTGAAATAATCTCAGCTATTCTAACTCAGGTCAATGATGAGAATATCGAACAACCAATTGCTTTCTTTGGACAAAGCTTGCATGATTACGAAACAAGGTACACATTCCTTGAAAAACAAGTACTTTCAATAGTCAGAGGACTAAAGAATTTTAAGTACATGATTTCAAACAATAGAATTCATGTTCTTGTTTCTCATCCAAGTGTGAAAGCTTTCTTGTTAAACAAAGAGTTGAATGAGAAAAGAGCAGGCTGATAACGAAGGTTATGGAATATGATGTTGATATCCGAGTTGCCAAGATAGTTCAAGGTAAAGGTTTATGTGAGCATCTAATTGCTGATATGGAGAAACAACAGATGCAAACCCAAAGTTTCAGAACACCATGCTGAAACCACGTATCAACAATCAAACGTTATGTTGCAACAAAAATCAGCAACCTGAACCTTCTCAAGAAATTCAGGAATCAAGATGGATGACTAATTTGGTTGACTATTTACAACATGGCACCTATCCGGAAGGTATGGATAAGAATAAATGAAGATATTTCAGGTTACAAGCTATTCCTTATCTCTTCGTTGATGGTGTATTATTCAAAAGAGATATAAATGGAATCTTGTTGCGATGTGTCAATTATGACAAGATTCAGAAGATATTATCAGAATTCCATGAAGGACCTGTAGGAGGTCACTTCTCAGCACGTACTACAACTTTGAAGATCATGAAAGTAGGTTACTATTGGCCTAGCATATTTAAGGACTATTTCGAATGGATCAGAAAGTGCAAGAAATGTGCTTTCTTTATCGGAAAAGAACGTTTAGCTTCACTGCCTTTGCAGCCTATTTCAGTTGATCAACCCTTTATGCAGTGGGGTCTTGACTTTATTGGAATGATTAACCCACCTTCTTCACAAGGACATAAATGGATTCTAACTACTACAGATTACTTTACATGATGGACTGAAGCAGTAGCCTTGAAAGATGCTAACGAAGCTTCAATACTAGCTTTCTATGAAGGTATAGTCTGCAGATTTGGTGTTCCAACAACTATCATATCAGATAATGCTTTAGCATTTCTCGGTGCTAAAGTAACAGATTGGGCTATTAGCCATGGAATCTACTTGAGCTCTTCATCTAATTATTACCCACAAGGTAATGGCTTAGCTGAAAGCACTAATAAAAATCTATTAAGAATCATCAGAAGAACACTCAAGGATAATCAACGAGCTTGGCATCTAATGTTGAATTCAACACTTTGGGCTGATAGGGTGACCCCTAAAAGATCAGTTGGCAACTCACCATACAAGCTTGTGTATGGGAAAGAAGTGAGGATGCCAATTTTAGTTGAATTACCTGCATTAGATTTGCTGCATCAAATGGAGTTACTTGAAAGTGAACCATCAGAGTCCATTATGCAGAATTGATGGAATTACAAGAGCTAAGAGATCAAGCTCATTTGAACATGGAGAAAAATCAGAAACAGATGAAGAAGACTTTTGACAAGAAAGCCAAATTCAGAATCTTCAATGAAGGAGATATTGTGTTGAAATGGGATGTTGATCATGCTAAGCCAGAAGACACTCAAAGTTTGATACACTCTGAGTGGTCCTTATATGA
The DNA here is from genome assembly GCA_018340775.1 of Taxus wallichiana var. yunnanensis. Lineage (NCBI taxonomy): Eukaryota > Viridiplantae > Streptophyta > Pinopsida > Cupressales > Taxaceae > Taxus > Taxus wallichiana. The sequence goes on from CM031236.1 coordinate 147,157,846, forward strand.
TTTCAGCTTGCAAAGAACACAATGCTTTTCATCTTTCTAAGCTAAATGGAGAGGAACTTCCCATTCCTATGAATGGTATGTTTCTCAAACACTGTTATTGAAAATCTTACAGTGATGGTTAGAGTAGGATTTCCCATTCAATAAGTGCAGTTTCTACACATTACATCGTTCTTTATTTTCAATAAGTGCATTCATGCACATGGTCTAGTTTTCCAGATCTTTTCCCAACTTTAGTTGTTTTGAAAGGGTTGGACCTTTCGAAAAGGGCAGATTTTGGTTACAAATTTGGACTCCATACCCAATGGATAAGAGCAAGGCACTAGTCTACAAGCTAGTAGGCAACTTTCCCCATAGGATCGCTAGAAATGTTGACAATTTTTGCACTTGTGCAAAAATGGGAAACTCAAAACTTTTTTACGATGGATAGCCTTGGTGAAGTATACCTAAGCTAAGGGAATTTACATCAGATTATTTTGTTACTTCTGATTTGTGAAAGAGATTAAGTGAAATCTACAGCTATGTGTGCTGTTACAAAACGTAACAAATCACATAGTCTACAATTTCATGAATATCCTTAGCAAAAGAACACAAGCCCCGAAGGACAGCTATGTTATCTTGATGAAGACACCGGATTGTAGAGTATGTGAGGTGTATAGTTTTGGAACAACAGACATAGTGGCAGTTTTCAAGTAATTAGATTCATGGTTATTATCTTGGTGCCTATCAGATTTATTGCTCTGTGTTCATTAAAGTTGTTTGTGATTAATGAGATTACATCCATCTACACTATCATAAATGATTACAATTGACTCCTTTCCTACTACTTACGTCAAGAAAATATTGACAAACAAATGGTGACAATAATGTCTAAATGTAAGTAGCAGGAAGGAGTCAAGTTGAAAGGCATAGGCTAAGATAGTTAAACAACATACAAGGAGGCACATTTCATTCAATGGTTATCCAGTGGAAGTTACAGGTATTCATTTTAAGATTATCCCTTATGTTAATTCATTTTATTGAGATAGTGAGTTGCCTACATCATTGTACAATCAAAGGAAAACTGAATGCAAAAAGAGATAATCAACTCATTATTTCAATTTAATGCTTTATTCATAAGAGATCATAAGTTTTCCCACACAAGCCATGGGATATGACTAAGTAACTCATCATATACATGGAAATGAGAATACTGCATGTGCTAAAGAACAAGAGTAGAGGAGTAAAAAGGAACCCATCATTTCCTTTCTATCTTCTATCCCCGCTCCTCATCATCTCCATCTCCATCTCAACTCTTCCATCTTCCACTTCCATCTCCATCCCTTTTACCTGCAAGGCAAGAGTAGTATCTGATCAAATTTTGAGCTCAGGGTACAATGTTATTCCAATACTCATGTTCTAAAGCAAATACATATTCTAAGTTCAATGTATCTAATGGTACTTGAAGGAAAGAAATACAGAAATGCATGACACAGGATAAGAAAGAAATATAGATAGGCTGGAAACAAAAGGAAAAAGTAGAGTACATAAAGTGAAATGAATGGTAAGAGAAAATCAAAGAAGCTAAGGATTGGGTTAGAAAAGGTAGAATCTGAAGAATTTTAAAAGAAAAGATGTGGAGATAGGCATGAAATAATTTTGAAAACAACTTGTAGAAGAAGGAAAGAAGAAGAAATAAACCACATGGATACAAGAGAGGCCAAAAATCCTATTTATTTCTAACTTATTTATGAATTTTGCAGTAGGAATTAGTTTAATCTGGTTAAGAAAAAAGCATTTAAGAATTAATTTCAACATTGAATAAAATCAAGTTTAACTGGTTAAGAAGAAAGTAGTGACTAAAAGGGATTAAGCATCAGTTTCAGATGATTTGTAGGAAGCATCAAGCATCAAAATGCGTAAAAAGAAATATATTTTTGCAAATCAAGGTTGGAAATCTGGAAAAGGAGAGAGAAAACATGATTTTGGAAAAAAATTTTGAGAGTTTCCCCTTGTAAAATGGACTTTTCCGATTTAAAAGAAAAAGATGCTTTATAAGCATACACGCTTTAGCTTCAAAAGGAACAAAAGCGATCATGATAGTACATGAAATACATTTTAATGCAAAATTTGAAATATAATTGCTATCATGACTTCTGAAAAGGAAAAAGTCATTACAAAAAAGGAAACTAAGTATTTCCTTCATTTTCTAGTAAAGGAGCATTTATTTCATTATACAGAATGGAATGTAATCATGTTTGCGAAAAAGAAACAACATACAACTTCCAAAAAGTCATTATTCTGAGTGAAAATGTTAAAGCTACAAAACACATAAGATGGTAGTCACCTTCTATTCAAGAAGTCAACTACGAGAGAACAATATCAAATAAACATTTCCAAATGGCTACACAGTCAACTACTGCAAACAAAATGGAGAACTTATTTTTCAAGCCTACAAATGTCTAGTTGGAATTTACTAGTCTGCACAAGAATGGAAATGATTTACAAACTACCAAGAATGGAGTGAATATCTAGACAGAGTTCAACACAAATCAAAATATGCATCTACAGGAAAATAAAACGAGACAGGTTGGCAAAGCAAGAGCATCAAAATCCAAGCTCAGAAGTGAAATTTTTCTTTCATTACATCAGAAAGGGAAATGAATCACAAGAGAAGTGGACTACTAGTGCCAGGTATTCATCTACAGATATGGCTCAGCAATATCCAATAAACAAGTCAAGTATGCATTCACAGAGCTCACAAAAGTAAATTGAGTTGCATTTCAAGAAAAAGAGTTGCATTTACAAAAAAAAATTTCATCTACATGAGCTTGAACTCATAAATACTACCCATTTTTCAGTTTCCTTTGTACAAAACAAAACACAAATTCTCACTTATCAGAAGATACAGGTATACAAAGAAAGCATGTAAAAAAACTAAATGTACATCTACAGTCAAGGTTACAATGACAAGTCAAGTATACATCTACAAAAGGAAGAAGAAATGTGACAGTCCTGCAAAGAAGGAATACAAAAACCAATGCTAAGAAGTGAGGTTCCTCTCACTACATCTTCAGACATAGTTAGACAAATACCAAGCATATGTCTACTACATGAAGAAACAAAACTCGTATATCAAAAAAAGAACCAAAATAGGCAACACTTCCAAGTACTAGGCCAGTCTACAAGTGAAATACAAAACCTCAGCATAGAAAGAGTTCTTCTACAAGTGTCAATGGCTTGTCAAGCTCAAAAATTCATTACAGAAGAAAGATGAACTTCGTACACACAGAAATAGTTCATTATCAAATGAATAACCAGAGATCTCTATGTTTCCTTCAGGGGTACAAAGGTTAAGCTCAAATTTGAAAAGGAGAAGCTATGATAAGAAAATGGTTAAAGAACTCACCGTGCCCAAGGACGAAGACAAAACAAACAAGCAAAATGATGGTGGCACTTCCCTCTGCTAGCTCATTTTTGAGCTCATTAGCAACTGAATCAAAAAACCAGACAGAAAACCAAAAGCAAGGCAGTCATTCGAATGGTCTACAAAGGATAAACAACAAGTAAATAGATTAAATGATCTTTAGATCATACTCAAAAAAGAAAAGCCAAGCTACAAGTCAAGCTACAGGAAATGAAATACAAAAGAATACCTTCGAGTTCCTAAAAATGCACACCCAGTCATAATCGAATGGCATCAAAGGTCTCCAAAATGAAAATACAGGCTCAAAGACCTCCAAGATCTCCATGCTTTCATCAAAAATCCAGAGCAAGAAAAAAATTTCTAGGGCTTCACCCACGAAGTAAAAACCGAATGAAATGACCAAGTGCTGAGCTCAAAATGTTTTAACCTTCCATCGAGACTAGGGTTCCAAAACCCTAACCCATGATTAGAGATCAACGGACCAGAAATGCCCAAGTACAAGATCAAACGGTGATCGGTCTACATAGGGTTCAAGTGATGAGCCCAAATTAAATGCCACCAACCAAATAAATGCCAGGGACAGATCCTAAACCATGGTAAAGAATCAATGGTGGTAGAGAAACCAAGGACGAAGATCAAGGGCCGTAAGAGCTCACAAAAACCAAGTTAACCAAGCCTAGTTAGGGTTACCACCACCTAAGACCGCAAGGGTCGAGTCATCATGGAGGGGGCCAGCCCACGTGGACAGAGCAATAATCATTTTCCAAGACTTTAAAAAGTCTAAACTATGCATGCCCGCAAAAATCAAGACATCATTATATGCCAAAAGCACCGAAAAGGTAAAGTTTGTATTATGTGCCAAACCAAAGGTGGCGATCAAACTCATGGTGGGCTAGCCAAAGGGTGGTCCCTTTTAATCAAATACACATACAATTGCCTAAGTCCACAAGGTGGCAACTTCCAAACTTCACAAGCCAAAGGTGGTCCCCACTTCAATTTTATTGTGCAAATATTGCTAAAGGTTGCATCCTTTTTCCTACACACAGGAGATGATATTTTGCATGCCTTCACAACAGGACAAAATAGAGAAGATGACAAGTTTGGATGTGCAAAGAAAGAAGACTTGCCTAGCAAGAAATTTGTAATTTTAGCAAATTATTCACCTTTCTTTCTTAAAAATAGAATAGTCAACTTTAGTTTGACTATATTGTATCTAAGGCTGATAATGCCTATTTTTATCACATGCTTTAGTTTGTATTATTTTATTCCTTTATTTATTATTAAATAAAGGGTAAAATTAGGATGCATGGGCGAGTATAGCTTTTAGGCTATTTTTAGGAAGGGGTGAACTTTTTCTTATATATTGTGTGCTCTTGCAAAGCACAAAGGGGGGGATTTTTAGAGATTTTTCCCAGAGAACTTTTGATATGAGTACTGAAGCAATTTCTACCAGTTTTTCCCTCTGAGTGTGAATTATTCTTTCCTTTCCAAGTTATTCTACAGTCTTGTGTATGTCAATATTAATCTTGTGAATCAATATTCCCTGATTAATCACTTTACCCTGCTGCAAATTTACCATTTCCTGCTAAATCTTATTGTGCATATTAGCTTACTAGTGTTGTTGTGATTCTCCCTTAGCACAAATTAAGTGTTTTGCCCTTATTTCCTACAGAAAGTATTAATTGGTTTGTGCACCTAAAGAATTCTTCACAAATCAGTTGTGTATGTCACTCAGTCAAGTTCTCATCTCAAATTTGGTGTATCACCTTAGTATTATTTAAATTTATAATCATTTTTTTCCCTTAAACTCCCAGAAAATAGTTTAGTGAACACCAATATACATTATCAACAAGAATATAATAACCTCAAGGGATGTTGAGGAGCATGACCTGGCAGAGGGAGAAATAAAGGAAAATCTTGTTCGGAAGGAATTTGAACAAGGAGGAAAAGCAGTCCTATGTCCAATTATTGAAGAAAGATCAGGGACTACTTGGCTTGGTCTTATTTTCGAGTTAAAGGCATATAGAGAGGATTTTTTCAGCATGAAATCACTTTAGAATCTAATGCAAAACCATTCGAAAAAATCAAAGGCTTATTAATCCACTCCTCTCTCTGTGAAGATGCAAGAAGAATCAAGAAACGAGGGATGGAGAGATCATTCAACCAACAAGGTATTCTTCTTGGTTGCAAACTTAGTGCTAGTTAGAAAAAATAATGGTGAGATCGGGATGTGCATGGATTTTAGAAATCTAAATAGAGAATCAATTAAGGATAAGTATCCTTTACCAAACATGGAAAACATGCTGCAATCGGTGATCGCTTCTATACGATATGCTTTCTACCTTGGATGGTTTCTCTACGTATAACCAAGTAGTTGTAAGCAATCAAAGAGGATCAAAACTGATTTCACTACTCCATGGGGAACCTATGTGTATGTGAGGATGTCATTTGGCCTAATCAATGCTAGAGCTACTTTTTAGAGAGCAATGGATGTAACATTCTTAGGATATATAAATGACTTCATTGTTGTATATCAAGATGATGTAACAATTTTCTCCAGGAGGAGAAGTGATCACTTTCAAAGCACTTGGAAAAAATGTTGATAAGATGAAGAGAGTATGGCATTTCACTCAATCCAAAGAAGTGCCATTTTGGAGTGTAAAAGTCCAATTTTCTTGGTCACATTACGTCAAAGGATGGTGTCATGACTGATCCCGAGAGGGTAGAGGCCATCAAAGAAGGTCCCAATTCCAAGAACCAAGAAGGGAATTCACTCCTTTAGGAAAAAAATTTATTAGAAGATTCATATCAAAATTTATTGAGTTGACCATTCCAATTACTTGCATGCTAAAGAAGGACGAAGTTATCAAATGGGAAGATTTTTCCATTTAGGATTTCAATGGGATCAAAGAAGCATTAAATCATGCCCCTGTTTTAGCAGCCCCGGATTATAAGAAGCCTTTTCAAATATTTTCTTTTGCTTCAAAAAAAGATATAGCAACTATTTTGTTGCGATGGATGATGAAGGGGCTAAAAAGCCAATTGCCTTTTTTAGTAAGGCACTACAAGGGATGAGTTAAAGTAAACCATTATGGAGAAGCAAGCATTTGAATTGGTAAAAGCAACAAAGGTTTTCAGACCTTACATTTTGAGCTCTAAAGTTGTTGCTTATGTTCCCCACACCATGGTGAAAGATTTCGTGTCAGAGATGGAGGTCTCAAGAAAAATATGCAGATGGCTGAACAAGTTGTAAGAGTATGACATGATATCCAAACCATGAAATTGGTACGAGGTTTAGGATTAGCTAAACTTATGGTGAGAGAAACTTGCAAACTATTGAGGTGAATGAAGTAGAAGAAGGAAGGGTAGATGTCCTTGAAAATTTGATGAGTTCTAAATGGTACAAAGATATAATTTTTTATCTCAGACATCTATACTGCCCTGAGTATTTGAGTAAAAATCAAAAAGGGTTCTTAAGTTGGCTTCCCAAAAATATGTCATTACTTGATTTTGGGTTAGCTTGGAAGAACCCTGAGGGAGTTATCTTAAGGTGCATTACTGAAGATGAAGCCCCCAAGATAATTGTTGATCTCCATGGAGGAGTTTGTGGGGGGCATTTTGCTTTGGAAGAGTCACAACACACAAGATCTTGAGGGCTGGTTATTGGTGGACAACTCTCTTCAAGGATACAACTTTGTTGGTTAGAAGATGTGAGAGTTGCCAACATTTTTCTAGAATACTGAAAGCTTCAAGCTCCCTTCCTTTACAACCTGTATCAATTGAAGTCTCGTTCAAGAAATGGGAATGGATTTCATTGGTGAGATTTTAGACCCTTAAAATGTTGGCCATAAGTGGAATATTGAGCCACCGATTACTTCACTAAGTGGGTGGAGGAAATCCCCACCAAGAGAGCAACGCACCAAATTGTCAGACTTCATTCGAACCATATAATTTACGAGTTTGGAGCGCCATTAAAATTGTTGCCGATGAATGCCATGATCTTCGTGAGCTAAACATTCGGTGGCAATGTGTAGAGAGTATGGGATCAATTTGACATATGCCTCCAACTATAACCCCCAAGGTAATGGACAAGAAGAGTCTAGCAATAAAAATCTATTAAAGATCATTAGGAGAACCTTGGAGCTGAACAAAAGTAAATAGGGTGAGCAAATGAAGTTTGTTGTTTGGGATAATCAATTACTATTAAAAGAGCTACTTGGAAAATCCCATTTGAATTGGTGTATGGAACTCAAGCTCTGCTACCCCTGCATATGTAATTATCCTCATATCGGTTAATTCAAAAACTAGAAGATCAAGAAGTTAGTCCATATGATGCTTGCATTAACTAGATTGTTGAACTTGATGAAGAAAGGAGGGCATCCCACAAAGGCATGTAAGGTTCGAGACAAATTGAAGAAGTTGTTTGACAAGAAGGTGACACCCATGACTTTCAAGATTAGAGATCTTATGTCTGTTATGGGATAGCAGCATGAAGATAACGACAAGCATGGTAAATTTGATGCATTATGGATGGGCCGTTACTCCATTGACATTTGAATTGGTGAACATACCTTCTTCTTGAAATACTTGGATGGGGAATTAATTGAATTTCCTATTAATGACAGTCATTTGAAAAATTTCCTTGATTGATTCCCTAGAATCAAGGTGAGCATCATTTGTATAGTGTATAGTTTGTTGGTTGCTTTCTATCTTTTGTGTTTTTTTGCTCATTTCGGTCCTTGGTGACTTGGTTTTGCTAGTTTCTCGCTCATTTTTAGGAGATGGTTCTAGATTTCTACTCGTAAGCTGACTCCTTTTCCAATGGATATTTTTGACACTTGGTCTATTATCTGGTTCCTATGGCACTCATAGGGAGTGCCCATCTGTGAGTCGAGCTGATATTGGTGCTCAAATTCATCTCACCCCATTTGCCTCGGTTCATGGCCTCTGTCACATTTTTTACCTCTCGAGTTGGTCCTTGAAGACTCGTCCCTCCATTTCGTTGCCATGATTTATCCCCTCCTTGGTCAAAGATCACTTAAAAACCCGAGAATTTGTTGATTAGTTCCTCCGTCTCCAATCAAGGTGTCTCACAATTGGGCGTAAACCTCGGAGTTGTTCCTTCCATTCCATTTTCTCGCATCGTGTGTTATTTTCCCACCAGTTTTATTCAAGGTACTGAGGAAACCTTATTTAATGTAGCTTGGAGGATCATGTTTTAAAACTTAAAATATTTCCAAATCCTCGCCCTTGAAGAAAATTTCATCTCCGGGCTCAAACGGTGATTTCCCGCATTTTTACGACTTGTGGATGACGGGTGTGTTAATCCATCAAATTTACATCTCTACATCGGTGGCAAAGTGGCCCTTTTTGGTTGGGTACAAACTCTTGGGGAAAATTTGGAAAATTTTCCTTTTGTGAAAAAAGGGATTAAAGTGGAAATAGGAAGCGCGATTTTGGTGGGACCCACATCAAAAATTAAAGACGGGGAGGCGAGCCATCGGGGAAGCTTGGATTTTTTTCCCCTTATTGTCAAAAAGATTAAAGTCATCAAAACGACCTACAACTCCGATAGAGAATACTCAAAATTTGCTTGAGTCAACAAATGAGCTACAGACTCTCGGAGGAAATTTAGAAAATTTTCCTTTTTTGAAAAAAAGGAAGCGAGGTTCCATTGGGACCCACATCGAAATTAAATGTGGGGAGGCGAGCCGTCGGGAGAAACTTTTATTTTTTTCCCCTTGTTGTCAAAAAGATTAAATTCATCAAAATGACCCACAAGCCCGACAGAGAATAGTCAAAATTTGCTTCAGTCAACGGCAGAGGTGTGGACTCTTGGGGGAAATTTGGAAAATTTTCCTTTGGTGAAAAAGGGGATTAAAGTGTAAAAAGGAAGTGAGGTTCTGCTTGGACCCACATCAGAAATTAAAGGCGCGGAGGCAGGCCATTGGGGGCAACTTAGATTTTTTTCCCCTTATTGTCAAAAATATTAAAGTCATCAAAATGAACCACAAGCCCGATAGAGAATAGTCAAAATTTTCTACAGACAATCGGTGGAAGCATGAAGCTACGGAGAAAATCTAGAAAAATTTCCTTTCTTCCAATCAAGTCGTGGTTCATTTGGGACCCACATTGGGACACATGTCAAGCCCATTTTCAAGGGCGGAGTTATGGGGAAAATTTTGAAAATTTTCATTTTTTCCAAAGAAGAGGTAAAATAGCATAATCAAGCCGCGATTCCCCTGGGACCCACATTGGGACATGTGTAAAGCCCATTTATCAAGGGCAAAGATGCGGGGAAAATTTGGAAAAAAATTCTTTTTCCAAAGAAGAGGTAAAATAGTAGAATCAAGCAGCGGTTCCTTTGGGACCCACATTGGGACACGTGTCACGCCCATTTTTCAAAGGTGAAGGGGCAAAGAAAATTGAGAAACTTTGTATTTTTTCAAAAGGTATAAAGGGTAAAAAGGAACCCTTTGGCCCATTTTAACTAAGATCTCCCACGTGGATGGTCCAAATTCAAAAGAGAGATCGACGGTAATTGTGCATCCGTATTTAATTTTCTACCATTTTTCTACCAAAGCACACAGGGATGCAAATTTCTATGGTTTTTATCATTTCTAGGAGTCTCCTACATTGCGAAATGAAGAGGAGATTTAATTTGATATCTGGTTTGGTGGGGAGAAGCTGAAAACATCTTTTACCATTAAGATGTGATCTAACTATCGAGTTCGATATGATTTTCCAGTTTCTCCTTCCTTGGCGTATGCAAAGGACCAATTTTGACAGATTAAGAGGAGGAAGTAGTTGGCGCATAAGATGAATAATTACTTACGAGTTGAAGAATTGAATGCTTGGAATATTTGGAGAGATTTTCCCTCTGCATACTGATAACTTTTTACAAATCTAATTCTAGGATTCATGATCAAGGTCATAACATGCAATGGTGCTTTGAATGTTTCTTATCTTGGGGAAAACTCAGTTGTAAATGAAATGTTATAAATTACATGAATTTTTCATGCAAATGGTTGGAGTTTAAATGTCGAGAGCTAATTCTTAAGAGAAAAGTTTGTGAGCCCATCTTTATGAGACATTATCTGAGGAACTTGTTTATTTATTTTTGTGTTAGATTTTATCATGTCAAGGTGGTTGCGATTGTACAACCATCAAAAAGTTTTGAGATTGTTATAGAAACTTTCCCCTGCTGATGAATTTAATCAAATTTGAGTTAATCTGTGTTGACTTTTAGCAAAGTGGTGTTTGCTTCAGCTTTGAATGCTGAAATAGTCGTTTTGTTCCTATTGCAATCTTACATTAAAATATTTTTGAATCATACAAGATCTTAGCTTTGTGATAGTTTGGTGGCATTTGCAATTTCATTTATCGAAGATATTTCATTTGATAGTGAAATAAACAAATTTAAAATCACTTTACTCCTGGCATGATGATTAAGATTGTTTGTTATCCTCGAGGGTATCTTAAGTGTGATAAAACAAATGTTGATAATGTTCAATTAATTTTTTCCAATTTGAGCATTCATTTTGGATTCTTAAAGTTTTTATGAAAACGTGTTGATCTGGTCTCCATTAAAGCACACCTTCGGTTAAATGAACATTCTAGTTGTTCTCAGCATTTTGTTGCTCAAGCCTTCCATTTTTGTAAAATCTCTCAAAGAGCTCGCGAGTCAAAATCCACTCTGCCTCACCTCCCACCAAAATTCATTTTAAAAAAACCAATCCTACCCATACTTCCCCTATTTGTCCTGTGTGTACAAATGCATAATCTTTGTTACTAAAACATATAGAAACAATCGTTTTCATTGTCTTTATTAGCTTTGAACCTTGCTTAAATATCTCCATTATCTAGTGTGAAAACTCATGAGAGTTAGATTTTTTTCTATATTTATCATGTTTTCTTCAAGGTATTCTAAATAACTTTGCAAAATAGACATCTCCATCTCCTCCACAAACAACACCTACAAAAGGGTTCTCTCACCCCCGGTTGAAAGGCACAACCATAAAGTAGTGAGGATAGATAAAATCCTCTCAAGGGTGCTACCGATTTCTCCACATCTGAGTGACAAAGAGCAAGTTGCATTTCTTCCCCAGATACAAAACGACACACAACGTGCTTTGCTTGTCTCTAAGCTTCCTGTCAAAACCATGATGATGCTAAGCTTGTGAGGGATAATCAATTTTTGTACCAACAGGTTGGATATATGTGAACAAAAAAATAAAGGAAAGAATCTTGCAACTCCTCTTAAGATTAACTTAAGATCCCGTGGACGGTATCCTCATGGGTAATCTTCCTCATCTCGGGTTACATTGGTTCATTAGGGGTTTAGAGTGCTCCTCGGGGATGGTCAACTATGTTTGACGTTCTTCTTAGATTGTTGTTTGTTGTTTTTGTTCTCTCCTAGCCTTGGTGTTTGGGTGGAGTATGTGTTTGTTTTTTGGGTCTATGACCATACTTCACTTTGTTCTGTTTGTGTTTTGACACCTATCTTTCAAGTGTACAAGGTTCTTGATCCCTTGGCCACGCTTGTTTCATTTCGGATGTCCTCTAGCTTGGCTTCTTTTTTTTATGTACTAAGGTTTTGATCGCTTAAAAGCCAAATCTTTTTACCTTTTCTATAAAAAATAGAATTATTATCTTTTTGGTGGATATGTACACCAATAAGTTATTAAGTTATAATTTCTTGGCCATATGTTGGAGTTCGTAGACCATAATTTATTTTTTCAAATGAATTTTTCGACCATATTTTATAGATGGTAATTGAGTAAATAAAATGTAATATTTAAATAATTCAAGATAATACCCACGAGATTGATACCTCTTAACATAATTATTATACATTTATGTAATGTAGCAATAATAATTTTTATATTAATTAAAATATATAAATTCTTGAAATAACAAGCTTCCACTCACAAACCTACTTTTTACCCTTTGGAAAAATTTATTATAATGTTCACAATTTGAAAGGTAGGAAGTCCTAAAGTTTATAACACACAACACATAACATATTTTGTCATCATCTTCATTTATGCTATAATGTGATAACTAAAATAGGACATATATAGATCGTTCTCAACTTATTGTTGAGAAAATAATTGTGTCTACACTAAACAATCTAAAATCTCCACGCGAAAGAAACTAACAAGTGTAAGGTAGGCAAGTACATTTCCAAGAACCAAGTTAATTATCCCAAGCACAACCACTTGAGTTCAAAGCCTTACAAATATGAGACAAATACAAAGAATATATCACATGTTTGGAAATGTAAAATAAGTAAAAATGTTATGGGAAGATTTTATTTAGTTTTATTGAAAACGATATGATAGCGAGTGGAGTACGTGCGGAAAGAAGGCGGTGACATGGTCGGCCGCTTCCTTCAAACTAATGGAACAAAACGAAGTCATGAACTGTGTAGTTGAATCCTTGTGTGGGGTCTTGCACATGTATTTGTGTAGTATAGATTCTTGAAAAACAGAGTGACACGATAATTAGAAGATCTTATCAAATGGAATATGGAGGAGAATACTTTCAGAGTGGGACGTTCGTAGAAATTTTATTATCGTTGAGAGCGCTTTCAGACCTAAAACTAACACGAAGATCGTAAAGTCATTTGTTTTTAACTTACACCTATATCAATCACAAAACCATTGAGATTATATTTTGTGTATATATATTCCGGTTAGCAAAAATAACTATATACATGTAACGCATGCTTTTCCATAATCCTAATTTTTTAATTCCATTGTCCTGTGACTATGTACATCTTCACAATTCTGTGTATCGTCTATGTTATCGTAACCCACTTGTAAACATATTACATTTATGATTTATGTCATGCTAGGTTACAAATTAAATGCATGTGTGGATGTTAGGGAACCTTAAACATGTCATCTGTCATATCACATCTGCATTTGTTTAGGAAAGACGAAACTTATATAGAACCTTAAACATGCCATCTGTCATATCACATCTGCATTTGTTTAGGAAAGAACCTTAAATATGCCATCTGTCATATCACATCTGCATTTGTTTAGGAAAGACGAAATTTATATAGAACCTTAAACATGCCATCTGTCATATCACATCTGCATTTTTTAGGAAAGTCGAAACTTTTATTTGTATTATATAGAACCTTAAACATGCCATCTGTCATATCACATCTGCATTTGTTTAGGAAAGATTTATAAACTTTTATTTATATAATAATATTATATAATCACATCTCGTGATATTATTATATAAATATTATATAATATTATTATATAAATAAAAGTTTCGTCTTTCCTAAACAAATGCAGATGTGATATGACAGATGGCATGTTTAAGGTTCCCTAACATCGAGAAAAATAGAATACTTTCAATATTTCATACAAATATATATAGATATGGATTCATTCGAGTCTAGATACATCAATAATGAAGAAATCCGCTTATTGTTACAAGTATTTCACTTTTATTGTAGTCTCCTTTTTCAATATATTGAATAGATGTTGCATTTATGCATACAAGACTATGTAGCACTCACAAATACAAGAGTTGGAAAATGAAGATTTTTTTAAAACATAAAACAATATCCACCATTGTAGTCAAACATATTTTATTAATCATATCCATTAAATCAGATTTGTTCATTTGATCTATCCGACAACTTCCGTGTAAGCCATGTGCGGCTAAGAAGGGTGCATCAAGATCTCCATGATATCCCTTCGTCACTACATCAAGTGACAATGCTTACTAGCATTACAACCCAACCCTTTACAGGTTATGGGAACCATTTGAATGTCCTTAGGTCTACCCGAATCTGGTTTCCCAACTTTGTCATCTAGTTGTGACCATTGTCTACCTCATGTTTAGTGTTTAACATTCCATTATATGGTTACCGATAATTTTTCTTTAAGGACATGTGATCAGACAATGCACATCCATCAATGCATTACATTTGCCAAAGTTATCCGCCATGAAGGTTACAACTAAACTCAAGACAACACACTAGTCATGTGAGTTTTAAGTCTTCCGCCACCTCACAACTATCCCTTTCAAAACCTGTCTAGATGTTTTAGTTTACATTTACTTATTTACAACTTAGAAACATCTTGCAAGAGTTCATTTTGAGATAGATGCCAAAGGACAACTAAGTGCATTACGAGATAGGTACATCCGTTATGCATTACAAGTCTTCATTTTACCTCGGTGCCCTAAATGCATTATTAAACCTTCACTTAAATTATAATTCCCAAATAAATTTTATTCTTAGGAATATTCTATTTCATTTTATTCCTTATTTATAGTAGTCTCCAAATTTATCTCTCATAACAAAGTTAAGGTCCGACTCAATCATTGCTCCCAATCTAGTTTCCATTTTATAGAGATAAAGCTATTATCTTATAAGTGACCCCTTTTAATTCTGATTTTAAACACATTTCACAACCATTATTTGCTCATATTCAACTGAAAATGATTTAGATTGATGTCAAACATTTAGTATAATATTGCAACTTAGCCCATTCATGTTTCCTTTGTGATGAAGAGCATTAAGAGGAAGCTTAGATTTTCTTTAATAAGGCATGCCGGATATTTTAGGATCTTCTCTATGATTTTTCTCTATCTTTTACCACTTAGCATTCATCCATTACTCATATGCAAATTTTACATTCATGGCAGCTTATTATGTAAGAGATTAATTGTTGGTCTCAGTAACTTTAATTAATTGAAACTCTAGGTAAATGAATGTTTGAATTCTATCTCAAGATTAGATTTAGTTATGGATTCCTAGTTACCCCAACTTAACTCAATTTTATGCATGCTAGTAGGACTTATTTCTATCATATGTCAACCCATTGAGAAGTGTAAAGTCACCAAATATTAAGCACAACTTAGAAACTTATCCCTAATATTATACATTCATTAGGAGGAGCATGAAGTACCACAAGTCCTTGAATGCACTATAACCACATCTTAATTTAATATTTCATATATACAATAACGTAAATCAAATTGCATACATTCCATAACACACATAATTTCTTCTAAAACCACATTAATCCTTAAATAGTTATCTCGAAAGTTACAAAAATATATTATTATTTTATTTAAGTTATAAGGTCAGTAGGGTGTTAAACCCTATCAGGATGGACCAGTCTATGTTAAATAATTAAATATTCTTAATTTATCTCTAAGGTCAAATTAATTACAATCAACTAGGAAGGTGCCATAAATTGATTTACTTGGTTAAATATTTTCCCCCTTCTTAAATTAACATTCCAACCCATAGTTAATAAACCTTATACTTAGTTACTTTAGTTCCTTTATCTTAAAAGATTTAAAGTCCATATCATTAATTTTCAAAACATACTAGGAACTAAGTAAATGACTTAACATACAAGGGTATTAAATGGCCCCATTCACCCATTTACACATACCCTTAAATTATCTAAAAACCTAAAATATTCATTCCTACCTAACAATTGTAGGGTTGATCTTCAACCCTTGAATCAAATCAATTATGGCTACTAGATCTTAGGGTTCTATACTAACCCTAACTATCCTTATGAAATCTTATTAAACATTTTTCCTTGCCCTAGCCACGTCTCATTTGGTCTATTTTCTTTCTTTAGTTTTGTAAATTGGAGGAGTGGAAGCCATGAAAACTAGGAGGGAAGGAACCATGGAGGAATTCACAAAATCAAGCTTAGTTTAGTTTAGGTTATGGATTTATTATTGTAATGTCTTCTATCCGAAGATTATAAAGGTTCAGCACTCCAAATATGGAGTTGTTACAAAATTAAATTTCATTTTGGTTTCCTACATGGGCAAAACCCTACTTCATTTTTAATCCCTGAGATTGAATGCTTTTAAATACCCATTTAAAGATTTACAAGTTTGAAACATTGAATTTATTCCTTTATTGCTTGTTGGAGGTTTCCTCTTTAAATTTGTAGACTTAAATTTTTAATTAAACCAAGTTAAAATATATACGAATCAAATTTGTATTTTTCAGTCACAGTCATGAAACCACCACCTAAAGCGAGTTGGCATTCCAGGGACCACTACCCTACCAGGCTGATGATTCACGAACCGCTGCCTTTCTTGAGAGGTGGTTCAACGACCACCGTTAACTCTACACACAGGCAGCAGCCTTGTTCTTTAAAAATAGAACCATCATTTCCATAATTTTTCCAAAAATAAATTTTACTAGAGTATTTTAAAGATTATCCTTAGCTTGAATTTATATTCCTAAAGTCTCCAGTTGAAGGGTTTAACCATTTATTCATTCCATGCTTAAAATTACTAAATTTAAAGGTTTTCTATTTCCATAGTAACAAAAAAAACAACTACAAGATCATTTTCATTTTATTTCAACAAATTTTATTTCAAGTTCAAGAGTAAGAAATAAGATTAATCTATTCCTAATATTATTATTTTCCTTTCTTCAACAAAATGCAATTTTTTTAACACAATAACTTACTTAAATTTTATTGCATCTTTCCATCTCTACTACAACCATTTGTTCAAATGACCACAAGCAACTTTATTTCACATTCAAATTTTCAATAAATACACTATTAATGTTTTACAACTTCTATGCTCTTCTTTTCATTTTTACAAAAATACAAACACTTACAATGGAAATGAACTTTCCTTTTTCTTTTGAGCATTAACCATTCTATTACAATGTAAAGAGATTTCTTTCTACAATGCATTACAACTTAATAAACAAAATACACAATGTAACTTTTCTTTCAAATACAATACTACAAGTCTTCCACCTTAAGTGGGAATTACAAGAAAGGTTTTCTCACAAAGAAGGATTTATTTTGGGACTAAAAATGCTCCAAATTCCAAATCTCCAATAAGATCTCCACCATGTCTTCACTTGATCACAACAACAAAAATGGGGAGAGGCAACACTCTCCACCCAACCAATAATCTAATGAGGAGAAGAATCTATCCTCCTCATTGGCCCCCAAGCCCCAACCACAATGCAATAAAATATGGATCCAACTCATGGAAACTATTAGAAAGCTTCCGCATCACAATACAAAGATTTCTTAACCATTTCAAAACACAATAAAAAAAATATATAATTATAAGAAGGACACTAACAAAATATACAAGGCTTGAAAATGCAAAGCCAATAGAGCAAGGATCTATGGGGAGATCACTTATGCCTCCCAATGGGATTAGGTTCCCACATTAAAAACTCTTATGCCTCCCTCATAAGAACCAAGTAATAAATGCAAGCATTTTATTGTCCAAGGTGGGGCACCCAACCTAAATCCCTCCCAAAACATGATATAAAATCTTATGCCTCCCTACATATAAGATCCCCATATCCTTCTCCTACACCATACTTAGGAAATCTACCCAAGAACCCAACAAGCATACCAAAACATTCAATAACATACAAATATACACATATAAGAGAAAATAATTAAAACAAGGGTGTAGCTCCTACCTTTCCATGGTAGAGCTTGATCAAAGAGTCACACACCAAGCTCCTTCAAGCCCAATCCAACACCAACAAGATCCAAAAAATCCACAAGCACTCCAAAATCCTCCAACTCCAAAAATACAAGATCACAAATGAAATGAAGTAACCCCCAAACAAATAAATGAACTTGCATAAATAGAAAAGGGAGAGAGGAGGGTGAGGTGGCTCCATGTAGGATGCCACATCACTTATCCTTAAATCCACATCATAAATCAAACCTCAACCTCAATACATGATAAATTTGTGGTTGAGAGGAATGAAAAACCTCTTACACACATAATTCCAACCCATGCCTATTAAGGACAAAATTTAAAATCCATGTAAGTACAATAAATGCCACTTTTTGTCTTACAAAACACTTCATGGGGTCTATTTTTAACCCCCCAATACATAGATAAGGTTGGTATAAGAAATTAAGAGGTGTGGGACAAGCTTAGCTTGTCCCACAAGCCTCCAAAAATGGTCCTTAAGCCCAAATCCTAATTTCTAAGGTAAGGTAGAGTGTACAAAACTCAAAGTTACTTCCACTCAACTTAAAATCACATAGTCCAAAACCAACAACTCTAATAAATGACTCCATTTTCACATCCCAAAATCACTTAATAACATGATCAAATTACTAAATAAAATCACATTAATCAATAATGATAAAATAAATTACATCACAATAAAATCACATACTCAACAATAAAAATAAAAAGGAAAACATACACACAAATCCCATGGTCACAATTGGAGGTCATCCCCCAATGGGAACCCCCTAACAAACTAAAACAAATATAACACAAGTTTCTATGGTAAACTTTGTTGTATTCATCTAGTATTCCATCGTGGTTGGTCTTCAATACCTCTTTTGATTGTTGTGATATAATTACCTGTAAAATCACACAATACCTCCTTCGGCCTCACGGCCATATCAAAACATCCTAGATAAATATATGCACATAAATAAATAACCATCCACATATAGCTAAATCATCATCTCCACTAAACAATGTTATCATTCATCTAAAATTTCAACAACATCTCAATTCTATCTTTTATCAATTTCAACAAGATCAAAAAATTAGTTCAAAAGCTAAATCCTACTCAATACGATGAGAATTCTAAATGTTAGTAATACATATATCAACAACACATCATCATCATCAAATATAATATGTTTCTCTATGTATCTAAGAATCCACACAATCATACTATGAATCACAATCCATCAAAATCAGAATATATCTATCATCATACTAAACCAAAATCATACAATAATATCCATGTCTTTAAAGTCAATAGTAATAAAAATCAACATATAATAAGTGTCAAAGAGGAGTGGGCACTACATCCCCCTCCCCTTAGACTCGAATTCCTCTTGGAAGTCACTGAAATAGGTGTCGAATTGCACTTATAGCAACGTAGCATCCTCCCATGTAGCAGCAGTCTCATCATACATGTTCTATCGACTCGCACCGATCAATATTTCAATCTTGAAGGCCTAGGGTCTTGCGCTTTAAAATATGCATGGGATCCACTATCATCTACTTCTACTCATGCACCAAAAATTTCATCTAATATAATACATGAGATGGATCTGGGATATATCTCCTAAGAACATATATGTGAAACACATCATGCATGCGAGACAAGCTGGGTGGCAAGGCTAGACGATAAGCTAAGGGACCGATCCGCTCCAGGATCTCAAATGGACCCATGAATCTAGGAGACAACTTAGAGCCTTTTCCATAATGGATAGGACTCTTATGAGGTTTGACACGAAGAAACACCTTACGATAACTATGTGGCCGTATCCTGCCACCAAGGGGGTACTCAATGAGTTACTGGAACTCGTAACATCTACCCTCATCTCACAAAATAACATGTCTATAGTACAACTATCATCATCTCTATCTCGAATCATTCTACCACCACTTCGATATGGACAAACACAACATAGATACACTTAGGTTGCATTCATACAACAACCACAAGGAGAGAGAGAAAGAGGAGCAAAGGTCGTCATCTCACTCGAACCTAAGGTCAACTCAAGTTATTGGCCCATGGTACACATTCCCTCACTCCAAACATACACTTTTAGTGATTTACCTCAAGGTCAGTTAGTGTAAGGTTTACAACATAACATGCAACTACATCACTAACACAATGGTTGTTCACACACATTAACCATAACATCTTACGCGTGAACCGATACATGTGTATACCACATACATTACATTCACTGCATTTACAACAAACTAGATCACCACATACCGCACCCAAAGTGAAATCATTGTACGATAGTGATCATATACCCACCATATGTCTCTAAGTCATGAAATGAATCATTACATATCACATGAATTACAATTATGATGAGCTCAATTAAACCATACATTCAATCACATATAACATGGGGACACACACATTTCTATACAAATGATAATGACATCACCATGAAGTCTAGTTCACCACGAATCAACCTTGTCGTACAACACATCAGTACACCCACACATAAAAATGAAATCGGGATCGGACACTCTGAAATAAAAATCACATTCCTTTCACACCCACAACAAGATAGTGTTTCAAACTTGAATTCTCATTGAATTCCTGAAAAGGAGGGATAATACTATCATCTCCAACACATCAACATGTTAACAGTTACGTACTAAGTGACATACACAACATGTGTGCTCAAAATATCACAATTACAACATAGCTCACATCCCGCTTAAGTCACATTACTCTTCTAATCACCGCCACCAACACCATTCAACATCATCACCACTACAATATGTCCCAGGAGGTTCGAGAGCATGAACCTCATAGCTCTGATACCATGTGTAACACCCGTAAAAACACACCCACAAGGATAATACGAAAAATATCGGGTAATTATTTTTTTGACTTTTTTGAAGTTTATTGAACACCACAGGTCATCACAATGACTACAACCAACTCTCGATAAGATTGAAACAACAATGGCCACCTAGGCACAAGAGGACATATGATACCCATCATGAAATATTTACTTTCCCTTTCGACAAGACACAACATAAAAGTCCAACCACCGAACAAACTTATAGTTAGGGGCATCCCTCGTGAAAATATTTTAAGGTTACTTATTTATCAAAACATCTTTCCATTCTTAACTTACATTTTAGAAGGTTCACGTTATGATTCATACAATTCTTATTATAGAGATAGATTTATTTTCTTTTATACTATAGAGTAACTAACTTAAGATCATCTCTAATATGACAATTATTTTTTTAATTAGTTTAATTAAGCAAGGAGGAATTTGATTCCACAAGTCTATCTATCCAAACCCATACTACTAAAACTCATTTCATACCTCCATTACACAAGGAGACGAGCGTAATCTCTAATTGAAGTGCAAGACCATTTAGGTTCGAACCATAATCTTCTTTGTGCAAGGATCAATGATTAAAAAACATTTAAGAGAATATTATAAAGCACCTAAGCAAAAGTTAGTGGAAGAATGCTAGATTGAATTTATCTTCATGGTCTCATTGTTTATTAACAAGTATTTTAATGAGACTTAAGGATTATCAAGATTGGGTAAAAAACTCATTTAGCCTTCTCTTGATTAAGTTCATCAAAGGATACACATGGGGTTTCCAAAATGGAAGCATTAGACTTAATGTTTTCTTATTCAAACTCCCCTACTAACTAAGATCTAACTATATTCCCAAAATCCAAACAATGATATTACTTTTAAAATTAATTAACGTTTCACAACAATGAGGATAAAGTTTAATTTGTAGCTTAAGGTTAGCAAGGGTAGATTCTTTTTACACAAGTAGATAACTCCCTTCTTTTCCACTTAAAGACTCTTGATTTTATCTACAAGATCACAAATTCATTATTATTTTATTTATTTATTTATCTATTTGTTCATTTTTTTATATTTATTTTTTATTAAAATTTAAAAGGATTGACAACCCACTTGAATATACCTAGAATTGCACTGGTGCCATGACCTAGAAGGGTTACTAAAAATTATAACTCGAAAGAAGAGTTTACCATTACTTATTGAGAAAAATATACACAGGTACAACATTTCTATCCAACATGGCACACAAACCAAAGGTGTCAAAATATTTGATTGAAATTTGATTGGGGAACAAGAAAGTAACAAAATTGGTCAAGCCACGCTACACTAATTTCAAGATTTCTATAATATTATAAAAATAATCATAACGATGTGGTGGTCAAATTATATTCTTCATAATAGAATTTACAAGTTTTTTTATAGCTAGTTAAGACAATCTTACTTCTCAAAAATAGAAAACCCAAGGCAAAAGGCCCTCCAAACTTCTCTACAAGCACCATTCTAAGATCTACCAAAATTAAGCATTCGTACAAGGAACTTCATAAATCAAACCGATGCAAATTCTACAAATAATTTTGTTTTCTACTCGCAAAAGCCGTCTCGCACAAGAATAAACTTGATCGGTTTACATGAATCGGGCATTATAAGACTACACATTGAAATAGTATGCTAACATTTAACAATATCATGAAAGGAAACATTCTATTTCAAGAAATGGATCAAAGCTCAAACCACCAAACAACTTCTTAACACAAGATAAAAAATTTCACCAGCCAACTAAGAAGGAAGCCAAATATTTTAGTTATGAACAATATCTCAACTAACCAAGGCAAGACCATAGACCTTATAAGTTAGAAACAAAAGGTCAAGAGTATTGGGATTTCAATCATGTAATCCTATAGATTACGTGATTGAAATATAATACTCAATCCATCCATCTCTAAAATATTAGAGAAGTCAAAACATACTAGTTACGATCATGACACAAAACAACAAAGTTTAACAATCCTTCCAGAGGGAGGACGGGGTGGGGGGGTCATTGGCCTAAAAGTTAGAAACAACCAAATGAGTGTAAAAAAGGAGTCCCATCACGTGATCAAAGGAGTTAAAAATTGATATTCAACCTCAGAAACTATATTTTCTCATCGAAAAGAGACTCCACAAGGATAATGATAAGAGACAAATGATAGCTAACAAAATCCAAAAGGGAATTTCCAAGCATCCAAGTTACTCGATATATCAAGGCACGGACAATGGAAAGCCTGCTAACTTTCAATTCCATTTAAGAAAAATTAGCATTAACACATCCTTCCAAGTTTCATAACAACATGGGTACGTAACCCTCTTTAAACAATCTTAAATCTTTGTCTAAAAAGAAGTTTTCTACCTCCTCCGTAGAACATATTCTAGGGTAACACTTGTTACCATAGTAAAATAAAATCTTTAAAACCACATTTATTTATGACACCTATTGGTCATCAAAAGATGATCCTAATGAGAGCAACAGTCAGGGGACAAGAAGTCCCTCCTCTTTAATGGGAGAGGTTCCCTTATTTAAAAGTAAAACTTATTTACAAATGTACAACACATAAATTTGAGAAGGAACTTGGGTATCATGAAAGATTTGTGAAATGAAATAGATTATCAATCACAAAAGCATAGAAGAATGAAGACAAGGAAATGAGCAGAAAAACATTTTCCAGAATTATAGCTAACAAAATAATTCCTTATGCGTGCCAGAATACAATGAATTGGAATTGGACCATTTATATTTGAGTTACTAAGATGCTATTTGGAGGGACACACAGTTCCATAAATAACATTTACAAGAATACAAAGCTTCTTGGTATTATGCAGACAAATGATCTTGTAATATTTAACAGATAGTTGCGAAATAAAGGAATCAGATGAACAAAGAAAGAAGATCCTTTTGTATTGATTTTCATATTATTTCTTACACTTTCATAAATAAGCCAAGTTCCCCTTCATAATGGTGAAGAGAGACCATTGTATAGTTTACAAATTAGTTACTCTTGGTAACTACTTCTGTTAATTAATGCTTAGTTAAAGGGCTGCTAATCATAATACCCCAACTAATTACAATAAATCCGAGATGAAGAAAGGAAGAAAGGAGAAGAATAAGGAGAAGAAGACAGCATTCATGATTGAGAGGGGACCATTGATTTTAGAATCCGCTCTCTAAATCTTTTTAACGCCTCTATTATGTCTCTGCCACGTGGGACCGATGTGTTGGCAGTGGACTGGGTCCAAAATCTGAGGCACTTCTCCATCTCTTTGTCAAATTCAACGTGTGTATGATAATCTTTATTTGCTTCTTCAATAGTAGACTGAGAGAGTAGATCTCCTTCATCTTTTCCTTGGAAATAGAATCCTCTTTGAACAAGTTATCTTTGACAAAAGCTCTGAACTGAGCTTTGATTTCTTGTAAAGAGAGGGGCACACCAGAGGTCTCATCATGGAGATGGCAATGTATATCCTTGAAGGCAGATGCAACCAAAGTCTTGAAGGCCTCACCCTTCTGCCAGCTATTTCTCAATTCTCCCAAAGCTTCTTCCAGCACCTTGATTTTCCATTCCACACTATATACCCATGATTTTGACAAGTTATCTTTCACATCATCGAAGACTTTTCTTGCCATTAAAATATTCTCATCAGCCTGTCCCATAAGGCGAAGGTCTACTATACAGCTGCTCCAGAGTTTGAGCTCTTTATCTATATTTCCAATAGTGGAGGAGAGCTTCTGTTGCAGATTATTCACCTTCTCATTGAGTTTGAAGGCTTCACTAATGAAATTCAACCCTGCAACAAGCATATCATCCACCATGGCCTCCATAGCCCTTCCATAGATGGAATACTTGTGTATATCTTTGATACTCTGCACTTCATCTTGGCTGAGAATCACAGGTGGTGGAAGAGTAGTCAGTGGGGTAGGATCTAAAACTTTATCCTTGGACAACAGTGACTTGATGAAACCTGTAAGAACCTGAGCCTACTCCTCCAGCTGCTCTATGGTTTGTTGCCCTTTCTCCACTCTCCCAATGACCCTGGTGACTATTTCTTGGAGATTGTGAATCTCACCTTCAGGGGTGGACTCTCCCATAGGGATCCTCGAGAGCTCAAGATCAGATGTTTGCAAATCATGCTCTAGCTTGTCTACTTTGGGCTTGGCTATCTCCAGAATTACTGGCCCTGAGCATCAAATACTATTCTAGAGGTAGTCCTAGCCTTCTTGGTGGGAGTAGGAGGAGTAGTGCCAAATAAGGCCGCCACAGCATCAAAATTGGGTCCTGAGATTTAGGAGGAAGACTCTCTCTTCCTACTATCAACAAAAGGCTGCACCCATGTAAAAGAGGAGGAGGAAGGGGAAGGTGGGGCAAGAGGGCCAAGAGAAAGGGAACTCATGGCACTCAAAGTGTGCACTATTGTTGCCTCTAGTTGAGATATGAGTGGAGCGCTCGGGGGCTATACACTGTTGTTGCCTCTAGTTGAGATATGAGTGGAGCGCTCGGGGCTTCTGGTACAGAGGAATCAATGGTGCTTGGAAGCTTCGTGCTTTGGACTTCTTTGTCTTTATCCATTAGGGCTTCTAGAGCACTTATGGAGGCTGGCACTTCACTCTCTTCGCTTTCACTGAAAACAATAATGTTCTCTGGACCTGAGGGAAATTCCATATGCTTCATCATGGGATATTCTTCAACAGCTCCTTTTTGTCCTCCTTGATTTTCTTCTCGATATAATTGAGTGGATGAGGAAGGAGTGGAGGATGTAGGCCCTTTAGTTGAGGCGTAAAAAAGGAGTCTACATAGGTGCTTCCGAATTGGGTGTCAATGCTTCCTTCCTTGGTGTTGAAGTATCCTTGGAGGAGGACTCACCTGAATGTCTTCTAAGCTCAAAAACTTTCTTATCAAACCAGATCTTGGTTCTTACTAAGACAGGGGCTAAGATTTCAGCCAGATCATCTTTCTCCTTTTTGAACCAATCCAAATCCTCTAAGGGAGTGTGTTTGATCAAGGTGTCATACTCATATGAAAACAGATCAGAGTTATCATCCTGAAGCCCTTCCGGGAACTTGATACAAATTAAGCTCCTGAATCAGTTGAAGAGAAAACCTTCCGTAATGTCTCCTTCTTACCTCAAAATCATCAACACAGTCAGCCCAATAGTGTTCTGTGTCTGCCCTATGATAGTAATTGATTTTGATGTTCTGTTCAATAAATTTCTTCAAGTCAAAACAATTTCTTGGCTTGAAGAAATGGAGAATGATGGGAGCTAGGGCTCTTTCTATGTTCTTTACATCTAGATCTGTCTTATCATTGCAGAACATAGGAAGCTTGAGAGGAGTGCTCTCATAGATTGTAAGCCTTATATAGGAGAATTTTCTAAATTGGATGAAGTAGGCACCGTAGTGCCATATTAGGTTCATAGCTTCATCAGAAAATCTCCTCACCATGTCACTCTCCAGAATCCTTACAATGTACATGGTGAAAGCATCATTCACCCTCTTAAAGTTGCGATTGCTAGTGTCCAGGGTGAATTGAGGGTAGTAGGCATATACAGGGTCACCCTTATGAGCATCAATGTATGTGAATCCAAACCATTGCCTTGAGGCTACTAGGGTATACATTAGGTATGAAGTCATGTAAAACTTATTTGTTTGTTGTACATTGGATAGCTGCTCTGCTAGGTTCATACTGATGATTTCTACCCAGTTGATATTCTGAGTTCCTTCACACACTATGTTGATAAATGGGCACATCCAAAAATGGAAATCATTGGTAGAGGGTAAGCCCATGACCCAAGCTAGCAGGATTATAAAATCTAACAGCTACTCATTGAAATCAGCATGAGACAGAACCTTGGATAGACAGGATGCCCCCATTTTAGGGTTTTTAAGCCAAGACTTCACCACCCTCGCCTTGTATTTCTCACTGTCCTGGTTGAAGAGGGCCTGTGCCTAGTTCTGAGAGATTACTATAGAATTGTCCATCTCAGAATCCTTAGGGCAGTGCCAATGGTGGTAGCATCGAGCTTGGCAATGAGTTCCCCATGCACATTCATTAGCTCACTCGAGTTGGGATTGAAATGAGCACCACAGTGAGTACTTGTATCTGCACATTGTACTGAGATTGGGAAACCAGTGGCGAATGCCAAGCCACTATCATGAATCATTTGTGCCATAGGAGAGGGGTTTGAGTCTGTCATCCTAGTCCAGAAATCTCTGAAGTCTAGGTGACGAACTTCACTGTCCCCGATATCAGGAACGACAGACTCGAGCGGTGAAACTTGCTCCTGACCTTGAAATTTTATCTTCATGTTGATAGCAACTCGAGAAACAAGATCACAGTTTGGACTCTTGATGAAATTACAGGGAAATGGGTGCGTGCGTAGAAATTTTGATCGTGAGGGTATGAGCAATAGATAGCAAGAAAGTAGTGTGCAAAAATGCGTAAGGGGGAAGCTTATTAAATAGCCGTTTAGGAGAGAGAAAGGTAATAAATGTGCATTAAATACACACCTACCAACTTGAAAAGCAAGATATTTGGGAAGAGTAGGAAAAATTAGCCCAGATGGCCTTTGGTTCATTTGGGACACGCGGGATGCGAAAGCACAATTCGCCAATGCGGGCGACACGGAAAAACATGAACAAATGCTTTCGAGACATGAGGGACGAAAGTACACAAAGTACGCGATTCGGCCGACACAGGCGAAAGGTGAACATTGAGCCTGGGTGAACTTGTGTTATTTGGGACAAAAATTCCATAAGCCCGAAAGAAATGGACTTGGTAAAGCGGTCGATCGGCAATAGAGAGCCTAAATGAACTTTTTGTCTATTCTCATTACCAGAACAACAGAAAAAGTGATAAACTCAAAAATTTCACTTTTGAACTTCTAAAAAGTAGTGAAATTTTGAGGCGACAACAACACCAAAATTTATTATTCAAACAATAATCCCAATCGTAATCGACAACATATCAATAATATAAAAAAACACCACAAACGTCATTAATATTTTTTAAAAATTCTGAAGTAAGCCAACAATGCATTCATATATCCATATATATACATAAACCAACCATTTATCAATAACATGATAACAATTAAAATAAAGGGAAATATGTATGTATGTATTTATATATATATATATATATATATATATATATATATATATATATATATATATATATATTTATATCTTCCTTTAAAACAACTATTCAACAAGATTCTAACACGGTTGAAAAAAAGGAGCATTAATTCTCATATTGGTTGATATCCCCAAACATATATCGGGGAAGGGGTTTAATCCTCTAAAAAAACCCATGTAATTCATGACCAAAAAGTTTTCATGTAGCATTCATCGAAAAGTGAGGTCGGTGAGATGAGAATATACATTTTAACCTAAGCAAGCCAAAGGACATAAAAACGTAAAGGTCTATCCTAGATATTTTAATACCATGACCAATATACTGATGAGTCAAATGCCCAGACACAATATTCCAACATAAAAATTGTATGAATGATTTGTTTCCTTTCTAGATCAAGAATAGTGGTGCAAGCCATAGAAAACCTATCCACGCATTAACCCAGATTCACATATTCAAACTAGTTAACATATTCATTTCATAACCTAGCAAGAGTTTCTTTTGATTAAAAGCCACATAGAACCCATGCTTAAATATGTGAGCCCTTCATAGGTACATATATACCAAACGACACCCATAAACACAACAGGTGGGGTTTATTTAACAAAGAAGCAAAATAAAATTAACAACACATCAATAATACATAGTATACCAAAAAATCTCTAAGTTACTGGGTTTACCCAAATCCTCCCAAAATCACAGATTACAGTTCTCCCTAAAAGGATCCACACAACCACACAAATACAACCATGCAGCACCCATACTTTGCATACACATAGATAATAGAGGAAGTTGGATCAAAATTACTACTCCTCAATTTTTAGTGAAGCAGAAAGGAAAGAAAATTTATAACAAATAATACATTATAGGTCTATTTACATTCCTATCCCATTACGTCCAGGATTTACCATCATTCTAAGATGCTATGCATTCATATCATCTAAACCCATTACCAGTTCACCCAAGGGAAGATGAATACAATAATGCCAAGTCGTTTAATACAACTCACTATCAAAAATGTAACAAAGTAAAAAAATGGAATCCCCTCTTTTTTTTTTTTCTTTTTCTTTTCTTTATGCAAGAAAATTCATTCAAAACCATAAAAATAAGGGAAACAACAGAGGGACAACCAACATGATCAAGGTGACTAAAGAAAACAACCAAAAATCCAATACAAGATGTCATTTCAGGAAAGAGAGTAGTTCATTTCATGAAATTGTTAAAGATAGTAAACATTGCAACAATTAGGGTTATCATGCCTAAATGGAGCTTCCAAAATTCACCCATCACCAAGTAGGCTTACAACCAAAACCCTAGGTCAAATTTATTTTCCACGAGCTTGTTGGGCACCCAAAACACCACTACAAAGGCTCTCCTTGAAATCACGGCCATAAGAATAAGGTAGTAGGCATGGAGGATGGCTTAGCACATGCTACATGCATTGAAAGATGGTTTCAATGCCTTCTTCACCTCAATCACCGTCTGTAACCTCCACCAACTTACGCAGACATGCCAAAATGGCATAAGCAGTTAAACCAAAAGGGGAAAACTAGAAAAGATGAGAATAAGGAACAAAACCAAGAATGCAGTCTACTTTCCAAAGGTGCACAGACCCACAAAACATTTCAGGCACATTTCCATCAATAAGCATTAAAGATCAATAAAGGAATGAAAAGAATTTCCACCCAACTACCAACTAATAACTAATTTTTATTTATTTATTTATTTTTTGTAAGGGAATCCAAGGAAACAATGTCCATAAGAGGTAAATCACATTTGGTGAAGGTCCTTGTAACAAGGACCAGGTCGCTGCTAAAGTAGTGAAAGGTGGTAGGTAAAAACATTAAATTTTACATTAATTAATAGCCCCTATAAAATTTTTGCCACAACAAACTTCCCTCCACTTCAACACATGCCAAAATTGGCCATAGTTTCCATCATTCCAAGTCTTTTAAGTGAACAAAAATTTAGTTAAACTTATCTAAACAATTAGGTACCTTTCAATTAAAATGCCTAAAAGTAACTTGAAAAGGTTTTTTAAAAAAATTCCATTAGAAATTTTAACAAATGTCATTAAGAAACCAAAAATCAAACCATAATAATCATTAGTATGAAGGTCCTCACAAGGTGTTATGAAATACATTCAAAAAGTAAAAACATTAGCGACATGAACAAAGTGGTATAACGAAGGAAAGGAGTCAACTTTACTTCGCAACAAGGATCACAAACACTTAAGGATCAGAGGTATGCCTTGGATCACTGAAATTGATCCAAGGCATGACCTTTGACACAACAATAGAAAGGACTATGGTATGGGTAATGAAGTTTTTTACTAAGGTAACTTTCCCATAGCGCCAAAGGTTGCACCTACACCAATTACTTGGGTTCACAAATTGAGCTTCAAACTCAACAACAGGGGTACAAAACAACCATTCATCATTAGAAATGGGGTTCAAAAGCAAGGACATGAGTCAACACCAAAAGGGGAATTACAAGCAATTCCAAGCAATCTTCAACTCCAACAAGCACTCTAGAAGGCAAGCATTCCCTAAAATGAGAGAGCCCAAAACCAAACAAATAACCCCTAAACTTCAAAAGAATTCTAATAAATAGAAAAGAGGGAGAGGGAGATGATGTGTCTCCATGTAGGATGCCACATCATTTCTTCTCCATCCCATATTACCCAAGTCAAACCCATACCCCAAAGCATAATAAATTGGTGGTTGGGGAAAATACCACCCTCGTACTCAACCCAACCTATTGACTTGTGAAGCTTAATTACTTCATTTTAGTAAGCAATTGGAACTTGCTAGAAAATGCAAAGAGAATCGGCATCTAGTTAGGGCATCAATCGTATGACAAACATCGATCAAGCAAGTAAGGAACCAACATCGGTTAGGAAGAACCGCGTCAATTACCTGTGCGACGAAGTTTTAATTAACTCTCGGAATTATATCTATTTTTAGCATTAAAATAGATTTATTAATTGTAATTGCATGGCTAAGTTCCCTAAGTCTATAAACGACTATATAAGCATAAAATCTAGGGTTTAGAAGTAAGTGTATGGATCATAATTACAAGATAATTATGTGAGAGAGAATTCTTGGTGAAGAAGCAAAAGCTTGATGGAAAGAAAGTATTGAACATCTGAGAGGTGTGGAAGATTGTAAATCTTCATTGTATATCTTGTCAAAGCTTTGGATAATAGATTGGCTTGTTTCTTGGTGGACGTAGCCCACACTGGGTGAACCACGTTAAATCTGGTGTTGATTTATGTCTCTTGTTTTGTATATTTATTTTGGTAGAATATCCACTTTTATTTTCATGTATGCTTGGATCTGATATATTGTCTATACAATTGGTGTGCTAATCCCAACAATGGGTATCGATATTTGTTTGAGGGTTTTATGTGTTGAAAGATTTACTCACGAGAGGGTTTTCGATTGAGTGGGAGCTACAACAATGGCAAAAAAAAAAATACAAGTTAGAGTAGTTTGACGGCTGAAATTATCAATTATGGATGAGAATTTTGTACTTACTCGTTGGATGAGAATTCTAGACCTACTAAGATGACTAATGAAGAATGGAATATTCTTGACACAAAGGCTTTGGGATCTATAAGATTGAGCCCAGTAGTATCCGTGGCTTCTAATATTACAAAAGTGGCTTGTACGGTAGACTTAATGAAATATCTTACTAATTTATATGAAAAACCTAGTGCTTTAAATAAAGTTTATTTGATGAAGAAACTATTTAGTTCTAAGATGCATGAAGGTGAATCTTCCTCTAGTCATTTGAATTATTTCCGATCTATCAGAATCGTTAAAATCGGTTGCAATGTAATACCGTTTGATGATGAAGTAAAAGTACTTTTATTCTTATGTTCTTTGCCTAATAGTTGGGACAAATTTGTAATGGTTGTTAGTAATACAACATCTTCTAATGATATTTTGAAGTTTGATGATGTGGTTAGTATAATCTTGAATGAAGAAATTCACAGGAAGAGTATAGAGGAAACATCATCTGGAAATGCTTTGAATGTAGAAAGCAGGAGCAAACAAAGGAGAGATCCAAGAGTAAGAGTAATAGGAAATCAAAGTCAAGGGATAGCATATGTAAATCTAGAAGTAAGGGAATTACTTGTTGGAAATGTTGAAAGAAAGGACATGAAAAGAAATATTGTTTGTCAAAGGATAAAGAAAACCAACAACCGTATTAAAGGTAAAGACGTGAATCTTGTTGGATTAGAGGTAATGCAAGATGCTCTTATTCTTTGTTTAGATAGTAGAATTGAATCATGGGTTTTAGATTCGTGGAGCTTCTTTCCATGCAACCCTTGATAAGGGTTATTTCAGAAATTATGTCCATGAGAATTTTGGGCATGTTTATTTGGGTGATGATGAACTTTTTAGTATTACTGTAAAGGGGAAGTGCATCTAAAATTGTAGAATGGAAATACATGGGTATTGAAAGGTGTGAGGAATGTGCCAAGCCTTAGAGGAATCTTATTTCTACAGGAAACTAAGTGAAACTAGTTGCATGGTTACTTTTACAAGAAACTCTTGGAAAGTCACCAAGGGTGATTTTTTTGTGGAAAGAGCTAAGAAGGTAGGAACGTTATATTTATCTACCCGTATTATTGATTCCTTTTCTACAAGATCTACTTCAGATTCGATGCATGTATGTAGCATAACCGGTTGGGTCATATGAGTCAAAAAGGGATAAAAATCTTAAAGGATAAGGGTAAGTTATTAGATTTTAAAGATTTAGATCTTGATTTCTATGAGCATTGTATATTTGGAAAAAAAAAAAGAGAGTGATATTTCTCAAAGTTGGGGAAACTAAGAAGGAGCATAAATTAGAGCTTGTACACTCAGATGTATGGGGACCATCTCAGGTAGCTTCTCATGGAGGATCCTAGTATTATGTTACTTTCATTGATGATGCTATAAGAAAGGTATGGGTTTATTGTATTAAACATAAATCTGATGTTTTTGAGACTTTTAAAAGATGGAAATCCCTTGTTGAGAATGAATTAAATTCTAAGTTAAAGTGTCTTAGATCTGACAATGGTGGTGAATATTGTAGCAAGGCTTTCAATGATTATTGTTCACTAAATGGGATACGTAGAGAAAGAATGGTGTTAAAAAGAATGAACAGGATAATCATGGAACGTGCTAGAAGCATGAGGATACATTCTAGATTGCCCTTGCAGTTTTGGGTAGAAGTAGTTGATACAATTGTTTATTTGATTAACCATGGCCCTTCAAGTTCACTAGATGGAGGAATACTGAGAGGAATCTTGGATAAAAAAGATGTAGATATTTCTTTTCTTAAAGCTTTTGGTTCATAAGCTTTTGTGCATGTTGATAGGAAAATAGAACAAAGTTGATGCAAAATCCCAAAGATGCACTTTCATTGGTTATGGATCCGGTGATTTTGGTTTCAATTTTTGGGATTTAGAGAATTCTAAAATTGTTAGGAGTCGTGATGTTGAATGGAATGAAAATAGAATGTATAGGGATCAAATTTTGGTACCCAAGGATGAGAAAATTGATAAGTTTAATGATGAAAATGAACTCTCGGGTTTTCAAGAAAACCTATAGAAATACACAAGAATCGTGGTCGGTTAGTGCCTAACTAACATTGGTCGATGAACCTTCGATGGTTACAGAGACCAGTAATCAGCGCCGCTAATGTAATCGACATTGGTTAGAGCCGACGATGCTCGGCCACTATCGAAGTTGATACTAATGTCCAAGAGGCATAGATTGAGTCTTTTCTACCCCAAACTCTTGTGAGAAGGTCACAAAGGGTAAGTAAACTTCCATAAATATTTACACCTTCTCTATTTTATTTATTATTGACTGATAGTGGTGAACTAGAGAGCTTTGAAGAATAAATGCAAGATAGGACTCACGTTCAGTGGGAGCATGGCATGAATGAGGAGATGGAATCCTTGGAACAAAACCAAACTTGGGATTTGATTAAGTTGCCAGCAAGTAAGAGAAAATTGCAGAATAAGTGGGTTTTTAGGATTAAGGAAGAAGATTGTGGACAGAAAACGTACAAGAAAAGACTTGTAGTAAAGGGATTTACACAGAAAGTAGGTATTGACTTTGGTGACATATTTTCTCTTGTTGTTAAGATGACTTCTATTCGTATTGTATTGAGTTTAGTTGTAGTATAAGATTTGCATTTAGAGCAACTAGATGTGAAGATGGCTTTCCTTTGTGGTGATTTGGATGAATATATTTATATACAAAAGAATGCTTGGGTATGAAGTCAAGGGTAAAAAGAAATTAGTGTGCAGGTTGAAAAAGAACCTATATGGGCTCAAGCAAGCTCCAAGGAAATGGTACATGAGGCTTGATAGTTTTATGCATGAGCATGGTTACTTGAGATGTGAATTTGACCATTGTGTTTGTTTCAAGAAGCTTTAAAATGGGAGCTATATTATTTCGTTACTATATGTGGATGATATGCTTATTGTAGAGGATCTAGTAGATGTAGGACATTGGTGAGCTTAAGAGAAAGCTATCTCACACATTTGATATGAAGTATTTAGGATTTGCAAAAAAGAATTATTGGCATGAAAAACATAGAGATAGAAAAACAAAAATTGTATTTGTCTCAGGAGAATTATATCTACAAGGTGCTAGAAACATTCAACATGCAAAATGCAAAACCCGTTAGCACACCTATGGTCGGACACTTCAAATTGAGTAAAGATAAGTGTCTTTTATCACATGAGGAGGTCAAATACAAGACATGAGTGCCATATGCTTCAAGTTGTAAGTTTCATATACATTATGGTTTGTACCAAACCGCACATTACACATGCAAAGGGGAGTTGTGAGTAGATATATGGCTAATCTAGGTAAAGATCATCGAAAGCAGACCCAATGGATACTCGGGTATTTGAAAGGGACATCTAGCATGTAGTTATGCTATGGAGGTTTGGATATTTCATTACGTGGCTATGTTTATTCGGATATAGCTAGAGATCTAGATGGTAGGAGGAGCACTACTGGATATATTTTAACAAAGAGGTGGAATGACAAAGCTTAGCTGATTTCAAGATTGCGAAGGTTGTGACTTTGTGTACTATAGAGGCTATCAAGGAGATGATATGGATGAGTAGGTTAATGGAAGATTTGGGAAAGGAGCAAGGTGATTGTAAACTATTTAGTGACAGTCAGAGTGCAATTCATTTGGAAAGAACTCAGTGTTTCATTCGAGAACGAAACACATTCAGTTGAGGTATCACTTCATATGGCATGTATTGAGGATGGACAGTTGAATCTAGAAAAGATTCATACGAGAAAGAACCCTGCGGATATGCTAACAAAGCCATTAACAAAGGAGAAGTTAGAGCTACACTCCACTTCTGTTGGTCTTCGAGTTTGAGACTTGAAGAGGAAGAAACAAATCCAATGAAGGAACCAAGAATGACGTTGCATACGTGTATGGTGCAAAGAATTAAACTCCAAGTGGGAGATTGTTGAGTTGTGAAGCTTAATTACTTCATTTTAGCATGCAATTGGAACTTGCTGGAAAATATAGTAACCGACATCGCTAGGGTCAAATTGGCACTAGTTAGGTCAAACCAAAGATTGGTCAAGTATGACTAACATCAAATTAAGAAATTAAGGAACCAACAACGGTTAGCGCGTAACCGACGCGCTACCATGCGAGGAATTTTTAATTAACTCTTGGGAATTATATCTATTTTTAGTATTAAAATAGAATTATTAATTGTAATTGCATGGCTAAGTGGCATAAGTCTATAAATGACTATATAAGCATAAAAGCTAGGGTGTAGAAAAAAGATTATGTATCATAATTTCAAGATAATTATGTGAGAGAGAATTTTGGTGAAAAGAAAAAGCTTGATGGAAATAAAGTAGTGATCATGTTAGAGGTGTGGAAGATTGTAAATTTTCATTGATATCTTGTCAAAGCTTTGGATATTATACTCGCTTGTTTCTTTGTGGACATAGCCCATACCGGGGTAAACCATGTTAAATCTTGTGTTAATTTATGTCTCTTATATTGTATATTTCTTCTAGTAGAATATCCACTTTAATTTTCATGTATGCTTAGATCTGATATATTGTTTGTACAATCAAGCAAAGCTAATCCCAACACAACCTGTAATGCCCTATTCTATGTTACACCTGTTCATCCTGTGGTGATCGAGTGCTAAGCATGGAGTGTCGTTGTGCCTTTGTCGACCTCGATTGCTGACCATTATGACTATAATTGATAATTATTTTACAAGCTGTAAAATGATAATAATGATAATAATAATAATAATGACATTATGATTGTATTATCGATCAACGATTGTATTTTATTATTACCTTCTTTATATCGATTGTTATCGATATCATCCTCTGTTATCGTTAAACTATCCTTTTGATTTGTTTGTCGCTCCCACTGATCGAGCCTCATTGCGTAAATGAGGAAGAGTATGTTTTGTGGTGGCACCACGGTTTGGGAGTGGCGTTCGCGTAAATATTTCATTTAATTACTCAACCCCGTTCTCCTCCTGGGTCGACCGATCCCGCAATCTTAGAATTGTTTTAAATTACTAATTTTAAATATAGATTTTTATGTCCCCAACCTACCTTGTCTCTCCTTTTGATCTCCTTGTGTACCACGTTTGGCGTGGGGAAGGAAAGGTTAATGATTTTTTTGACCTTGTTTCCTTGGTCGGCTGGAGGTGGGTGGCTTTAATGGCCACCTGCCATTGCATTAAAAACCCCTACACCTTCTTGGCATGTTCAACTTCCTGGTTGGTGGCCGCACATGCCCATTTATTAAAATGTTGACTTGCAATCTGGCTTTGCCTCATGTGGTGTACCCGTTGTTTTCGCCTAAACCATGAATGCTTGTTTGGCACTCCATCAAATGCAGCAATGATGAATTGCTACAGGCGTGTTCGGATAGTGGATTCATTGATGGTGAAATGAAGGTCTATCACCCTGATGTTGCGAGGGTGGGTGTGGGTTCTCAAAATAGTGTTGCATGGCGCATATAGATTATCTTTTTTCAATGGAGCGTAGAACTGAACTTTTCCTAGGAAAGTGCCGTGAGGAAGTAATTGGCTTTATGAAGTAGCTACAGGGTAGAGAAGTAAACTTATCTCAGAAAATTAGTGGCCTCCAGAGAGAGTTAAGTGTGATAGCTGCCACAGAATGATCCCAAGGAATCATTGGTGTTGATCTTGATGTTCTGGTTGCACGCGACCACAGTCGTGATCAGTTGTTGCAAAATCTTGCAGCTGTAGTAGAAGAACGAGATAAAGTTTTAGTTGAGCTGTCTTGCCTTTTCATTTTGGAAAGTCACTTCCATCCAGGTGGTGAATTTAACATGGAAGAAGCTCGATCAAATCTTGAGGCAAGTTTTGCAATTGAGGCTGAGATTGCGTTCACTACTGTTTCTAGTTTTGACCGGAAGTTTTTCCAGCGCCTAGCCCATGGGTTTGATATGGTGGTTATAGATGAAGCTACAAGCTAGGGAAGTAGGCGTGTTACCTCCACTTTCATTGGGTGTTGTGAGGTGTGTTCTTGTTGGGGATCCACAGCAACTGCCTGCAACAATAATTAGCCAGGCAGCAGGCATGTTGCAGTATAGTAGAAGCCTTTTTGAGCGCTCCAACAAGCAGGTGGTCCAACTTCGTTGTTATCTGTTCAGCATCGACTGCATCCTCAAATTCGGGATTCTCCTTCAAGGTGACAGATCACACCCACGGGCACAGGAGATCTATGCAATGTTGGAGAAAATGTCTTGGGAGATGAAGGTAGCAGGATATTTTTTTAGATCCAGAACATGTACTGAGTTGTTTCTTCAAAATCGATTATATGACAGTGAGGGTGTTACCAGCAGACCTGATGAAATTTATTTACAAAGATTCTCTATTGAGATCTTACTTGTTCTATGATGTAACTCATGGAAGAGAACCTCATAGAGGCCGATCTGTTTCATATAAAATATTCATGAAACAAAATTTTCTTTGCTATTATATGAGTTTCTTCAATGAGTCACCAAGTTGGCAGGCATAAAGTTTTCTGTTGGAATTATCACACCTTACAAGCTACAACTGTAATGTTTGCACCGAGAGTTTGATGTTGTCCCCAATCTGATGAAGGAAAAGGTTTATTTATAATTACGGTAGATGCCTTCCACAGCCAGGAGCGTGATGTAATCATTATGTCTTGTGTCCGAGCTTCAAATCATGGGGTTGGTTTGTAGCTGTTTTTCACCGCGTGAATGTGGCGCTAGCTCGAGCTCACAGAGCACTTTGGGTTAAGGGCAAGCAGCTGCATTGAAACAATCATATGCATATGGAGATGGCATTTTAAACCAGGCATGTTAAACCTGCCCTTGCAATCTTCTGCTACCCTTTTATTATGTCATGAATTGAATGTCCTTCTACTTTTTTTTATCTGTTATGGTTTTTAGAATGGGCTTCTGCTTTTTCCTTGTGAATCGACCCAAATTGAAGGAAAGGAAGGACTGTTGGGAGTTGTTTGTTTTTTTCATACCCTAAGTGTGATAGCATGTATACACTCCTTTCTGCCTCATTTTTTTTTATTTTCGAAATAAAAGAGTAATTGCTATGTGATAGAAAAATAATGGTTGAATTTTTATACCGTGGGTGTTAGATCTTTAACCTGGGTGCTTTCCTGCTTAATTCTTAAAATTCGGGTGACGTTTAGAGACAATAGTGAACAATGGCCGTTGAGTTCGATTTCTAAACCAGCAGTAGCAGATATAAACTTGAGCCATGAATAACGTTAGTGGATATTTGTAGATTTGTCGACTCATGGCCAGTTTTAGGCTAAGTGTTTGTTTTTGTCTTGGTAAAAGCTTTTCTTGGGCTGAATTTGTGTGTAGACCTCACATAGTGAGCATGATGTTTTCTTAGAGGCCTATGTGAGTGAAATATTGACTACTCAATACAGATCCTGTGACGTGAGACACTATATCATAAGATAAAAGAGTTCAATCAAACTCTGTAGTAGCAGATGTTTTCTTTGGAGCGACTATGAGGATAGGTCGAGTAGATCGTCATGAAATAGATGGGTATGCCCAAACTATTCATAAGTTGTTTTAGAGACTAAGAGAAGGCATAGTTAGTAGAAGAGTATTTTGCTTTGTATTCCTCCTTTGCTGACTATTAACCTTGTGATTGGTGACTCGAGTTGGGTCACGGTAGAGGATCTTGTGTCGATTCACTTATACTTTCAATAGACTATCCCTTACTTGTTTAAATCCAAGTATCGAATGAAATGGGTTCCTATTAAATCCATTTTGTAGCTTAGAAAACCTTCAATAATTCGGTAGGGACTTTCGAGTAAGTGTTGACCGAGGCATGTATGAAAATAGAATGTTTACCTTTCTTCGAAATGGGTTAGACTTGTATGAAAATGGAAAAGGTAGGAATCGACTCGCTTACATATTTTGGTGAGCTAAGTCTTAACTCTTACATTGATCATACGAGTGGTGGATTACGGGTTTATTACTCGATTATGTGATGTAAGATAATAACAACCTTTGGTGAAAAGACCTCTTCTTGATCCTTGCTTGTGTAATCCAACTATAGTTGTTGAATGTAATTTAGTTGATAGAATCTAATTTATTTAACTTCTTGAAGAAAAATAATTAGGTTCGGTGAGAATTACTTGGCATTTTGAATCTTCAGATTCAGTTTTTGTGTTGTGAGTATTATATGTATGTTGGTTTATTCAGTCGAGTGAAGTTAACTTTAATCTTTGACTGATTTGTGTTCA
Source organism: Taxus wallichiana var. yunnanensis (assembly GCA_018340775.1). Classification (NCBI taxonomy): domain Eukaryota; kingdom Viridiplantae; phylum Streptophyta; class Pinopsida; order Cupressales; family Taxaceae; genus Taxus; species Taxus wallichiana. Next base: position 147,197,564 of record CM031236.1, read on the forward strand.
TATATGGTTGGCACCTATATTCTTCCTAAAACAAGGATGTGTGTTAATGCAGTCTTGTTACCAAGCAATTTTAAATATGTTAAGTCATTCGACCGATCTTTATCCTTTTGGTTAAAAATAATAGAATGATGTTTGGGTGTTAGATTTCAATCACGTAATCCATAGGATTACATGACTAAAATCTCAATACTCTCAGCCTTGTTGTCTTCACCAATAAGGTCTCACCTTGTTTGTCTTTGGAATATCTCTCTCACTTGAATATTGGGATTTCTCCTTGTTGGCTGGTATAAATCTCTTCATCTTGTGAAACATATTGATTAGTGGTTTGTGATTTGATCCATTCTTGAGTTTAGAATTTTACTTTCATGATATTATAAAATGTTAGCTTACTGTTGCAATGGGTAGTCTTAACATGCTCAGTTCTAGCGAACTGACTCTAGTTAATATTTGTGCAGATGGATTATGCGAGTAGACTAGAGGAAAAGAGTGTTAAAGGTTCATCTGTACAATTTATGAAGTTCCTTGTAAAAATGTCCAATGTGTTGTAAATTGTGTAACATTTCTTGTAAAGAGAGTTGATATGACCTCTTGCCTGGAATTGTTCGGAGAATTACGTGAAGTAGTAGTTTTGTCCTTTTTTTGTATTTTGGCTGGTAACTCTTCTTAGTGAGAAATAATATTCAATCTCTTCACTGGCATAAGCATTGTAAAACTTTGATCTTGAGAATTAAGTGTTAATTTAAATCTTTCTAAGACTTTGTATTGATGGGTTATATGTAAGCTTTAATGGGGTGGCTTTTCCTTACAGAAGTTACCTAAAAGTTTTATTCAAAGAAATATGTTGTGGTTTAGATCCCCTTGTAAACAAACAATACCTTAAGTAATCAAGAGTGAGACCATCCTTGCAAAGTGATTTTATATAACGTGTTATCCCTAACTGAACTAGTAAACACTACTCTTTTGGTGAACGCTAAAGACAAGCTTAAAGGAAAACAATGGTTAGTTTCTAATAAGATTTAACAAGTAAGAGAAGAAAATTTTGAAACCACTCAATTTATCTCTCAGCCTATTTAAAAGTAAGTAGCTTCCTCTTGATAAGCTCTTTCGGTGAAGCCTAAGTAAGAGTGCTAATTAACTATGTATAAAACCTCAAGCTTCAATTAAACCTTAGTAAGAACTAATGACGTCTTAAGGGTGAACTCATTTGACCTTCTTCCTTTAACTTTATCCAGGGTACCTTGTAATTTTCTCTTAAGTTTGTTGAACGTGAACCGATGTTGTCATAAGGGCATGAACGAGTTATAGTAATGTAAGTGTGAATAGATGGCCTTATGGAATTAAATTGCCATCTTTATCAAATAAATATATAAAACAAATAATGTTTATAAAGGAGAAGACTTTAAGTGAACTACTCTACAAAGTGTATAAGAACATAACTCGATTGGTAAGATGAATTTGTGAATCATATATCAATCCTTCTAAAACTTAAGTCATGAGTAAAGGGTGTCTTATCAAAATAAATAACCTCCAATAATTTCTTACTGTGGCTTGTCCTAGATGTGAGAGTGTCATGTGGTTGGGCTTCTATGTTGTTCTCATAAAAAAAAACAAAGAAAAGTATATTGTTCTTGATAGGTGTGAACATTTCCGTGCTACTTTTATGGCCATCCTTGTATCGAGTTGTTCACAGAGTTAGTTGTATCCTTGGTGATGACATGTTGCATCATGCTATGTGTCAAGCAAGTCAAAAAAAAAAAAAAATCCTGTCTTTTACTGTGTTGTTCGTGTTTGTGAATTTTTGGGCCGTTACACTTGGTATCAGAGCGTAGGTTCATGCTCTCGAACCTATGGGCCGGATTGGTGTTGTATGGTGATGTTACATGATGGTGATGGTGTTACATGATGATACTGCATGATGATGATGATGTTGCATGATGGTGGTAGATATTGGAAGAGTAATGTGCTTTAAGCGTGATGTGATCCATGTCGTAATTGTGATATTGTGAACGCACATGATGGGTATGTCACCTTGTGCGTGTTTGTGATCATGTTGATGTGTTGGGGATGGGAGTATTCTCTCTCCTTCTTGTGGATTCTATGAAGAGTTCACGTGTGAATTGTTGTTTGTGATGTGTGAAAAGAATTCTAATGTGGATGACGGAGTGTTGGAATATTGTGACATATTGTGATATGTAGGTGTATCAATGTGTTGTATGACTAGATTGATGTTGAAAGAGATGAGTTGTATCATGATGTTTTTACCATGTTTTGAAGAAATGTGTGTACCACCTTTTTATGTAGCAATGGATGTTATGTTGAGATGTACTATGTTCATCATATGTATGATTTGTGCAAATATGTAATGCTTCATGTTGTGATTTTGGGTCATACGGTGAGTGTATGAACCCTATCGTATGGTGCTTGCACTTTGGGTGCGTAATGTGGTAAATTGATGTGTTACACTGAATGTATGATCGTGATCTACCCTGTATATGTACCATATGTAAGACGTTATGGTAGTTATGTGTGTGCCACCGTTATGTTAGTGATGTTGTTGTATGTTATGTTGTGAACCTTACGCTAACCGACCCTGAGGGTAATCGGTAGAAGTGTATGTTGAGAGTGAGGAATGGTGTACCATGGGTCAATAACTCGAGCCGAAACTCGGTTTAGTAGATAACATGTGAATCTTTCCTCTCTCCCTATGTGGTTGTATGTATGCAACCTAAGTGCAACTATGACTATGTTTAGCCTTGTCGAAGTGGTGGTGGGATGATTCAGATGGAGGTGATGATAGTTGTATTATTGATATGTATTTTACGAGCTGAGGCTCGATGTTCCGAAAAGCTAGAACTCGTTGAGTACCCTTTGGTGGCTAGATAAGGCCACACAGCTTATCGTAATGTGACATTATTATAAGTTGAATTTATTTGTAAATTGAGCTTTTTACTTTATTTTGTAAGGACCAACAACTTTTCTTGATTGCCATGCTTTTTACAATTTTGGGCATTTCCTTGGTTTGTGGCACTAACACGGGATTTTGATACTAACTATGGCTATTTGGCCATTTATTTTGCTTGATTTTGGGTCTTCTTTTAAATTTGAAATTTTACCGCCTTGTCCAAGGCTTGTACTTTGCCACTTGGCACTTTGATTGGATTGTTGTGCTGGTTCTATTATCGTGATGTGTGGAATAGGGTCATGGGATGCACCATGGAATGGTTGACCTATGGACCCGCTTTGTTGTATAGGGGTACGCCCAAGGAGTACAGAGATAACTAGCGGTTGTTGAGCCACGCGTTATTGTGTCACTTGGGTTAGGAGTGTTCGAACTCTATGTGTCCCGGACCATAGGGTCAACCGCCTCCTTGAGGGAGGCATAAGAGTTTGAGGGAGGCATAAGAGAATCGAGGGAGGCATAAGAGTTTGAGGAGGCAAAGAGACTTAAGGGAGGCATAAGAGTTTGAGGGAGGCATAAGAGACTTGAGGGAGGCATAAGAGTTTGAGGGAGGCATAAGAGACTTGAGGGAGGCATAAGAGTTTGAGGGAGGCATAAGAGACTTGAGGGAGGCATAAGAGTTTGAGGGAGGCTTATGATATTTGTCTGTATGGTTGATGTTTCAGGATATATGTTGAGTTATTGTGATGTTTGGTAGTGGTCTTTTGATGTATGTGTTACTCATGTCAGATGGATATGTGTTGTGATGTTGTGGATATGTCATTGATTCCCTTGTGGACACTATGTACCATGTAGTATGGTTTGGTGTTATGTGAGTTTTCATTGATGCAAATTGAGGAAATGTCCGTGGATCAGAAGTACTCTTTTGTTTGAGTATTTTATATGTCAGTCATAGATGTGTGACGTGTACTATGTTATGTGGAGTGTGCCTATTCTATTCCGTATTTGTGTAACCTTTTGTGGTGTAATACAATCTTGAAGTATATACTTGTGTACTTGTGAATCCATAGGGTCTTGTGAACCTGATAGGGTGTTGTGTTAGCAGCTCATGTTGGGCACCCATAATAAGGAATAAATCAAAACCCTTCAATGATGATATTTTTTTAAAAAAGAAACTAAAACTAGAAATAATGATAATGGAAAGAGACTAATGAAATGATGAACAAGAAAGAACTGCCAATCTTCACAGAACATTGAAAGTTAAAAATTCTACCAAATGTTCCTAAGGCTACCTTGTGACCGTGCTTTAATCAACTAAAATTTTAAACCATAGGGTGTACTTTCTCCTTTACCTGTTCTTGGTTGCGAACAATTTACTTTCCTCCGTGTAATGTCACATCGAGGATGATGCTTTCTTAAGGGGAGGAGAATGTAATGCCATGTTCTACGTTACACCTGTTCATCCTACGGGCGATCGAGTGCTAAGCATGGAGTGTCATTGTGCCTTCGTCGACCTCGATTGCTGACCATTATGACTATAATTGATAATTATTTTACAAGCTGTAAAATGATAATAATGATAATAATAATAATAATAATGACATTATGATTGTATTATCGATCAACGATTGTATTTTATTATTACCTTCTTTATATCGATTGTTATCGATATCATCCTCTGTTATCGTTAAACTATCCTTTTGATTTGTTTGTCGCTCCCGCTGATCGAGCCTCGTTGCGCAAATGAGGAAGAGTATGTTTTGTGGTGGTGCCACGGTTTGGGAGTGGCGTTCGCATAAATATTTCATTTAATTACTCAACCCCGTTCTCCTCCTGGGTTGACCGATCCCGCAATCTTAGAATTGTTTTAAATTACTAATTTTAAATATAGATTTTTATGTCCCCAACCTACCTTGTCTCTCCCATTTGATATCCTTGTGTACCACGTTTGGCGTGGGGAAGGAAAGGTTAATGATTTTTTTGACCTTGTTTCCTTGGTCAGCTGGAGGTGGGTGGCTTTAATGGCCACCTGCCATTGCATTAAAAACCCCCTGCACCTTCTTGGCGTGTTCAACTTCCTGGTTGGTGGCCACACATGCCCATTTATTAAAATGTTGACTTGCAATCTACTCTCACGTGGTCTACCTGTTGTTTTCTGCCCTAAACCACGAATGCTTGTTGGCACTCCATCAAATGTTGCAACAGATGAATTGCTACAGCGTGTTCTGGATAGTGGATTCATTGATGGTGAAATGAAGGTCTATCGCCCTGATGTTGCGAGGGTGGGTGTGGGTTCTCAAAATCATGTTGCACAGGCAATATCAGTGGAGCGTAGAACTGAAATTTTCCTAGGAAAGTGCCGTGAGGAAGTAATTGGCTTTATGCAGCAGCTACAGGGTAGAGAAGTAAACTTATCTCATAAAATCAGTGGCCTCCAGAGAGAGTTAAGTGCAACAGCTGCCGCAGGTGATCCCAAGGAACCGTTGGTGTTGATCCTGATGTTCTGGTTGCACGCGACCACAGTCGTGATCAGTTGTTGCAAAATCTTGCAGCTATAGTAGAAGAACGAGATAAAGTTTTAGTTGAGCTGTCTTGCCTTTTCATTTTGGAAAGTCGTTTCCATCCAGGTGGTGAATTTAACATGGAAGAAGCTCGATCAAATCTTGAGGCAAGTTTTGCAAGTGAGGCTGAGATTGCGTTCACTACTGTTTCTAGTTCTGACCGGAAGTTTTTCCAGTGCCTAGCCCATGGGTTTGATATGGTGGTTATAGATGAAGCTACAAGCTAGGGAAGTAGGCATGTTACCTCCACTTTCATTGGGTGTGTGAGGTGTGTTCTTGTTGGGATCCACAAGAATCGCTTGCAACAAGTAATTAGCCAGCAAAGAGGCATGTTGCGATAGTAGAAGCCTTTTTGAGCGCTCCAACAAGCAGGTGGTCCAACTTCGTTGTTATCTATTCAAAGATCGACTGCATCCTCAAATTTGGGATTCTCCTTCAAGGTGAAAATCACACCCACGGCACAGAGATCTATGCAATGTTGGATAAAATGTCTTGGGAGATGAAGGTAGCAGGATATTTTTTTAGATCCAGAACATGTACTGAGTTGTTTCTTCAAAATCGATTATGTGACAGTGAGGGTGTTACCAACAGACCTGATGAAATTTATTTACAAAGATTCTCTATTGAGATCTTACTTGTTGTACGATGTAACTCATGGAAGAGAACCTCATAGAGGCCGATCTGTTTCATATCAGAATATTCATGAAACACAATTTGCTTTGCTATTATATGAGTTTCTTCAACGAGTCACCAAGTTGGCAGGCATAAAGTTTTCTATTGGAATTATCACACCTTACAAGCTACAGCTGTAATGTTTGCACCGAGAGTTTGATGTTGTCCCCAATCTGATGAAGGAAAAGGTTTATTTATCATTACGGTAGATGCCTTCCAGAGCCAGGAGCGTGATGTAATCATTATGTCTTGTGTCCGAGCTTCAAATCATGGGGTTGGTTTGTAGCTATTTTTCACCGCGTGAATGTGGCGCTAGCTCAAGCTCGCAGAGCACTTTGGGTTAAGGGCAAGCAGCTGCATTGAAACAATCATATGCATATGGAGATGGCGTTTTAAACCAGGCATGTTAAACCTGCCCTTGCAATCTTCTGCTACCCTTTTATTATGTCATGAATTGAATGTCCTTCTACTTTTTTTTTTATCTGTTATGGTTTTTAGAATGGGCTTCTACTTTTTCCTTGTGAATCGACCCAAATTGAAGGAAAGGAAGGACTATTGGGAGTTGTTTGTTTTTTTCATACCCTGGTAGCAACTGTGATAGCATGTATACACTCCTTTCTGCCTCATTTTTTTCTTTTTTGAAATAAAAGAGTAACTGCTATGTGATAGAAAAATAATGGTTGAAGTTTTATATTGTGCGTGTTAGATCTTTAACCTGGGTGCTTTCCTGCTTAATTCTTAAAATTCGGGTGATGTTTAGAGACAATAGTGAACAATGGCCATTGAGTTCGATTTCTAAACCAGCAGTAGCAGATATAAACTTGAGCCATGAATAACATTAGTGGATATTTGTAGATTTGTCGACTCATGGCCAGTTTTAGGCTAAGTGTTTGTTTTTGTCTTGGTAAAATATTTTCTTGGGCTGAATTTGTGTGTAGACCTCGCATAGTGAGCATGATGTTTTCTTAGAGGCCTATGTGAGTGAAATATTGACTGCTCAATACAGATCCTATGACGTGAGACACTGTATCATAAGATAAAAGAGTTCAATCAAACTCTGTAGTAGCAGATGTTTTCTTTGGAGCGACTATGAGGATAGGTCGAGTAGACTGTCGTGAAATAGATGGGTATGCCCAAACTATTCATATGTTGTTTTAGAGACGGAAGAGAAGGCATAGTTCGTAGGAAGAGTATTTTGCTTTGTATTCCTCCTTCGCTGACTGTTAACCTTGTGATTGGTGACTCGAGTTGGGTCACGGTAGAGGATCTTGTGTCGATTCACTTATACTTTCAACAGACTATCCCTTTCTTGTTTAAATCCAAGTATCGAATGAAATGGGTTCCTATTAAATCCATTTTGTAGCTTAGCAAACCTTCAATAATTCAGGTAGGGACTTTCTGAGTAAGTGTTGACTGAGGCATGTATGAAAATAGAATGGTTACCTTTCTTCGAATTGGGTTAGACTTGTATGAAAATGGAAAAGATAGGAATCGACTCAGTTACATATTTTGGTGAGCTAAGTCCTTAACTCTTACAATGATCATACGAGTGGTGGATTACGGGTTTATTACTGATTATGTGATGTAAGATAATAACAACCTTTGGTGAAAAGACCTCTTCTTGATCCTTGCTTGTGTAATCCAACTATAGTTGTTGAATGTAATTTAGTTGGATAGAATCTAATTTATTTAACTTCTTGAAGAAAAATAATTAGGTTCGGTGAGAATTACTTGGCATTTTGAATCTTCAGATTCAGTTTTTGTGTTGTGAGTATTATATGTATGTTGGTTTATTCAGTCGAGTGAAGTTAACTTTAATCTTTGACTGATTTGTGTTCATATATGGTTGGGGCCTATATTCTTCCTAAAACAAGGATGTGTGTTAATGCGCTTGTTACCAAGCAATTTTGAATATGTTAAGTCATTCGACTGATCTTTATCCTTTTGGTTAAAAATAATAGAATGATGTTTGGGTGTTATATTTCAATCACGTAATCCATAGGATTACATGACTGAAATCTCAATACTCTCAGCCTTGTTGTCTTCACCAATAAGGTCTCACCTTGTTTGTCTTTGGAATATCTCTCACTTGAATATTGGGATTTCTCCTTGTTGGCTAGTATAAATCTCTTCATCTTGTGAAACATATTGATTAGTGGTTTGTGATTTGATCCATTCTTGAGTTTAGAATTTTACTTTCATGATATTATAAAATGTTAGCTTACTGTTACAATGGGTAGTCTTAACATGCTCAGTTCTAGCGAAGTGACTCTAGTTAATATTTGTGCAGATGGATTATGCGAGTAGACTAGAGGAAAAGAGTGTTAAAGGTTCATCTATACAATTTATGAAGTTCCTTGTAAAAATGTCCAATGTGTTGTAAATTGTGTGACATTGCTTGTAAAGAGAGTTGATATGACCTCTTTCCTGGAATTGTTCGGAGAATCACGTGAAGTAGTAGTTTTGTCCTTTTTTTGTATTTTGGCTGGTAACTCTTCTTAGTGAGAAATAATATTCAATCTCTTCACTGGCATAAGCATTGTAAAACTTTGATCTTGAGAATTAAGTGTTAATTTAAATCTTTCTAAGACTTTGTATTGATGGGTTTTATGTAAGCTTTAATGGGGTGGCTTTTCCTTACGTGGTTACCTAAAAGTTTTATTCAAAGAAATATGTTGTGGTTTAGATCCCCTCAAACAAACAATACCTTAAGTAATCAAGAGTGAGACCATCCTTGCAAAGTGATTTTATATAACGTGTTATCCCTAACTGAACTAGTAAACACTACTCTTTTGGTGAACGCTAAAGACAAGCTTAAAGGAAAACAATGGTTAGTTTCTAATAAGATTTAACAAGTAAGAGAAGAAAATTTTGAAACCACTCAATTTATCTCTCAGCCTATTTAAAAGTAAGTAGCTTCCTCTTGATAAGCTCTTTCGGTGAAGCCTAAGTAAGAGCGCTAATTAACTACGTATAAAACCTCAAGCTTCAATTAAACCTTAGTAAGAACTAATGACGTCTTAAGGGTGAACTCATTTGACCTTCTTCCTTTAACTTTATCCAGGGTACCTTGTAATTTTCTCTTAAGTTTGTTGAACGTGAACCGATGTTGTCATAAGGGCATGAACGAGTTCTAGTAATGTAAGTGTGAATAGATGGCCTTATGGAATTAAATTACCATCTTTATCAAATAAATATATAAAACAAATAATGTTTATAAAGGAGAAGACTTTAAGCGAACTACTCTACAGTGTATAAGAACATAACTCAGTTGGTAAGATGAATTTGTGCGAATCATATATTGAATCCTTCTGAAAACTTAAGTCATGAGTAAAAGGGTGTCTTATCAAAATAAATAACCTCCAATCATTTCTTACTGTGGCTTGCCCTAGCTGTGAGAGTGTCATGTGGTTGGGCTTCTATGTTGTTCTGTCAAAAAAACAAAGAAAAGTATATTGTTCTTGATAGGTGTGAACGTTTCCGTGCTGCTTTTATGACCATCCTTATATCGAGCTATTCATAGAGTTAGTTTTATCCTTGGTGATGACATGTTGCATCATGCTATGTGTCAAGCAAGTCAAAAAAAAAAAATCATGTCTTTTACTATGTTGTTCGTGTTTGTAAAAATTTGGGCCGTTACACAACCGACACCCCCTTAAGGACAAAATTAATCACACATGTAATAAAAATGCAATTAATTTCTCTTTTCATTCATTCAAACACAAAAATGACCTGAAATATGTCCCTCACATCATAGGCTAAGTGGGTGGGTCAATTTAAGAGGTGTGGGACAAGCTTAACCTATCCCACAAGTCACCAAAATGGCCTAGAAGGTCAAAATCCGAATTTCACAAGGAAGATTGAGTACAAAATACCCCTAACAAAATTAAATTCATTCCAAGCCAACCCACATTAAGGCTACCAATTCACATTTATTTCCCCCTTTTGTTACATCCTACTTTGCACTAGATAAACACTTTTAAATTAACTTAAGAGGGGCGCTAAACACAATTAATAAAAGTGACTTCACATGCAAATAGAAATACAATAACTCACAATTAAATAAAATCAACAACACAAAATTAGAAATATTCCCAAAGTCACTTTTGAGGTTACCCCCAATGGGGACCTCCTATCAAGTTACAACAACAAACAACATACAAATACATGTAATGCCACAATGACCTGTTTCCAATACTCCATATTCTCTCACTATTGGTCTCTTATCCCACTTTGGTTTATTGTGTTGCGAACATCTGTAAAAGTCAATAAAATACCTTTCTAGGCCTCGTGGCCATATTAACAACATCGAAATAATAAAAATACATGCATATATACATAACAATTTACATCATCGAATATCATTATTAAACAAGTGTTAGAATCAAGTAATTCAACAATCGTTCTATTTTCTAACATTATGATTCTATCAATACATCAATTTGTACTAAGATCAAAACATCAACAATCATCCGAAATATCCGTAAATCACATGCAATATGTCAATACAAGTAATAGAACATTGAATACTGATATATGGATCAGACATATAAAATTCATCACAATAGTCACATCATGTCACAAGTATAACACATCTGTATTGTCTATCAATTAAGTAAGACAAGTGTATCAATGCCCATCTAGCAATGTCTAATGTCTAATACGATATCAAGGTCTAGGGATCCAATACAGAGTGAGCAGAGACATAACAATATAAGATTAGTAACGATATTACAATTAGTCTAGAACAAGACAACCATTCTAGATCATCATCATATCCTTAAATTCCCATAAATGTCCACAATTACCACCATACAATCAAAATAATAATCAAAACACAATGGAGTCATGATGTCTCGCACATCTTATTAGCATGCTAACTAGAATAAAGCAACAAGGTTTAAGATTAAAAATCAATTCAAAATTGATAACATGGTTTAATCAGTGTTGAAGAGGAGTGGGCATTACATCCCCCTCCCTTTAGATTTGTCTTCCTTCAGGAAGTCATGGAGAAAAAGATGGGGAACAATGCAAAAGAAATAAGATCACACCCTTTGTGGAATTTCTTCACTTCAAACAATAAAGTGGGTCTACAAAACCCCAATTTAGTCCAACGAATATAATCAAGCAACAAATAAGTGGGACATCATAAAAAAATAACCAAGTTATTAATCAATTTTCTATGTGAAATATTTAAGATTAGAAGGTTTAAATTGATATCTGATGGCATATTTACAATGGAAAATTCATCCTTAAAGTTGAATTCCATTTGAAGGTCATTTATAAGTATTTTCTTTTTACTTCAACAAATCCACTATGAAATTATAATGGCATAGCCATATGGTGGAGTTGAGAGACTATTGTGTATTTCGTGAAATGAATCTTTTGAACCTATCATAGTGGTATCACTAAATAGATGCCATTTTAGAAGGTAATCGAGTTATTAAAATATGGTATGTGAGGAATTCAAGATAATAACCTTGACATGGATATTTATTGGCATAATTCAAATACATTTATTTAATATATCCACAATAATTTTAAATTAATTGAAATCGTAATTTTTTTGAAATAACATGCTTCCACTCACAAACATACCTTTACTATTTTGAAAAATTATTATAATGTTCACATTTTGAAAGACAAGAACTCTTAAAGTTTACGACCTAGAACAAATATTGTCTTATCTTCTTTTTTATGCCTATTATACGATAATTGCAATAGAACATAGATCATTGACAACTTATTGTTCATAACGTAGCCATGTCTACACCAATTTGTACATGAATGTGATTAAAAAGTGTAATGACTGTGCAAAGCCTTACAAATATGAGACAAATACAAAGAATATATCACATATTTGGAAATGTAAAATAAGCAAAAATGTTACGAGAAGATTTTATCTAGTTTTATTGAAAATGATATCATAGGATGGGATAGCGAGTGGAGTACGTGCGGAAAGAAGGCGGTGACATGGTCGGCCGCTTCCTTCAAACTAATGGAACAAAACAAAGTCATGAACTGTGTAGTTCAATTCTTGTGTGGGGTCTTGCACATGTATTTGTGTAGTATAGATTCTTGAAAAACAGAGTGACAAGATGATTAGAAGATCTTATCAAATGGAATATTGAGGAGAATACTTTCAGAGTGGGACGTTCGTAGAAATTTTATCATCGTTGAGAGCGCTTTCAGACCTAAAACTAAAATTTCCATTAATCCATAGATCCAAAGACTCTGACGAATATCGTAACGTCATTTTTTTTTTAACTTACACTTGAGATTATATTTTGTGTTGATATCTTCCGGTTAGCTAAAAAAACAGTATACATTTAACGCATGCTTTTCTATACTCCTAAATTTTTAATTCCATTGTTTTGTGACTATCATGTACATCTTCACAATTCTGTTCTTCGTCTATGTTATCGTAACCCACTTGTAAGCATATTGCATGTATGTTTCATGTTTCATGTTAGGTTACAAATGAAATGCCCGTGTGGATTTTAGGGAACCCTTAAACATGCCATCCATCATATCACATCTGCATTTATTTAGGTAAGATGAAACTTATATATGTAGATCATATAGGAGAAAAATAGAATAATTTTAATATTTAATACAAAGCATATGTAGATATGGATTCATTCAGGAGTCTAGATACATCAATAATGAAGAAATCTCCTTATTGTTACAAGTATTTCACTTTTATTGTAGTCTCAATTTTCAAGGAATATCTAAACAAAAGGAATATGTAAATTTTATAGTTTTTTTTTTTTATCTAAAAGAAAGGAATATGTAAATTGCAAGATATCAATTTTCATCTCAATTAAATCACCTAACTAATATCATAAAATAATTTTAAGCTCATTTTTTTAATTGATTTTTTTATTTCATATATATATATATACTCAAAGAAAATACATAACCCCCTTTTAACATGGTGAAAATATTGTTTAAGGGTAGTGTGATCCTCTATTCAAATTCATCTCATGTTGATTTTTATATAAAATTATGAATCATGTCCTCTCATCGTTATCCTTGGTAATTACTCTTGAACTAGGATGTCACTTAACCATTTGAACTAGATTCACAACTTAAAGATTAAGTTAAATCTTTCTCATTAGATTTAGTGTTTCCTCAATCAAATAATCTTACTTATTGATAAAATTAACATATTGGATTCTAATTGTAACAATGGTAATACCTTTATTCACTTATGTCAAGACATACACACGTTTCCATCATACATGGCAATGGATTAAAATTGTTCCCGAAGACTTCCCATTACATTCCATACCTATTGAATGAATTTTTTTGTTTGGATATACTTATCATTTCCCAAGATATATTTATGTGAGTTATATATATATATATATATATATATGATATATATATATATATTATATATATATGATAATTCTAATATTTTTAGGCAAGGTTCATTTTAAGAGACCTTTTGAAAATCGGAGGTGGAAAATACCGCGAATATATCCAGAATCGGTTTCAGAGAAGGAAATTTTTTTGAGGCTTGTATGTAAATTTTTCACTTGATTTTAAAGTGGTTCCGATAGAATGTTATGAGACACGCAATGACAGATTTTTTGTCATGCGATTACAAACTTGTTGTCATGTAATACAAAACCTCTTTTCACAAGCATCAACAAGGTTGTTGTCATGTGACAACAAACTTGTTTCCATGTGACAAAAACCTTGTTAATGCGCAACAAGTGGTTTCCTATCACATGACAAGAAGTTTGTTATCACACGACAACAAATCTTCACGTTGCACGCCTCACAGCCTCTCCCTTTGATCGCGTGTTAATAAACTATCTATGTCACACATCAAAAACTCTCTATCACACGTCTGCTTCCTCCGCACTCCTATCGCGCATCAACAAACTCTTCATGTCGCACGTCTGCAGCCTCTACCCTCCTTTCTTGCATCAAAAACTCTTTGTCACGCATCTACAGCCTCCGCCCTCCTTTCGCACATCAACAAACTCTCTATCACGCGTCTATAGCCTCCGCCCTCTTGTCACACATTTACTATACTTGATAATACATATGCCCCTAGGTGGTATGAGTGAGCTAGTAGTGTTCTACTTGGCGAATAATATAGGATTATATAGGGGATAGTTTCAAGGGTAGGCGAAGCCGACCCCTAAAAAAAATTAAACTGTAATTTTTAGGTGAACAGGTCATTGACCCACGCCAAAAAATTCACCTTTTCAAATTTTTCAAAAATGGAATATTCGCCATATTACGAATATTCACCACTAAAATTATCCTTTTTTTTAGGTTATTATTTTTCTCAAAGGTTGGTAATTTTTTAATAAGGTAAACTTTTTCACTTTTTCTCGATGACTCAAAATGTCCATATTCTAATATATGCCATCTTTTAGATTCATACGCAACTACAATAGATAGCACTAAAGTTAGATCATTTAAACTATCTTTTTCATTGTTGGGGAACATTCCTTGCATTCAATAAGAAAGTTCTTTCTTAATATCCTTCTAATAAAACATGGTTCTTTTCCACACCCTTCATGGATTTAAAGTAGCTATTTTGCGATTTTCATATTCTCATTCTCTAGGGAAGAAGGTTTATAGGGAATACAAAAATATGTACTTTGAGGGATGAGGGATTTCATTTGAATTTATGGACTCCTTTACAAAAATAGATTATATACCAACTCGTCCGCTTTAGAAATCGCATGTATATAATGTTGTGAGTAACAAAGTTCATGCTTCACCATATGGTTGGAGGTTCTTGCACCTCTTTGTGTGTAATATTTTAGAAGGGATCCATGGGTAGTAAGAGGTTCAACTTCAACGGTACCTTGATTTAAAAACAAATTCCTAAAAAAGATAGTTATTCTCCTCTTCATAACGATGTTACGTGACAAAATATTTATGCAATGGGGCTCTGAATATTTATTAATGGAATTATTATTATATTACCATAATAATGTTTAATTTTAATCAATGTTATATTCAAATTATTGAATTTTTAAATGTACAAATAATTTAGTTGTGTATGCTAGTGGTCATTCCTTCATTTGCACTCAAGTTGTGTAATAGTGTGGCTTGTTCATTTTTACTCATGACATTAAAATTGACATTTATTTGACCATTAAATGTTAATATCATCCATAACTTTGATGTCTATTTTACATCACATAAATATTTTTAAAATTTTCATAAAAAAATAATGTATTGGCCATATGGTAGTGTTTTGAGCTTTTTTATCCCTTTCTTTTTCAAGACCATCAAAACGGTGTAATGTGTTAACACCCTTTGCAACAAATAAGTGGGACATCAACAAAGAATCTAACCAAGTTATTAATCAATTTGCTATGTGAAATATTTAAGATTAGAAGGTTTAAATTGATATATGACATATTTAGAAAGGAAAATTCAGCCTTAAATTCGAATTTCATTTGAAGGTCCTTTACAAGTTTTTTTTTTTTTTTTTTTTTACTTCAACAAATCCACTATTAAATTATAATGGCATAGCAATAATGTAGACTTCGAGAGACCGTTGTGTATTTCATGAAATGAATCTTTCGAACTTATCATAGTGGTATCACTAAATAGATGTCATTTTAGAAGGTAATTGAGTTATTAAAATATTGTATGTGAGCAATTCAGATAATAATTAAAATATTGTATGTGAGCAATTCAAGATATAAACCCCGAGATGGAAATTTATTGGCATAATTCAAATACATGTATTTAAGATGTCCACACTAATTTTAAATTAATTGAAAAGCTAATTTGTTTTTGAAATAACTGGCTTCCACTCACAAACATACCAATATTATTTTGAAAAATTATTATAATGCTCACATTTTGAAAGGCAAGAAGTCTTAAAGTTGACGACCTAAAACAAATATTGTGTTATCTTCTTTTTATGCCTATTATACGATAAGTGCAATAGAACATAGATCATTGACAACTTATTGTTCATAACGTAGCCTTGTCTACACCAATTTGTACATGAAAGTGATTAAAAAGTGTAATGACTGTAAGTACCTATGAAAGCACAAAGTTTATTGTCCCGAGTTGAACCACTTGAGTGCACCGTGAAGCCTTAAAAATATGAGACAAATACAGAGAATATATCGCATGTTTGCAAATGTAAAATAAGTAAAAGTATTGTGGGAAGATTTTACCTGGTTTTGTTGACAAGGATATGATAGGCTGGGGAAACGACTTGAGTACGCACGGAAAGAGGTCGGTGATATGGTCGGCCGCTTCCTCCAATCTAATGGAACAAAACAAAGTAATGAATTCTCCCAAATGTATTTGTGTTGTCTAGATACTTCAAAAATAAAGCGAAAAGACAATGAGAAGATCTTATCAAATGATATATTGAGAAAAGTACGTTCGTAGAAATTTTAATTTTCATGGAGTGTGCTTTCACACCTGAGACTAAAATTTCCAATAATCCACACATCCAAACACTTTGATGAATCTCTGATATACATTTATCCTTACACTTATATCGATCACACAATCTTTTGAGTTTATATTTTGTGTAGTAGCAGAAAAATTAAAATCATGTATATAACCCATGCTTTTCTATGGTCCTTAGTTTTTTTATTCCATCGTTTGCACACTCATACATACAGTATTGTATATAAAAAAACTCGTTCCAACAATGTGAAGATGGAAGTATTTTATGATTGGGATGATTATTTTCTCAATGAAACTGAGTAAGACAAGCAAGGGACGATTTAATTGAATTTTGTTTAAAGTATATTAGGTAAAACTTTTTGATATTACTCGGTTTATTAATTTATTGGCTGATGCTACCTGTCACGATCTTATTTTTTACAAGTGGGAACTATCCATTTTAAAAGATGTTTAAACTTTTTCAAATATAATTTCCAAAGTATCTCATACAGTGATCGCTCTAAATGATTGTTAGATATAACTAAATTTTTCTAACAATACGGGAGGCGCATGGCTCATGTTTAAACCCTATAGAACAGCCTCACATTGTACGTCTCTCTCTCTCTAGCTTTTCAGATTATTCTATGTATATCTATCATTAATAAGATGTTGAACAAATTACCATGAAAAATCCGCATTCTATATTTATGGTCAAAAAGGCACGTGTAGATATAAATACATATAATACAATTTTTAACCTCTTCATACGCATGTTCTTCGCTTATTCTTTTCTCGATGGTATTATTGATCCTCAACATATTTTATTATGTGCATGTATGGTTGATTATATACAAAATTGATAACTTATTTTTTATTTAGTCTTCAGGAAATTATGCTTCATTGGTTTAAATAATTTTAATGTGAGTTCATTAGATTTTTTATCAAAATTTTAGATAGATTCTTGACTAATTTTTCAAATAATAATGGGCTTAAAACTACTTTTGCAAAACTAGTCTAAGTGAGATAAACTATACACCATGCCAAAGAATTAATGACTCCTTTCGTAGGTATAAAATATTGAAAACAGAGACCACTTTGGTAAAAGCTAAACATGAAGCTTCACATTATGTTCATTAATTGTATTTCACGTGAATGTGATCGTTAATTTTTATCCAATTTTCCATTAAGTGTGTCATACAATCAAACACATCTAATTCAATAACATAGCTCGTTCATATGAAACATAGTATTTAGTTAAGGTAACTATCTAAATAAACATCTATCAAGCGTAAACCAATTACCGCAAACCATAACATGCAAATAATATTAATTGATTAGTAGAGAACATTTTATTTTATTTTTTAAAATAAAACATATAAAAAGTTTATAATAGTTAAGCACATTCTTCACAATCTTTGATAAAACATATTGAAAATGTTAATTAAGTAAAAGATAATTTTATTGCAATTTATGAGAGAGTACTACACTGAAGAGAACTTCTTAAATACATCGATGCTAATACATAAGATTACTATCTTAAAGGTTTGGGACATTCAACCAATTGAATATATTACTTTGAGGAAGAAAATTATATTTTATTTATAATAGTCATGTTATGAGAAATTAAATATCTCCAAATTCTACAATTGCAATATGTAAGGTTATAAGAAGAAATTAAAGAATACAACAACATTAATATAATAAATCACCCCCGAACAATACCAGATGTGGTGGACATTTCACTGGGAAAAAATTGGATTCTTCACAATGCATGGCTCCTCGCACCCACTCCCCGCAACACAGTCCTAACCCTAAAATCCATGGTAGCGGCGAAAATCAGGAAGGGATCGAGAACCATTCCATTTCGTGGATAAACCTTTTGTTTGGAAAAGGAAATGGGAATCTTGCGATAGGTGAAAAAATTAAATTCGATGGCAAATTGGGGACAAGGTAGCTACTGCATATTTCATTGTTGTCTTTGACCATGGAGTTTCTACCATGGAATAGGCAGATTGAGCTTTATCCTTGTGCCAAAGCATATTTCATTGTTGTCTTTGAAACCCCTGAGGATAGGGATTTGATTTTCAAACAATATTGGGTTTGGGGTGAACACGGGCTCATGTTCAAGCCATGGTATCCATTTTTGATCCCTTAAAAGATTCCTTTGATACCTACCTTGTTTGGGTTTGTTTGCCAGAATCTTACTTCAGCTCTGGAATAGATCATGTTTGCTTGCCATAGGTGATGCTCTTGGATCATGTGTAAAAGTTGATGATAAGACCTCTATTCAGGTACATACTACTTATGCTTGAATCCTTGTAGATCTTGATACCTCTCAAGATCTACCAGCAAAAATCAATCTGTAAATTAGAGATAGTATGTAGGTACAAAGATTGGACTATGAAAGTATTAATTTTAGATGTCGAGGTTGCTTTCAAATTGGTCATATTTTAGAGGATTGTGAACATTCCAAACACAAGGGAAAAATTTCTTGGTGGAAATATTCTCTACTTGAACATCTAACAATAAATCCCCATACCAACCTAATTGTGGAACTCCCGCAAGTTGAGAACAGCTCTGATAGGAAACCTCAAGCTTCCTCTCCTCAGGATGTTGATTCAACGATAGATTCAACTCTCCTTGCTGTGGGCGACATCCATATTAAATCAATTGAAGTTGTTCTTCCAATCTCAATGGAAGAAGGAAATGAGGAATGGAAGGTAGTGGATAGGAAAAAGAAGGGATACTCTCAATTTACATCCCTCATTGTCTCAGACAAGGCATGAGTCTTGACCTGTTATGTGTTAACATTGCTACATCTAGGATGTTGGCCTATTTTGTTGCTACAGAGCAGTTGTTTCTTAGTTGTAAGTTTGCTAGTTTTTAGCTGTGTTCTTGCTAGATTTTTCTCTGTTGTTGGCCTTTTTCATTCTATCTTGATTTTGATCTCTTCTTGAAATACTAAATTTTTCAAATCTGGCGTCTAAGCGTTGTTGTACAAGGGTATAGTCCCTTTAAAAAAAATATTTTCCTTTAATAAAAACAATATAATAAGTAATCCAACATAAAACAATATGTCTTGATATAATCTTATACAATTTAATTGGGATGGTTAATTGGAGTATTTAATATTTTCTTGAACTTTCAATTTGTTTAACCCGCATTCTATATTTAGGGTTGAAAAGGAACATGCAGATATAAATACATATAATAAAAATTTTAACCTCCCGATACGTATGTTCTTCGCTTATTCTTTTCTCCATGGTACTATTTGATCACCAACATATTTTACTATGTGCATGTATTGTTGATTGTATACAAAATTGATAGCTTATTTTTTATTTAGTCTTCAATAAATTATGCTTCATTGGTTTCCAAAAATTTATGTGAGTTCACTAGATTCCTGTTATCTCTCGAAAGTGCAACTTGTAGAGAGATGACTGCAGGGTTCTAAGCTTGATCTGAACTCTCTCTCTCTTTTGTAGATATAATGGAAACACCTCATGTAGGTGGGTATACCTATTGTTGAGGTGAGTCTCTGGTATCAACACCGATTTCTTCTTGATGTATCCTAAATTAATTTTTGGGGTTTTGATGGTATAAAGATGACTGTAAATGAATTGAAAACTGGGGTGATACACCAAACTTATTGAGGGCTTTGAATGAGTACATGTAAAAATATTTGAGAATGGATTCTGGATGCACAAACAAATAGTTTTCAATGGAGTATTAGGAAAAACACTTGATGTATTGAGGGAAAGATTCACAACAATACTCTTAAGATAAGAATGCACACTAATACTATGTGGAATTTACTAAATTTGCATCAAGGTAAGATGATCAATTGGGGAATTTTGACATTCACATGAAATAATAAAGTATACACGAACCTACAAGTAATTGGAAAGGCAAATCAATTCTCATTCAAAGGGAAAAACTGACAAAAAAGCTGCTTCAACACTCTCGTGTCCAAAATTCCTCCTCTATGCTTTGCCAATGCACACAATATATAGCAAGTTTACTCATCCCACCCATCCTAAAAATAGACTAAAATTTTACTCGCACATGCATCCTTTTTTTATCCTTTATCCTAAATAAATAAAGTAATTAAAACAAACATGCTAATACAATGAGACATTAATAGCCTTGGTTATAAAAATACAACTCACTCAAAATGTAATCGATCGTTCTATTTTTAATAAAGTTGGATGAATAATTTGGCTAATAATAAGCTATTGCTTGGTGTGCAAGCTTTCTCCAATGTGCATGCAACTTCTCCTTTGTCTTGTAGTTGATGATTAAATAATAATATTTAATCCTCTGATGTGACACTTGTGTATTTATCCACTTGCATTGGTATTTTGTCTTTTCTCTTATTTGTCCTCTAGTGGATGACATGTAAAAATTACACCTTGTGCAAAAATAATGTCTTTGATTTTCTTTTACTTAGAAAAATCATTCAACTCTGTGGGGACCACCTGTCCATGTGCACATTCCAAAAATAACATCCTCTTCTCCTTTTACGAGGTTCCTTTGGCAATTTTAAGGTACTTTTGCAATTTTAAGGTAAGAAATATTCTTAACATTAGGATATATATCATTAGTTATGATGTGAGGGATTTTGAGTTACATGGAACATGATTTATTTGCCCCCTTTTGCAAATATTAAGATTTGAAAACCTTAGTCTTTGGCATCTTTTGATTATATATTTCAACACCCTTTTTGGGATCATCATTGCAAATAACATAATGTTGTCGTCATTTTGAGATATTTATGTGACAACATAGCTTAGACCTTATAAGGTCAAAGCAAATAATAATTATAAAATCATTGGGGTTTGCCCTCCTATGATTACTCAACCTTGGAATGTTTGTCGGTTTAGCGATGTTTAATTTGGTAACTACAGTTAGGTTATAACAAACCATGGTCGAGTTTCTTATTTTGATGAAGACCCTTGATCTTTGTCTTGTGTGACCTTCGACCATCGATCCTTTTGTACCCTCGGTTAGGGTTTCGAACTTTAAATTAATATGGTCGATGACTATGGTTATGTTTTTCATTTTCTTCAAATTTGGTGAACGGTTCATAGCCATTGATCTTGTGTGCTTTTCGATTTCACACCATTGATCTTGATGGGTTTACATTGATCTTGATGATTTCTTTATGGACATTGATCTTGATATCGTGTGATATTTTCCACCATGGATTTTTTAACCCTTTCTAGCATAGTGGTTTGGAACAAAGTGGTCATTTTATTTCGTACTTCAAGATTTGTTCCATCTATCCGGAACTCATTAGTTGAGTTAGGTTTTACTGAAGTTATTTGGGTGAGTAAAGAATACTCGAGATATATCATTTTTCTTTAGTCGTATTTGGAAATTTTAGGGTGAAGCCCTGGAAAAAAAATTGTGATATCATTTCTCCGTGATTCGATCTTGAAAAATCTACAAAATCACTCTATTATTCTTGGTGGGAGGTATGTGAAGTTCTATGCATGCATGTATTTGGATTCTCTGTGAAGTTCTTCCATTTTTGATGCTTTGAGTTTTCTTGTGATCCTTGAAATGGCTACCATTGAATTTATTTCAAGCTCTTTGCTTCATCTTTGAGCACAATCTCTAGCCATTCGTAGGCACTAGATATGTATTTTGTCGTTATATGAAGCTCTATGAGTGCAAATACTTGCATATTTCTTTCGTTTCTGCTCTAAAACTATTATGTGCAAGATCTTGAGGAGATTCCCAACATTTTTATGATATTTGTATCACTGTTTGATGAAGAAGGTAAGTTATTACCATCTTTAAGCACTGCAACTTCTCACTTCAGTCCATTTGCTTTCAAAATGCACTAATACTTTGGAATATTTCCCTTTTCTCCGTCTTCTTGTATTCTTGTAATGTGAAATCTTCGTTATTTTGCAACTAAATATGTTTTAAGAGATTTAAAAAGTCGATCTTGAACAGTGAGTTGTTGTTCCTCCTCTTGAATGAAAATCTATTGAAATTAGAAATATGAATAACCCTAAAATGGTTGTCAAAAGAACAAAGTTTCTCCTTTGTAAGTACTAGAAATCAGATGCTATTGTCTGTATCCTCAATGGGTATTTATATTTCATAAATATGCCTCCCTTTTGATTATATTTGATGTTTTGAGTTATTTTAAATGTGCATTTTTAGCTCGTGAGGCTATATAACTTTTAATACCGTTCTCTTTGCCATTTTTTTCTTCTTTGAGCAATCCTTTGAAGTTGTGGTTGTTTCGAGATCTTATTATTTTGAAATCTTGCTTACTAGGAAGTGGAGAAATGTGTCCACCATTTTATAATTTTGGAAACTTTCTACTTGATGATTGTGCTTGATCTTCGAGCATCTTTCATGCGAGGTCTTATGGCCATCATTTATTCTAGTAATTGAAGCTCCCTTTCTCTCTTTGTGTTTTGTAAATGTTGATATCTTAACCTCTTTTTGTGTTTCTCCATTAGCCATCTTACTAGAATTTTAGCTACATGTGAACTTGTCAATGACCACTATTATCCCGAAGCTATACATAATGATCACGGTCAAGGGTTTACCTTATTGGATATGGTTTTATAAAGGTAAACTACTTTCTTTTTTCATGACCCGTATGTCGGGTGTTTCGCTTAGTGATTTTTAGTATTGATGTGAAGCTTTTTTGTTCTTTCATTTTCTAAATTTGAGCTGTTATTTTCCTATGTGCTCAAAATGGATAACATTATGGGTTGTTTTCAACTTGAATTTTCTCATTTCTAAATCTATTTTGAAAATGTGAATTAGTATTTCAGTTTATACTACCTTTAAGCTCTTGTTTTGTATATTCAGGTGCCATTTTGATTCTTACACAACCTGGGTTAGTCATATTGTACTTCAAGACTTCATGTCTCAAACTAGCCACCAATAAAGTTGTTCCTAAGCTCTAGCATTCATTATTCTAGCTCTATTTTTATGGCCTTGTATATTCATTTGTATTGATTTATACAAGCATTATCATCTATGTTTCAAGCTAGCATTGAGTTCCTTTTGTAGGGCCTCTAAGTTTCCATTCTAATTGACAGGGTTCTATCTTTAAATAATGAATCATCATTTCTTATTTTTGCACTTGGGAAACTCTTACTTTCCCTATTATTTACAACACGAGCTTGGTTCGTTCTTTTCTAATTGTAGTTGTCTTTCTATAACTTGACTGTAATGGGTATTCATTGTAGACTTATAGCTACATATCTCTATTTACCTTCATTTCCCATATTGGTAATGAGTTTCATGTTTCTTTGTAGTGCTCAATGTATTTTCTTCAAAACCTTGATGTGTAAATGCAATCTAAATATTTGTATTTTTACCTTTAAGTACACGTATTTCATTCATTCATACTTTAAGTAAGATGATGCCACTTTTGAAAAACAAGTAAAGATAAACAAATCAAGTTACAACTAGTGTGAACATTCTGCTTTAATGAGATTTCCTTTCATTTTGACATCTATAATTGTTCCGTCAGTTTTATTTTTCAGAAACTAGTGGCATACTTCAAAGTTTGATGAAGATTTTTGAAATGTTTAAGGTTATACTTTGACATTCAATTGATATTGCTAATATGGATGCTCACTCTATTTGTTTTATGTATAGCTCATAAATTCTAGAGTGACACACTATCCTTGTAGTAGTTTTCCTTTCATTGCATTTATGATCTATACTTTTCCTTTTCTTTTATAAGCACTTTATTCTCAAAACTGATAGTCAATCTTCCATTATGTAGCTAAAAATTTTAGTTGTAATTTAATAGATGTATTGTTGAAATGCAAGCTTGAACCCCTTATTCCATGTGTTTTGGAATGCTTTTTTATTTAGTGATCCTTCATTCTATATTTGCACTTTTTATCGTGTGGTCTTGTACCCTTTCCTTTAGACTATGGAAGTTTGTTCCTTGTGATGTCATGATTCTCTTAAGTTGATCTTGTAGCTACACATTGAGTTGGTTGCATTGTGTACTTTATCTCTTCATCATGAATTACCCTTTTCATCCTTAGTTGTATTGTAACTGAAGTTGTTCTTTATCATGAAGTAACCTTGTAGCTTTGTTAAGAAAAATCCTTCCTTTTGTAAAGCAAATTACGTTAAGCTATTTTTGTTTTCAATCATGCCTTAGCATTGAATAAAGATCTTTAATTGAATTTTGTACTTTACTTCTACAATGAGTGGTAGCATATTTAACACTTTTACTTTTGTACTTTGATCTTTTTTAATGAGATGAATAAATTTCTCTCTTGTAGCCTTGAATATTGTTTGTTTAAAATTTAAATCATTAATTTTATTTCATCTTCTCGCAACCCGTACGTACCTACACACTTAAACAAACTAGTTAGAAATAATTAGGATTTTTGTCCTCTCTTATGTTCCATAGCAAATTTCTTTCTCTTTATTTCCTTCTATGTCATGATTCATCTAAATACCATCCGATTCTCATCATATAGTACTTTTCAAATCTGAATATGTTTCATAAATGTACTGTATATATTTTCGTAGTCATATCTCTTGATTTTAGGAGATTCATTTACACGAAGATAGATAGTACAAGAACATTGTAACGCCTACTAAAAACAACCCACGTGAGACCCAAGAACAACCTAGGATTAGTTAGGAAAATTATGGAATATTTTTTTGTGTTTAAGAGAGTCTACAACCAGGTTACAAGGCAACAACTAACACTAACAAGTACCAAAACAATTCTAATTCACTAAACATACTTTTCCTTTATTAACAATTATTAGAGGTCATAAGATCCAATTTTTAGGGTTAGAAGGTTCAATAAGGTTCAAGTGGGTAATTGTTCACCATACCCATTCTCTAATAGGCTTAAAGGTTCCACTTGATTTTTCTCAAACTTAACATATTCAAAAATTTCCTAAATTAATTTGATTGGACAGAAATTTTCTCACCTTTCCAATAATATAAAGAAGGCCTCCTAACTCCTCATATGTTTCAAGTAATGGGCCGACGTTCCTTGGGGTGAATTTTTTTCCCAAAAGTTCACCTCAAGGGCCTGTGGGTGAAAAATTTCTCCAAGGGTAGGTCAACAGCCGCGGGGAGAATTTTTGAAAGTTTCCAGCGTAGGGTGAAAAACTAACTTTGTGCTTGTGCCCCCACGAGTCCACAAGCGACAAGTGGTGCCTTCTAAGCCAATGTGGGTAAAATGGAGTGGCGGGGAGAAATAAGGTTTCACACCACGAAGGCCAAAAAGGGATAAATTTACCCGTGCATCTACCGACACCTCGTGATGCCACGTGGCAGACTCTTATTGGCTACGAGTCGGTGGGGAAAACTTGGAAAATTTTGCCAAAAATTTTTTGAAGCTCAAAGGGAAAAATAGGGCCCGCTCCTCCGCCGATGCCTCATTGTTCCATGTGGAAGCCTCTTATTGGTCAGTAAGCCGCGGAGAAAATTAGGAAATTTTTCCAAAAATGTTTCAGGAGCACTAAGTTTAAAAGAGATCCACCCCTCCACTGAAACCTCATGGTGTCACGTGGCAGCCTCTGATTGGATGCAGGATGGCAGGGCGGCGGGGAAATATTGGAAAATTTTCAAAAAGTTTTTCCAAAGGTCCAAGGAAAATTTCGGGCCCGCTAGGAAATTTTTCCCCATTTTTTCTTAACGCCAAGTGAAGAAAAAAATTCATAAGGCCATAACTTTTGATAGAGAGCTTAGTTTTGGGAAAACGAGGACTTTCTAGAAATCTCTCGATGTCATCTTTGCACATGGTTCATTATTTTTAAATTTTGATAGAGTTTAAGTGGTCAATTTTGTGAAAATGATCTGCAGGCTTTTACAGTCCTAATTGGTAAATTTTAATTTATTAAATTTTGTTCAATTTGTTCTTGTTCCTCTCTCAACATGTCAAATAAACGTGGAGAATTTTTCTTAGGTGGATTTAGGTTAATTTTATAAGGTAGGTTGATTTGATAGAGTTCTAATTTGAAAGTTTACAATTTTGACAACAAAACGATAGTGAAAGCTTTAAACTTGATTTTTCCAGGTTTTGAAAGATTTATTTTAAGTATTTTTCTCTAGTTGGATTCATTTAGTGCAAACTACTTAATTTTAATCGTTTAATCTATTATTCCATTGTTGCAGGTTTGAATAGTGTATTTTGGGTAAAGTAATTGTCATTTGAAAATACGTAGCAAAGATCAAATTTAAAAGGGTTTAATTTCCATTTTATTCTTCCAAGTATTATAATGTGCTCCAATTCAAATCTAATTCATTTAGTTGATTCAATTCCTACCATTGAAAAGAGAAACAAAATACAATTCTGATTTTAAACTTTACACATTTCAAAAGATAGAGTTCTCGCATTTTCCTTTTTAGGCATTTACTTCTTTCAAAAAGAGATTTCAATTCACATTTAAATTTTCAATCTTAAAACAAAAATGCAAATTGAGAAGGTAATGCAATATTTTATCGATTCCAAAATACAATTTTACAACCTTTCTTTCATTCTTCGAGTTCATCATAAAGAATACAATTCTTTCACATTTTTCAAAGACTAAACATAGAGTTTATTTCTATTACATTTCAATTCACAAATTTCATAAAAAATACCACATCTTTCTATTAAAAACATTTACAAGTTCCTCCACTCCAAGTGGGAAAGGTTACATGAAATTTATCTTAGTAAGGGACTGACAAACTGTCTTATTCTCAACTCTAGAACAACAAGTTCATATATCTCATTCTCCCACGTTGTAATCACAACAATATTAGGGAAAGGAAATGTTCTCCACCCAACCAAGACATCCAATGAAGAGTAGAAGTCATCCTTCTTCATCAGCCCCGAGTCCCAACCACAATGCAATAAAAGATGTGATCCAATCGATGGTAACAATAAGCTTCCACAAAACATGCAAGCAACACTTTCACAATAAAACACAGTTCCTAAAACTAAATGTAGTTTACAACAACATTAAAACATGACAAACAATACTAAGGCTTCATTAAGCAAGCCAAAGGAGCATGAAACTATGGGGATGTTTCTTATGCCCCCAAAAGGGGAAACACGTATCACCACCTGAATTACAAACTGCCAAAATATAGTATATCATAGCCCTAACATTCCTTATCCCTCCCCAAAGTACCCCTTATTCATCACATTTCCTTATGCCTCCCGAACCTCTTATGGCACTCCATAACGAATAAATAAATGCAAGCTATTTCTTTGTAAGGTGGAACCCATATCCCAACTCCTCGACACTTATACCTCCCTAAAACACACTTGTGCCTCCCAAAAATTAAATTCCATAGTCTTCTCCTACACCATACCTATGCCATTTACCCAATAACCCAAAACATTCATACATTAACATTTACATTCATACAAGAAGAGAATTTCAAGAGCCAAGTTCCTACCTCTCCATGATGGAGTTTCCCAAGTTCCAAACAACATATGTTTCTAAGAAAACAATCCAAAAATCAACCAAGCACAAGTATTCCACAATCTTCCAACTTCTCCAAAAGTAAGAGCTCCCAAGCATAGCAAAATAATTCACCCAAGAAGCAAGTCTCCAAAATGAAGCAACCCCAAATAAGGAAAGAAAATCAAATTTTATAGAAGAGGGAAGGGAAGAGGATGAGGTGGATCCATGTAGGATGCCACATCACACATCCTCAACCCCAACATAAGGTTAAATTCATTCTCCAAAGGTGTAATAAAATAGGTGGGTGAATAATATGACAATTTACTTATATACTCGAAAACAAACCCACACCCCAAAGGACTGAAATTACAACATGTAAGAAAAGTGCAATTTAAACCTACAAATTGCCTTCTCAAAAAGCATTATAAAATTAAAATTTCAACTCTCCAACCATAGGTATGGGACAAGTTTAACTTGTCCCACAAGCCTCCAAAATCAGCCTCTAAGGATAATTTCAATTTCCAAGAAGGTGGAGTGTTTTTCACTCAACAATCAACTTACACATGACTTACATATCTCTTACACATACTTATATCACTTTAAATCATGGTCAACAACACTCATTAATTACCTTCTTATGAAATATTTCATTTAGTTATTTTAACAATATTATTACTCACAAAATTTACACACATTTAAAATTAAAGAAAGGAGAAAAAGAATGGGAAAATAAACACATGCAACATAAAAAAAAGGGTCAAATAAATAAATACACATAACCCTCGTCACATTTAAATGTGGTTCCCCCATGGGAATCCCTAAAAACAACCACACACAAACAAAACAAGTTTCCATGGTGACCTTGTTAAATTCATCTAGAATTCCAATGTGGTTGGTCTCCAATCCCCGATGTTTGTTGTGATATTTTAACCTAAAAACACAAATACCTCCTTATGCCTCATCGCCATATCATAAAATCTAAAATAATATTAATATAATTCCCGGAATCATATAGATATATGAACCACAACAACATAAAAGGAATCTAACAATATCATTTACGCTTTAAACAAAGAACTATATCATCATCCAATAATTTCCATTTCTAGGTCTACTCACAATATCCATAACATAACCATGTCAAATAGTATATCATCATCACAATCCAAAATTCCCTAATAATCATCAAGCATCATAATGAATCAAGTCAATAATAATACATGATATAACATCTATCATCATACTATAATAAGGTCCATAATCAATTCCATAATATAATAAGCGTATCATAATTAATATCAAAAGGTGTCAAAGGGAAGTGGGCACTTCATCCCCCTCCTCTTAGACTCAACTTCCTCCTGAAGTCACTGGAACAAATGTGGAAATTGAACTCGTAGCAAGGTAGCATCCTCCCATATAGCTACAGTCTCATCTTCTTTGTCCCATTGCACCTGGACCTGATCAACCTCTTTGCCTCGAAGCCCCAAGGTCCTACGATCTATGAAGTGAATGGGATAGACCATCACCTACCCCCCCGATCCCGCACTGTAATGATGTCCAATCTAACATGTGAGAAGGATCTACAATATATCTCCTAAAAACTGAAACATGAAACACGTCATGTACGCGAGACAATCTTGGTTACAATGCTAGATGATAGGCCAAAGGTTCGATACTCTTCAAGATCTCAAAAGGACCCATGAATCTATGAGCTAGCTTAAAACCTTTTCCATAATGGATATGGCTCTTGTGTGGCCTAACACAAAGGAACACTTTCATGCCCACATCAAAACTATGGAACCATCCTATGTTGATCTCGCATACTTCTTCTACCTATCCTATGCCTCTTGCAATCTCTTTCTCATTGATAACCATCTACTTTGCTCCATGTCCTGTAACAAAGCCGGTCAAAGAGAAACCCTATTTTCTATCCCGTCCCAACTAAGAGGTGTCTTGTACTCTCTCGCCATACAAATACCGAAAAGGAGCCATGCCTATATAACTTTGAAAACTATTAATGTAGGAAAAATCCACCAAGTACAGTACTCCTCCCATCTAGATTGTTGATCCATCATGTACATCCCGAGCATGTCCTCTAAAATATGATTCATTCGCTCTATCTATCCATCTAGCTCGGGGTGATATGTTGTGCTGAATTTGATTCTCATCCCGAGGGCGTGCTTTGCATGGTAGTCGAAAAATAGGCATTATAGAAAGGATCACGGTCCTAATGATCTTCCATGGAATCCCCGTCGTCCGACAATCTCATCCAAATATACCCATGCCACCGCACTAGTTGTATAAGTGGTCTTCACAAGATAAAAGTGGGCAAATTTTGTAAATTTATCAACCGTGACCATAATGGCGTTGTGGTGATATCTTGACATCATTAGCTCAATAATGAAGTCCATGGAAATGGTGTCCCACTTCCATTCTAGTAAAGCATGATGAAAGAGAAGTCTAGCTGGATGCTAATGCTCAGCCTTCACTTTTGTCACTCTAAACATCATGACACAAACTGAGCCATGTCTCTACAAAGTCCTCTCCAATGATACAACTGTCTCAAAGTAGCATGCATCTTCTTCACCCTAGGATGGGCTAAATAGGGTGCATGATGTTCCTTTGCCAAGATGTCTTGCCTCAAGCCTCCCTCTCTCGAGAATATAAATTTGACCTCTATGGCCGAGAAGGCCAGTGCCTCTAGTCGAAACCATAAAAATTCCCCTCGAGGGGTCTTTGAGACTCAATCTCTACTCGAAGTGCAATGTAGATGTTGTCAAGAGGAAGCTACTAAAGCATCCCGCTCTGTAAATCTGTGCCCACTGAAGTAGCCATAACCACATGTCTCCATCTACCGAGAGCGTTTTCTACCACATCTCCTTCACCTTCACATGTTATATCTCCATATGATACTCACAAAGCAACTCCATCAAATTCCACATATGAGCGTTGAGATTGGGATACGTGAAGAGGTGGCTAAGATTCAAGTGATCTATCCTAAGTGTGAATATTTAACCAAGAACAAAGTTCGTCCATCAAACCAAAGTGTGCACAACTACCACAAGCTCAAGATCATGAGTAAGATA
This sequence comes from Taxus wallichiana var. yunnanensis, assembly GCA_018340775.1. NCBI lineage: Eukaryota > Viridiplantae > Streptophyta > Pinopsida > Cupressales > Taxaceae > Taxus > Taxus wallichiana. The sequence goes on from CM031236.1 coordinate 147,228,597, forward strand.
ATTAACCTCGTAATCTTTGAGTTTTGAGACTCAAAAGTCACTACTCTTCCCTCCCCGCATCAACACACCACGAAGCCCTGCTAAAGAAGCATATGTGCAAATGAAAAACTCACCCTGTGGATCCAACACTACAAGAATAAGTGCTATAGTGAGACAATCCTCTAGTGTACTAAATTCCTATTCGCACCTATCTAACCAAATAAAATTCTTTCCTTTCCTCCGAAGGGAAGTGATGGGGTGTGTAATCCGATAAAAGTCCTGAAAAAATCTCTCGGTAGTAGCTTGCTAGTCCCATGAATATGCACACCTTAGTCACATAAGTGGATGTTGGCCAATCCATAATAGATCTAATCTTGGAAGGATCGATAATGATACATTCCCCAGAAATGATATGACCTAAATAATGCACCTCCGTCTCGAAATAATGCGCACTTCTCCAAATTCCCATAAAGCTACCGCTCCCGAAGACATTGAGGAACCCGGAGAAGGTGCCCTCATGCTCCTCACACGTACGTGAGTAAATCAAAATGTCATCAAAGAAGATGAGCATGAAGCGATGTAAGAAGTTCCTAAATACCCCATTAATGAAACTCATTAACATTACGGGGGCATTAGTCAAGCCAAAGGATACTACTGTGAACTCATAGTGACCATATCTCATACAAAAGGCATTCTTATGAATGTCTTCCTCTCAAATCCTCACTAATGATAGCCTTTAACTTAAGGTCTATCTTAGAGAAATTTGTGGCTCCCTTCATCTTATCAAACAAATCTTCAATGCGCGGAAGAGGATAAAGATTCATGATCATTACTTTTTTCAGCCGGTGGTAATAAATACACAACCGTAAGGATCTGTCCTTCTTCTTTACAAAGATCACTGGTGCACCCTAAGGGGATACACTAGGATGAATTGGGCCCTTCTCCAAAAGGCCCTGAAGTTGTAACTTGAGCTCACGAGCTTTGTGGTAGTCATCCTATAAGGTGCTCGTGAGATAGGCTTTGCTCGTGGAACAAGATCTATATGAAAAAAATAAATCTCACATGGGGATGGTAACCTGTAGCTCCCCCGAAAGACATTTGCAAACACTCTCAAAATGGGATGATCATATAGCGATGGTCCACTAGACCCATCCTTTGATCTATCACCGATCATCACAAAGATACATCCGAAAACCCCATCACACACACCACTTAAGTTATATAACAGAGATGGTGTGAATAGAAATGGGTCCCATGACCCCGAAATCACCGACTCAACTCCCAAATCATCTACACAAGATATGATCTTTTGGTAACAATCCATCCTAGCCCTGTGTGTAGACATCCAATCCATACCCAAGATGACTCCATAAGAGCCCAAAAGAAGGATACGGAGATCTAAGGTAGTGGTGAAAGGTCCCAAATCCGCCACACACTCCTTGACTAAGGAGTCTTCAAGGATCTTGGCTCTTGAAGCCATCTCAACATCCTAACTATGACTCTGCCTAACTACCACTAGCTTGCATCACTCTACTAAAGATGGTGCACTAAAATAATTGGAAGAACTAGCATAAAACAAAATGGAGGTAGGAATACCGCCAATGCTACATGCGGTATCAATAATTGTACTCTGGTGCTCTTCCTGGAGGTTCTCGACTACTACATACATCCTATGACTATGCCCCATATCACCAATAGTAGGCTCTGAGATCTGTGTCTTACCCTTTTTATTAGGGTTCTGTGGGTAGTCTCTCTAGAAATTTCTAGTATCCCTTGTGTAGCAGTTCGACCGGTACTATGGAGATATGATGTGTGGATCCCGATGATTCGACTATGATATGCTGAGGTCTTTGCTAACAATCTCCTACTGAGTGAGCTCTCTGGGCACCCTGTGTCCTAATGGGACCCCTAGGAGGAGGCCCCATGCTCCGACCTCTCTATGCATCAAATCTCCATGGAGGTCTATAAGGTGGGCGGGATTGCTATTGTATTGTTCTAAAGATGACCGTGTTGAACCCTATTCACCTTGAGGGAGAGGTACTAACCCCTCGATCTTCTATCTTGCATTTGTTGTATGCACTGAACTCGGTCTCTAGCCTACTAGGTATTTCCCAAGTCTCCTTTCTTTATATAGGCCTTCTTGACGGCCTCAACTAATGTCTGTGGACAATGGATCCACACTACACCTCCAATGTCTAGGTTCAAACCCCAGATGAACCTGTGGATCCACACCTACTCATCTTGCATGTAATCAACATATTGGAGTAGATCTAGATATCTACTCTCATGCTCATCCACTATAAGAGATTCTATCGACGTCATGGAACTCATCTATCCACTACTATATGAACCTCCATGACAAATATCTACTCTTGAAATGCTCCTTAGAGAGCTCCCAAGTAACTGTCTCAGAATCAACATGGAGCTTCTAATCCTATTTCCACCACTGTGACACCAACTCCATCCCTCATTAGATGGATCACAACATGGGATTTCGTGTTACTAGAACAAGGATAGAGCTTGAAGCATCCACTCAAGCTCACCAACCAGGCCTCTCCCTGAAATCCACCTATGTCACAAAAATAATGTCATGGCTAAAGCTTCAGGATCTCCCTGATGTGATCTACAGCTATGGTTTGACAGCCTCTAAATCTTTCTATATGCTCATCCCTAAGCCTAGGGCTGTGAGACCTCTCTCTATTCCCCGAAACTTGGTCACCCCGTCCCTCTATGGTGACTCTGTTTTGGCTAACCCTATATGAGAATTCTCTCCTCCATATTCCTCACTTTGGGTCGAGGTGATACATGACCCTTAATGGAATTGACTCTATCATTTCTTGTTGCATGTCCTCCTACTAATCCTCCATGTAGATTGGTATTAACATCCCAAGAGTCTTTAAAATCTGGGATAGGATGGCTCGCTACAACGCGATCTCGGTGGTGGTATGCCTAGGTCTATGTGAAAAGGCTCCTCATCTTGTCTCGCACCTCCTTAAGTTTTCTAGTGTGCCCAATGGCCCAATAATTTAAACCATTTCTCTAATACCAAGTGTAACACTTGGTAACAAAAACCCACTTGAGACCCAAGAACAACCTAGGATTAGTTAGGAAAATTATGGAATAATTATGTTTGTTTAAAAGAGTCTACAAACATGTTACAAGGAAACAAATAACACTAACAAGTTCCGAACAATTATAATTCACTAGAACATACTTTTCCTTTATTAACAGCTATTATAGGTCATAAGATCAAAATTTTATGGTTAGAAGGTTCAATAAGTTTCAAAGGTTAATTTCTCACCATACCCACTCTCTTACAAAGCTTAAAAGTCCAACTTTATTTTTCTCATGCTTAACACATTAAAAAATTTCCTAAATTATTTCCATTGGATAGGAAATTTCCTCACCTTTCTAATGATATAAATAAGTCCTCCTAACTCCTCATATTTTTCAAGTTATGGGCCGGTGGGCCTTGGGGTGAAAATTTTCCCCAAGAGCGGGCTTGCGGGCCCAGGGATGAAAATTTTACCCAAGGGCGGGTCGGTGGGCCGCGGGGAGACTTTTATAATTTTTCCAGTGCGGGTTGAAAAACTTACTTCACACCTGTACCCCCGTAAGTCTGCTAGGGACATGTGGTGCCTTCTAAGCCAACGCGGGTAAAATGAAGCGGCAGGGAGAAATAAGGTTTCGCGCCCCGAAGGCAAAAAGAGATAAATTCACCCACGCCTTCACCGATGCTTCGTGATGCCACATGGTAGCCTCGATTGGTTGCATGACTCGGTGGGGTGATGCGAAAAACTTGGAAAGTTTTCCCAAAATTTTTCCGAAGCTCAAAGGGAAAGAAAAGGGCCCGCTCCTTTGTCGACGCCTCATTATGCCACATGGCATCCTCTCGATTGCACAGTGGGCCGGCGGAGAAAATTTGGAAAATTTTCCAAAATTTTTTGCGAGTGTTGAGTGTAAAATAGATCTACTCCTCCGCTAACACCTCATGGTGCCATGTGGCAGCCTATGATTGGCTACGGGCGGGTAGGGCGCTGGGAAAAATTAGAAAAATTTCCCAAAATTTTTCCAAAGCTCCAAGGGAAAAATTCAGGCCCACCAGGGAAATATTTCCCACATTTTTATTTATTGTTTGACACCAAGTGAAGAAAAACTTCATAAGGCCATAAATTTTTATAGAGAGCTCGGTTTTTGGAAAACAAGGACTTTTTGGAAATCTCTCGACATCCTCTTCGAGACAGGTTCATTAGATTTAAATTTTGATAGAGTTTAAGGGGTCATTTTTTTGAAAATGATCTGCAAGCTTTTACAATCCCAATTGGTAAATTTTAATTTATTAAATTTTGTTTAATTTTTCTTATTCCTCTCTCAACATGTCAAATAGACATGGAGAATTTTTCTTAGGTGGATTTAGGTTAATTTTCTAAGGTAGGTCGATTTGATAGAGTTTCAATTCAAAAGTTTACAATTTTGACGACAAATGACAAAGTGAAAGCTTTGAACTCGGTTTTGCTGTTTTGAAAGATTTCTTTTAAGTATTTTTGTCTATTTGGATTCTTTTAGCGAAAGTTAGTTCATTTTAATAATTTAATATATTATTGAATTATTGCATCTTTAAACTATACATTTTGGGTAAAGTAATTGCCATTTGAAAATACGTAGCAAAGATCAAATTTAAAAGGGTTTAATTGCCATTTTATTCTTCCAAGTATTATAATGTGCTCCAATTCAAATATAATTCATTTATTTGATTTAATTACAACCATTCAAAAGAAAAAAAAATACAATTCTGATTTTCAACTTTACACATTTCAAAAGATAGAGTTATACATTTTCCTTCTTACGCATTTACTTCTTTCAAATAGAGATTTCAATTCACATTTATATTTTCAATCTTAAAACAACAACGCAAATTGAGAAGGTAATGCAATACTTTATCGATTCTAAAATACAACTTTACAAAATTTCTATCATTCTTCAAGTTCATCATACGAGAATACAATTCTTTCACATTCTTTCAAAGATTGGACACAGCTTTATTTATTTTACATTTCACTTCACAACTTTCATAAACAATACCACATCTTTCTATTGCAAAACATTTACAAGTTCCTCCATTGCAAGTGGGAAAGATTACAATAAACTTTATCTCACAAAGGGATTGTCAAACTATCTTATTCTTAGCTCCAAAACAATAAGTGCATATATCTCATTCTCCCATGTTGTAATAACAAAAGGAGTAGGGAAAGACAATGCTCTCCACCCAACCAAGACATCCAATGAAAAGAGAAGCCATCATTATTCATCAGCCCCCAATCCCCAACCACAATGCAATAAAAGATGTGATCCAACTCATGGCAACAACAGGCTTCCAAAAAACATGCAAGCAACACTTTCACAATAAAACACAGTTCCAAAAACTAAATGTAGTTTACAACTACATTAAAACATGACAAACAATACTAAGGCTTCATCAAGCAAGCCAAAGGAGCAAGAAACTATGGGGGATGCTTCTTATGCCTCCCAAAAGGGGAAATGGGTATCACCACCTGAATTACAAACCGCCAAAATATAGTATATCATAGCCCTGACATTCCTTATGCCTCCCAAAGTACCCCTTATTCCTCACATTTCCTTATGTCTCCCCAACCTCATATGGCACCCCATAATGAGTAAAGAAATGCAAGCTATTTCTATGCAAGGTGGAACCCAAATCCCAACTACCTACACACTTATACCTCACTAAAACACACATGTGCCTCCCACAAATTAAACTACATAGTCTTCTCCTACACCATACCTAGGCCATCTACCCAATAGCCCACAACATACCAAAACATTCATACATTAACATTTACATTCATACAAGAAGAGAATTTCAAGAGCTAAGTTCCTACCTCTCCATGATGGAGTTTCCCAAGTTCCAAACAGCAGTTGTTTCCAAGAAAACAATCCAAAAATCAACCAAGCACAAGTATTCCACAATCTTCCAACTACTTCAAAAGTAAGAGCTCCCAAGCACAAGCAAAAATAATTTGCCCAAGAATCAAGTCTCCAAAGTGAAGCAACCCCAAATAAGGAAAGCAAATCAAATTTTATATAGGAGAGTAGGGAAGAGGATGAGGTGGATCCATGTAGGATTTCACATCACACATCCTCAACCCCAACACAAGGTCAACTTCATTCTCCAATGTGCAAGAAATAGGTGGGTCAATAATATGACAGCTTTACTTACATTCTTGAAAACAAACCCACACCCTAAAGGACTGAAATTACAATGTGTAAGAAAAGTGCAATTAAAACCTACAAATTACCTTCTAAATAAGAATTATGAGAGTCAAATTTCAACTCTCCAACCATAGGTATGGTTGGTAAATAAATTTAAGAGGTATGGGACAAGTTTAACTTGTCCCACAAGCCTCCAAGCACAATTTAGAATTTCCAAGAAGGTGGAGTGTTTCTCACTCAACAGCTTAGCTAGCTACACATCACTTACATATCTCCTACACATACTTATATTAATTTAAATCATGGCCAATAACTCTCATTAATTATCTTCTTACGACATATTTGATTTATTTATTTTAACAATATGATTACTCACAAAATTTACACACCATTTAAAATTAAAGAAAGGGGTTAAAGCATTGCAAAATAAACACATGAAACATAAAACAAATGGGTCCAATAAATAAATACACATAACCTCTTGGTTACATTTAAAGGTGGTTCCCCCCCATGGGTACCCCTAGCAAAACAACTACACACAAACAAAACAAGTTTCCATGGTGACCTTGTTGAATTCATCTAGAATTCCAATGTGGTTGGTCTCCAATCCCCCGATGTTTGTTGTGATATTTTAACCTGCAAAACACAAATACCTCCTTCGGCCTCGTGGCCATATCAGAACATCCAAAATAATATTAATATAATTCCTGAAATCATCTAGATATATGAATCACAACAACATCAAAGCAATCTAACAATATCATTTACAGTTTTATCAGAAACTATATCATCAACCAATAATTTCCATTTCTAGGTATACTCACAATATCCATAACATAACCATGTCAAATAGTATAGCATCATCAATATCCAAATGCCTCAAATAATCGTCATGCATCATAATTGAATCAAGTCGATAATAATCCATGATCTAACATCTATCATCATACTATGATAAGGACCATAATCATGTTCATAATATAATCAATAGTATCATTATTAGTACCAAAAGGTGTCAAAGGGAAGTGAGGACTACAAACATGATTTAATCCTAAGCTCATGACTGAAAATATTTCTCTATTTACTTTTCGGTACATTGTAGTGTTGAATAACAAGGATGAAGATGAAGCAACAGATAGAGTGAATGTAGAGTAGTAGGACAAAATAAAAAAGGCAATGATGGATTCATTCATATTCTTTTACTTTTATATTCACGCAGATGCATATTCTATTTAGCTAAGTAGCCATCAATATAAACGAGCTCCAAGTCACCAATCAAACTAAAACCCAAGAAATACTAGCAAAAAAGTAAAGTGGCTAAGTATCCGCATTGTATTGCCTTTAAAATATTGCAAAAATATAATCAACCAAAAGATCCTCGAGCTTCTCAATCATGTCACGAAATGAGATGTTTGTCCTTGATAAAATAACAAAAATTTATGAATATAAAATATAGAAAGTCCACATCACATCCACTTTGCAACCCCTTCTTGGGCGGCTAGTAGGTGTACCATACATTGAGTTTATATATAAGAACACACGCACAAAAATGGACCCATTATCACACAAAGACTTGGTATCTACTCACACATACGAGGATTAAGTCTCCAAAGCCATAACCAAAACTAACTCATCTAAATACTCGAAGGAAAATGGGAAGCTTTAGATGACTAAATAATTTCTAATTTACTCATCGACCCATGAACACAACCACTAATGTTAATCCATGAAAATAAAACCATAAAATTTATCATTCCAACAAGGAAGAGTCTCAATGGGTTTATCACATCATACGACTAAAAAAAGATTTAGGATTCATCAAACAACATCTTAGCAAGGAAACCAAGTTCTACGATACACCAAAAGTTTACGAATATCAATTTAATTTAACATTTTCATTACTCAAGTTGAGAAAACAACACTAGGCTAGTACAACAATTGAAACAAATTTATTACTATTTTAATTATGGTGGTTCAAATTTTGCTAACTAGGTTTACGAGTTTCAATGTCAGCCCAAGGTCCAAGCATTGAACCCAAAACTTTAATACCAAGTTTAACGCCCACAAATTTCCAACATAAAACCCCAAGAAACCTGAAAGTGAACAGGAAAAATTATGGAATCTTTTTTAAGGGTTCAAAGGCCTTAGCTAGGATTTTAATTAAATCCCGATTACAAAAACAATTAGGCTATTAAATGGAAGTCGAGATGTAGTTCCCACTTCCCTTCGACACATTTATTACCGATCATGTTACCGCTTGACTATATTATGGGCATTATTATAGTTTTGATTTAGTACGGTGTTAGATGTCGATTATGGATTATTGTTGACTTTGATTCATATATGATGCATGATGATGACTATAAACATTTTATATATTGAGGATGATATACCGTTCTGAAATGGTTATATTTGTGGATGTTGTTCGGACATGTGATATTTTGATATTTTTAGTACACCTAGAAAATTGAATTTATTTGATGATGATATAGTTGTTCATAAAATTACAAATGATATTGTTGTTCTCCTTGATGTTGTTGTGATTCATATATAGATGATTTTTGAATTATATTTATATTCGATTTAGATCTCTGATGTGGCCACGAGGCTGAAGGAGGTATTGTGTTTTGCAGGTTAAAATATCACAACAAACATTAGGAGATTGGAGACCAACCACATTGAAATTCTAGATGAATTCAACAAGGTAACCATGAAAACTTGTATTGTTTGTGTATGTGTTTGATTGTTTGTTAGGGATTCCCATGGGGGGAATCACCTTTAAATGTGACCAAGGGTTATGTGTATTTATTTATTTGGTTCCTTTGTTTAGTATGTATGTGTTTTATAAGTGATGTTCTTTCCCTTTTCATTATTGAATTAAATTGTGGTAAATAATGTGAGAAATCATATTGTTAAAAGTAATTAATCAAATTGGGACATAAGAAAGTAATTATTAGAGTTTTTTTATATTGTATTAAATGTTTTTAGATAAGTGTAAGTAATGTGTAAGTGATTTGTAAGAGATATGTAAGTTGATATTGGAGTATGAAACACTCCACCTTATTTAAAATTCAAATTTGTCCTTGGAGGCTAATTTTGGCGGCTTTTGGGACAAGTTAAACTTGTCTCAAACCTCTTAAATTTTCATACCAACCTTACCTATGGTTGGAGGGTTAAATTTAGACCACCTTTATGCATTTTTGTAAGTCAAGTTGTATGTTTTAATTGCACTTTCTTACATGTTTTCAATTTCAGTCCTTTCGAGTGTGGGGTTGATTTGGAGTGTGTAAGTAAGCTATCATATTTTCATCCACCTATTTATTATGCATTGGAGATGAGGTTGACCTTGGGTATTGGAGTTGAGGATGTGTGAATTGGAATCCTACTTAGATCCACCTCATCCTCTTCTCTTCCTGCTTCTATATATTCAAATTCCTTGGCTTGTTTTTGGCATACTTCATTTGGCACAAATTATTTTTTTGTTTTGAACTCTTTCTTTTGGAGAAGATTGGAGAATTTTTCATTTTGGTTTATGGGTTTCCTTTCTTTATCACTTCAAGTTTTGGCGACTTCTTTTGGTGTTGGAGCTCTTGCAAAGTTGGAGAAAGTTTGCGGACTTTTTGCATGCTTGTGTTTTGGATGATCTTGGGTTGTTTTATGTTGGGGAGCTTGCTATTTGGAACTCGGAACAAAATTAATTATGGAGAGGTAAGAGCTTGGATCTTGAAATGCTCTTCTTGTATTTGTGCAAATGTTGTTGTAGATATTTTGGCCTCGTGTGGGGGCTGTTTGGGTAGATGGCCTAGGAATGGTGTAGAACAAGACTATGGGGTATATTTTGGGACGAATAAGTGTTTTGGGGAGGTATAAGTGTGGAGGGAGTTGGGATTTAGGTTCCACAATACAAATAAATAGCTTGTATTTCTTTACTCTTTATGGGTTGCAATAATAGGTTGGGGAGGCATAAGGAAATGTGAGGAATAAGGGGTACTTGGGGAGGCATAAGGGAATGTCGGGTATTTGAAATTATATATATTTTGGTGGTTTATTCTCGGATGGTGATACCCATTTTACCTTTGGCGAGCATAAGCAAAGACGCGCCATAGTTCTTGCTCCTTTGGCTTGTATGATGAAGCCCGAGTTTTGTTTGTTATGTTTCAATGTGGTTGCTAACCGCATTATTTTTTGACTTCGTTTATTTTAAATGTGAAATTTTCATGTGTTTTGTGGAATCCTATTGTTGCCATGAGTTGAAACATGTTTCTTATTGCATTGTGGTTGGTGCTCAGCGGCCAATGAAGAAGGATGAATTCTCCTTTTCATTGGATGTATTTGTTGGGTGGAGAGTGTTTCCTTTCCCCTGTTCTATTGTGTGATCAAATTGAAATAAAGAAAATGGAGGATATTCATGTTGTTGTTCGGAGCAAAGGAAAAAGATAGATTTGACAGTCATTGTTGAGATTATTCCTTATTGTAACCTTTTCCCACTTGAAGTGGATGACCTTGTAAATTATTGTGATGGAAAGATGTTTTGTATTGACTATGAAAGTTGTAATTCGAAATGTGAAAGAGATATACTTTGTTTTCTACTTTTGAAAGAATGTGAAAGAGATTGTATTTTGTATGTTGTATTCGAGGAATGGAAGAAATAAGTTGTAAAGATATCCTTTTGAATCAATAAAAGATTGTATTACTTTTCTCAAATGGCATTATTAGGTATTTCATTTTTCCTATAAATAATCTAAGTTCAAAAAAGAAAATTTGGAAAAAAATTCTGCGGCCCCACCATTGCCTTTTGAAATGTATTTTTGTGGGCGTGTGGGCCCATAATCCTTAACGTAGCTTTTAAATTTTTTAGAAAACTTTCGTAACTTTCCCTACCCCCCACCACCCACATCCAATCAGGTGGTACCACATGGCTTCACGAGGCAATGACGGAGGTGCAGAGTCTTTTAAAACCTTAGCACTTTTGAAATTAAAATTCGTAAAAAATTGTAAGTTTCCTCCGAGGCCCTACTAGCCAATAACCAATGATTGGTTGACAAGTGTCTCCACAATATGATGATAGAGGCGTCGAGTATTTTGAAACCCTGTGCTTCAAAAGTCAAATTTTCTTATATATCCCCGATGACCCAATGACCTGTAGCCAATGAGGGTTTGACACGTGGTATTGTACAATGTCATCAAAGGCTCGGGTAGTTTTTCACCTTTGCACTCTTTAGGATGAAAGTAAAAATTTCTAGAACTTCCCCACTGGCCCACCGACCCTAAGCCAATACTTGGCTGCCACATGGTGTCTCTCTGTGCTTCAAGAGTAGCGGACCAAATTTCCCCTTTTATCCCTTTTGAACTAAAAGTCAAATTTTCAACCCTATCTCCGGTGTCCCGCCATCCCGCCGAGGTTAGGATTTTGGACACGTTTCCTTAGTGGACCCCAAGTTAAAAATTTCCCTTCTTAGGGGCATAGCTTCACCGCAGACTTGCGGGCATGCGTAAGTGAAATGTGATTTTTGCCCAAGAGTGCTAAGGGAAAAATTTCTCTCCAAAGTCCATGCAGGCCAGCGTTATGGAAAATTTTCTTCCTTAGGCCCACAGCCCACTCTTGGGAAAATTTTCACCCCAAGTTCCATTGGCCCATAACTTGAGAAATATGAGGAGTTAGGAGGACTTATTTATATCAATAGAAAGGTGAGGAAAATTCATATCTAATGGAAATGTTTTCTAGAAGTTTTGACTACACTAAATATGAGAAAAATCAGGTTGAATCTTTTAAGAGAGTTCTGGGAGTGGGTAAGTGAGAATTTTCCCTGTTTGTTTAAATGGGTATTCTCCCCCTGTAATTAAACCTTGATCTTGTCTTGGATCTTGTGGAATTAAATACCTTGGGTATTTAATCTTTTGTCCCTTAACCCCAAAATTTTATTCGGGAATATTTAGCTAAAATGTCAATGTAATCAGTGATTAAATTAATCCCTAAGGAGATTCGAGCTAGGTGTGGATTTATTACACTTATTGCTTTATAATGTGGAATTAGTAATTGTTTTAATGGGAAAAGTTATTAGTTGAATTTAATTGTCCTTGAGACTTTGGTTGTTAACAATTTAAATAAAAAATTATTCCATAATTTTTGTAACTAAACCTAGGTTGTTCTTGAGTCTCAAGTGGTAGACTTTAGCGGGTGTTACACTTGGTTTCGTAGTCGTGGGTTCAAAGCTTAGACCCTTGGGCACACTAGAAAACTTGAGACATGAACTATAAACCTAGAACACTTTTAAATCTAGAAAACAACCTTGTTTAAAAATTGAAAAAGAAATATGTATGAAGAAATATTACATTACTCTGTTCATTTGAAGTACCAAAATTAAAATAATAATAAAATAATAAGTTCTTTGAATTTCTGTACTCACTCAATGGTGTTTCATCAAAACCTGGGTAATAGAAAATGTTAAATTAAATTGGTATTTTTGTGAACTTCTAGCATAGCAGAACTTGTTTCTACCTTGAAAAGATGTTGTTTGAGGAGTCCTAACCCTTATTATAGTTGTATGATGCAATAAATCTGCTGAGACTCTCCCTTATTGGATTTGTTGGAATGATAAATTGTATGGTGTGATTCTTGTGGTTGGACAATAGTGGTTGTGTTCTGGGGTTGGGAAGAGTTAATTAGAAGTTGTTTAGTCATCTAAAGCTCCCCTCTTTCCTTCAATGGTTAGACAAGTTAGTTTTGGTTGTCACTTTGGTGACTCAATCCCCATAAGAGTAAGTAGGATGTTAGGTCTTGGTGTCACCTTTGATCCAACTTTGTGTGAGCATCATTAGAGCGGATCTTGAGGCATAGTACCCCTCTTAGCAGCCATGAAGGGCTGCGAAGTGAATGTGGTGTTAACGTTTTGTATTTTATATTCGTAAACTTGTGTCATTTTATCAAGGACCAGCATCTTATTTTATGATTGGATTGAGAAGCTCTGAGGCTCTTTTAGTTATTTATATTTTTGCGAGAATTTTCAGACTTTGCAATGTGGCTACTTAGCCACTTTCCTTGATTTTCAACATTTCTTTGATTTTATTTTGATTGGTGACTCGAAGCTCATTATGTTATTGGTTATTTATCCAAATGTTACATGGTTCCTTCTTGCATGATGATGAGTTGGATCTATGCTTTTGTATTGTGACATTTCGTCATATGGGGGTACACCCTTGGTGTCTTGAATGTCTTCTTAGGTGCTTTAAGTTGTTCCTTGGTGTTGGATGCACAAAACCTTGAGTGTTTCTAGGATCTTAGGGTGACTGTTTCATTACTTGACCTTGCTCGGAAGAGAGTTTATTGTGTAGTATGGTCTAACTAGTAGTCCGATGGCATTGGTGGTGATTCTCTTATAGTATGGAAAGACCTTTATTCTCGTCGGAGTAGATGTGTTTAATTGTGGAATGATGAATTATGTTAGGATCGGATTAATTTAGGCTAGATGTGGATGTTAGTGAAAAAGTGTTTGTCTGGTAGTGGCTTCCCCTTGATGGCATGCTAAGTTTTATCGAGATTTACATATTTCATTATATGAAGTATTGACTTGTGGATTGTATGCATCTTGGTAATTATGATTAGATTCAAGCCCATTCGGGCAAATCTGTTTAATTAAGTGTGTTTATTTTTGTCATGTTGACCTATCAATCTTCAAGTTACGTGGAGACACTTATGGATGATTTGAGTCTTTTGGACCATGCTGCTAGTGATGTTAGTATAATTATACCTTGATATTTTAATCCCAGTGGTATTTTATAATGTGATTCTTCTTACGAAACTATAACTCTTGGTCATAAATCTAATTTGAATAGATAGTTGATTGTCTCCTTACATTTGATTCTTTCCAGTAAGTATGTTGTGTTCTTATAATTGAAATATTTCCATGTCATTTCGATTTCTTGGTTGGTGGTATCTTGTGGTAATATGGGTTTAGATTTGAAAACTTTCCTCGTCTTATCATGTGAGTAAAATGTTTTCTCCAAAACAACAAACATTGTTAAAGTAATTATGTTCCCTTAGTGAGCTTTCCTTGTAACCTATTTTGAGACTTGTAGAACCCACTAGGAATGTTTTATGATACTTGTGATTAGTGGAAAAATATCAAAATATTGTTGTGATCCATGTTGGTTGATTGTTTCCTAGTTCTTACAAAATTAATAATGTGTTTTCTATGTTGAGTGTCCCTTGTTTCCTTAGAATTAAAAATGTGATTTGTTGATTTACCTCTCTCTCACATCAAAGTAATAGTGTGATATGTTCACCCTTCATTCTCATTAATTTTTTAATTGACAAGTTGACTCGCCCAAACATCATAAAACTATGATTGAGGAGATTTGGCCTTGAAGTTTAACAAATAAAATGGAACATAGAAAGATAAAATGGTCCTTGCTTTAACCTTGGTAGATTAATAGAAGAAATAAAAACCATGAAGAAGAATACAAAGGAAAAGAAAATTGTCCATAAATCTCCCCTAGGAGTAAAATAAATACTTTTTGTTTTCTCTTTTCCGCCTTTACAGAATGATGAGATATCATACCCCTTAGTGGTCCTTATAACACAAACTTGTGATGTCATAATAGGAGGAAGCTTAATTAAGAAAAATCATAAAGGAATGTGCTTAGCAAATTAAACTACAACTTTTGACTTGATTAGTTGAGTTATAAAATAAGTAAGATTTATGTCTAGTGAATGCAACATATAGTTGAACCTGTAATTTTGTCACCTATCCGTAATTGTGAAACACCTGGTGGATAATAATGTGTTCTAGTTGTTTAGTACTTTCTTATTCATAGATGTATGTGCATTTCTTTGTGAGATTTTTGGGTCATCATATCCTTACCATCTCGTAGCTGAATGAGTGTGAGTTGTGGTATTTTTGGATTAGGACTTACCTCTTGTTTAAGGAGAAACCTAATTGCTTGTTGTCTTGTCCTTAGAAACCTAAGTTATTGTAAATTTAAGACAACATATGTTAAGGACATGACATAAATTTGGGAAGTCTTCTTTTCTTCTTGTTCTTCTTGAGACACATTATTGTTGTTACCTCTCTTGTCATTGGCAAGGAAAGTACGAGATTTTTTCATAAGTCAAGTTACTCACTTTTGTTACAATGTACCCTTAGATTGTAGTTAGACCCCATGTTACTTGTTATTCTCCTAGTGAACTTGGGTGATATTTGGTGTTATGATTTATGATTTTTTATCCTTGTGATTATTTTGAGCTTGACTAGGAAGTAAGATAAATGAATCCCATTGTGTTATTGTGAATCATACTTCTTGTATCGATATGTTAGTTGTAAATTGGGAGATATATATGTTTTTATTTTGCTAAATGGTTGATGTCTCTAGATTTGGTTTGTTGTGGTGTGTTAGATTCTTAAAAAAAAGTGTAAAAATCAAACTATAGGAAACCTTTTGGTCATGAATTTTCTTAGTATTACCATGAAAATTTGACCCTCTCGATTTATATAAGTGCTTTACATTAATAGTTTCCTTGATTGTAAATGTTTTGTTGATTTAGGTGTCCTTCCTTGTTGATTAAACTCATATTGTGTGATATCAAGTTATGGAACCTTGAGTAGACATGTCTCTCGTACAAAATTTTGGCCTTGGTTGATTCTACTAACCTTGTCTAAACAATGAACTATGAAATCATAATTTAACCTTAGTGGAAACCTTAATTTTTTTCTTGTAGTATGTTGTGTTCCTTGGGAAAATATGTGGTCTTTCTCTAACTCATGGAATTATCCTTATTATTCCTCTACATACTCTTTTGAACTCTTCATGTTATATTGTTATGTGTTGTATCTTGGTTGATAGCGTAGAGTTACTCTCTAGATTTATTTGTTCGTAGCCTTGCATGCAGAAATTTTAGAACTCATCCATTTCAATTTCCCTTCTTCTTGTTGAATTGCATTGGAAAAAAATTGGGATTCTATGGACCCACACTTGTTTGAAGAAAGAAATCCCATAATGGGAGTGATCCTTTTTCTGTTGCATTTGTTCTTATCTCTCTATCCAAAGTGACATCTAGGAGGAAGTCAACTCTAAGGGGAGGGGGATGTATTGCCCACTTCCTTCGACACTTTTATAATTGATCATTATACTGTTGACTCTATTATGAGCATTGTTAAAGTTTTGATTTAGTATGGTGTTAGGCTGTCGATTATGGATTATTGTTGACTCGATTCATATATGATGCATGATGATGACTAGTGACATTTTATTTATTGAGGATGACATAATGTTTGACATGGTTATATTTGTGGATGTTGTTTAGACATGTGGTATTTGGATATTTTGAATAGACCTAGAAAATGTAATTTATTTGATGATGATATTGTTGTTTGCCTTGATGTTATTGTGATTCATATATATAGATGATTTCAGAATTATATTTATATTCATTTTGGATGTCTGATGTGGCCATGAGGCCGAAGGTGGTTTTGTGTTTTGTAGGTTAAAATATCACAAAAACATTGGGGATTGAGACCAACCATATTGGAATTCTAGATGAATTCAACAAGGTTACCAAGGCAACTTATATTGTTTGTGTATTTGTGTTTGATTATTTGTTAGGGATTCCCTAGGGGATCACCATTAAATGTGATCAAGGGTTATGTGAATTTATTTATTTGGTCCCTTTTTTTTAGTATGCATGTGTTTTATAAGTGATGTGCTTTCCCTTTTCATTATTGAATTAAATAGTGGTAAATAATGTGAGTACTCATATTGTTAAAAGTAATTAATTGAATTTGGACATAGGAAAGTAGTTATTGGAGTTGTTGGATCTTGTATTAAATGTTATGAGATAAGTTTAAGTAATGTGTAAGAGCTATGTAAGTTGATTTTGGAGTGTGAAACACTCCACCTTCTTTGAAATTCGAATTTGTCCTTGGAGGATCATTTTGGAGGATTGTGGGACAAGTTAAACTTGTCCCATACCTCTTTAATTTGCATACCAACCTTACCTATGGTTGGAGGATTAAATTTAGACCACCTTTATGTATTTTTGTAAGTCAAGTTGTATGTTTTAATTGCACTTTCTTACATGTTTTCAATTTCAGTCCTTTAGGGTGTGGGCTTGATTTAGAGTGTGTAAGTAAACTGTCATATTTTCACCCACCTATTTATTATGTATTGGAGATGAATTTAACCTTAGTTGTTGGAGTCGAGGATGTGTGAAGTTGTAAACTACATAGATCCACCTCATCCTCTTCTCTTTATGATTATATATCTTCAAATTTCTTGGCTTGTTTTTGGGGTTGCTTCACTTTTGCATACTTCATTTGGGGAAAATTCTTTTTTGTTTTGAGCTTTGCTTTTGGAGAAGATTGGAGATTGTTGTATGTTTTTTTGGTTTCTTCCCTTTAATCACTTCAAGTTTTGGTGAATTATTTTGGTGTTGGAGCTCTTCCAAAGTTGGAGAAAGTATGCAGAATTTTTGCATGCTTGTGTTCTTGTTGAGCTTAGGTTGTTTACATTGGAGAGCTTGTTATTTGGAACTTGGAACAAACTCCATTATGTAGAGGTAAGAGCTTGGATCTTTAAATTCTCTTCTTGTATTTGTGTAAATGTTGTTATTTTGAATGTTTTGGCATGCGTGTGGGTTGTTTGGGTAGATGGCCAAGGAATGGTGTAGGAGAAGACTATGGGGTATTTTGTGGGAGGCATAAGTGTTTTGCGGAGGTATAAGTTTGGAGGGAGTTGGGATTTGGGTTCCACCTTACAAAGAAATAGCTTACATTTCTTTACTCATTATGGGTTGCCATATGAGGTTGGGGAGGCATAAGGAAATGTGAGGAATAAGGGGTACTTGGAGGAGGCACAAGGGCATGTCAAGGATTTGAAATGATATATATTTTGGGGGTTTGTTCTTAGGTGGTGATACCCATTTCCCCTTTGGGAGGCATAAGAAGAATCCCCCATAGTTATTGATCCTTTGGCTTGCATGATGAAGCTTGAGTTTTGTTTATTATGTTTCAATGCGGTTGCCAATTGCATTCTATTTTTGGAGTGTGTTTTTTTTTAAATGTTAAATTTGCATGTGTATTTTGGAAGCCTATTGTTGCCATGAGTTGAAACACATTTCTTATTGCATTATGGTTGGGGCTCAGGTGCTAATGAATAAGGACAACTTCTCCTTTTCATTGGATGTCTTTGTTGGGTGAAGAGAGTTTCTTTCCCCCCTATTCTGTTGTCATCAAATTGAAATAAAGAAAATGGAGGATATTCATGTTGTTGTTATGGAGAAAAGGAAAATGATAGATTTAACAGTCATTGTTGAGATTATTCCTTATAGAAACCTTTTCTTACATGAAGTGGATAACATTATAATTTATTGTGATGGAAAGATTTTTGTATTGACTATGAAAGTTTTAATTTGAAATGTGAAAGAGATATACTATGTTTCCTGATTTTGAAAGAATGTGAAAGAGATTGTATTTTGTATGTTGTAAAGATATCCTTTTGAATCAATAAAATATTGTATTACTTTTCTCAAATGGCATTATTAGGTATTAAAATCTGATTGTTGAATGTATTTTGAAATCTTTGTTGGAAAGATGAAAAGTGAATACGTATGAAGAAATGTCATAATGCTCTATTCTTTAGAAATGAATGTTTTGAAAACCAGAAGTTGTAATTTGGCATTTGAACACCTTGCTTGAATCAACTTAATATGTTAGAGTGTTTTGGAATGAATTCATAGTTGAAGTTGGTAAATGTAAACAAATCTATTTGAATTGGATCTCTGTTAGATGTTTTCAAACTGGAAAATGTTTTATCAAAAATGCACAAATCGACCCTGCAACCTTGGAAAATGAAATAAAATGATTAAATTGAGGTTACATGATCAAACAACCTCAAAAAAACTAAAACACTTAAGAAATTTTTAAAGAACCTTTCAAATCGAACAAAGACAAAATTGTAGTCATTTTTCTGTCAAAAGTTACAAATTTTGAATTGTTAATCAATAAAAAAATTATACCTTACAATCCATCCTAAATTCTTCTAAGATAAATCCTCCATGTTTTCTTGGCATGTTGAGAAAGGAAGGAGGTCAAATTGAACAAAATTTTATAAGTCAAATGTTACCAGTTTTCATTTTAAAAGTCTTCAAATAGATTTTACAAATTTCCCCTTAATTATTTATCTAGATTAAAATATTAATCTTCCTATGCAAAGAGGACTTCAAGATATTTCCAAAAGTCCTCGTTTTCCAAAAATTGAATCCCCAATCAAAAGTTATGGCCTTCTGAAGTTTTACTTCATTTTGGCTTCAAAAAATCTAACTGCCAAAATTAATTAATAAATTATTCTTGGGTGGACCCGTGGGCAAAATATTTCCCTTTTGCACTTTTTCCCAAAATTTCTAAAGGAATTATGTTCCCGATACTCTGTTGACCCAAAATATTTCATTTTTCCTAAAAATAATTTAAGTATGAAAATGAAAATTTGAAGAAATTTTCCCCATGGCCCCGTCGTTGCCATTTGAAATGTATTTTTGTAGGCACGTGGTCCCCACAATCCTTAACATAGATTTTAATTTTTTTGATAAAATTTCCCAACCTTCCCTATGGTCCAGATCGGCTTTCATGAACCAATTAGGTGTTTGCACATGGCTCCACGAGGCAACGTCAAAGGCACGTAATCTTTTAAAACCTTAACACTTTCAAAATTAAAATTTAGAAAAAATTGTAGGTTTCCTCCATGGCCCTGCCCACGACCAATGGTTGGCTAACACGTGTCTCCACGACACGATGGCGAGAGGTGCATAAAGTTTTGAAACGCTACGCTTCAAAAGTCAAATTTTTGTATGTCTCCCGATGGCCCGATGACCCACACCATGAGGGTCGGACATGTGGTATTATACAATGTCAGTGGAGGCTCGGGTAGTTTTTCACCTTTGCGCTCTTTAACATAAAAGTAAAAATTTCTAGAACTTCCCGCTAGCCCGCCAACCCTCAACAATACTTGGCTGCCATGTGGTACCTCTACGCTTCGGTGGAGGAGTGGACAAAATTTCCCCTTTTAGCCCTTTTGAATTAAAATTCAAATTTTCCATATTATCTCCAAATGACCCACCATCCCACCGAGGTTAGAATTTTGGACACGTGTCCTTAGCAGACCCCAAGATCAAAATTTCCTTTCTTAAGCATGTAGCTCGCCAAGGGCTTGCAGCACGTGGAAGTGAAATGTACTTTTAGCCCAAGAGCTCTAAGGGAAAAATTTCTCTCTAAAGTCCACAGCCCAAGTTGGGGAAAATTTCCTCCTCGTGCTCGCAGCCCACTCTTGGGAAAATTTTCACCCCAAGTTCCGCCGACCCATAACTTAAGAAATATGAGGAGCTAGGAGAACTTATTTATATCAACGGAAAGGTGAGGAAATTTTTTATCTAATGGCCCGAATGTTTTCTAGAATTTTTGAGTCCATTAAATATGAGAAAAATCGGGTTGAATCTTTTAAAAGAGTTCTGGGAGTGGGTAAGTGAGAATTTACCTGTTAGTTTAAATGGGTATTCTCCCCTATAATTAAACTTTGATCTTGTCTTGGATCTTGTGGAATGAAATACTTGGGGTATGTAATTGTTTTGGTCCCCTAAACCCAAAATTTTAATCATGGAATATTTAGCTAAAATGTCAATGTAATCAAGGTGATTAAATTAATCCCTAAGGAGATTTGAGCTAGGTGTGGATTTATTGCACTTATTTATTTATAATGTGGAATTAGTAATTTTTTTAATGGGAAAATTTATTAGTTGAATTTAATTGTCCTTGAGACTTTGGTTGTTAACACTTAAAAAAAATACATTATTCTATAATTTTTCTAACTAAACCTAGGTTGTTGTTAGGTCTCAAGTTGGAGATGTTAGCGGCGTTACACGGACTAAAATAATATTTAGTTAATATTGACCTAACTCTAATAAAATATTTCAATTTGATTTCCCCTATTAAGCTTCCTTTCTTAAATCAAATATTAATCCATTTTACTCTTTGCTATTTAGCCCCAAGGGTCTTATTAAATCTATTTATTGAATGGCCCCAAATTAAATTCAAAATTTTATTAGGTAAGATTAATAATCTCCTATTTTAAAATAAATCAATTTAACATGGTTAAATACCTAAGGTGTCAAGAGTACACAACATGGTCTAACCCCTTAGGCCCCATTTGACATTACACACACATATTTTAATTAAAACATTCCCACTTAAATACCCCATCACTTAAGTGATGTAGGGTGCATCCTACACCATTAGATCTAATCTATCTAAACCATTAGATCTAGGTTAGACTAAAGAAACCCTAGATATCCTTATGGGTTCTCTTATATTCATTTTCTAAATCTAATCTCTCATTTCTCTTGTTTTGATTTGTAGGTTAAGGAAGGAGGAGGAGAAGATGAAGCCATGGGTTATTGTTCCAAGATCAATGATGGATACACACAAGATAAGGATTTGTGTGTATCCCTCTCCTAGGGTTTATATGAAAACTATTTATCATTTGTATTATCTCATTATTTTTGTATTTTCCCAAATGGGCATATGGGTAGATACCGTATTTTAGATGAAATAGTTGGAATAACATGTGTATACATATCGATCTATGAATATATATATACATATATATTCATTCACATATATCTATTTATATAATAAAATTATCAATAATATCACTAATATCATTACTTATAAGGTTAAATACCATTTTTTTGTAAGTGATGATATTATTATTTAATAATATCAAAATTATTTTGACCATTTAGTTAAAACTTTTGGGCTAAATCTAATAATAAAAATATAACAAAAGTGGTTTATTAATCCTCTTTCAATGATTTCAAAATTGGGAAATATTCAATATTTCATATTAATTTAATAAAATCAAAAATAGCTATGATTTAGTTTGAAACCAGTTTTTTTCCTTTGCTCTATTTAAATTTTAAAAAAATAAATTACTTTATTTGACAATGTGAATAACAACCAAGGATTTTAAGGGCTTTTCCATTTACTTATATAAGATTTAAACTTTCTTTCAACCAATACAAGGAGATCAAATCTATTTTATTTCACTACCCTATGCCTTTCATGTAATACAATAGGAATAAATATTTCTTTGATTTTACAAAATACAAGTTTGTAACCATTCCCACAAGCAATTATAACCAGATTTCCCCATAGTTTTGAAATAGAATAACACATCTAAAGAAGAACAATAAATCAACTAAAATGAGAACAAGGTTGTTTCCTTTTCAATCACATTTCAATGACTTCATTAAATTTAACAATCTTATAGTTCCTCATTCCAACAAGTAATGAAATGATTTTCAACTTTTTGCTTTCATTTACAATATCAACTAAGATTACACTTGACAATAAAACAACTAAAACTTCACTTTAAACAAATACAAGTTTACAAGCCCTCCATATACAATGGAGGCAACATGATAAAATATAGCAAAGAGAGTCCATTGTTACTTTCTTGAAATGCACAAGAAGCCTTGTTCATCGAAACTCCACCTTGTTCCAAGATCAAACACACAACGAAAAATGGGGAGTAGGCAACACTCTCCACCCAACCATTACTCCAATGAGGAAATGAAGTCTTCATCCTCATTGGCCCCCGAGCCCCAACAAACAATAAATGAGGGTTATTTAGACAATCATGGAAACTCAAAATATTTCTTCCACATACACATTCAATCAATACAATCAATGAAACACTCAATACCAATTTTACAACAAATACACAAATATAAAAACACAAAGGCTTTATACTAAAGCCAAGCAGAAAAAAAGGAAGATGGGGTTCTTCTTATGCCTCCCCGAGGGCTTGGGTGTCCACCTATGAGCCTCTAAAAACTCCACCACAATTCACACAACACTCTTATGCCTCCCTCTAAGAAGATACACTAGTATTATGCCCTCCTCAATAAATCAACCCACTCTTATGCCTCCCTCACTAATATGTCTCCCTCAAGAAAATAATAATATAAACACAAATCATATTTATCAGCAAGGTGGAAATCCCAACCCAATTCCCTCCTAATTTAGCCAATAACATTTATCTTATGCCTCCCTCAAGTTTTACCCCCATTTCCATTTCTCCCACAACCTAAGGATCAAATATATTTCCCATAATCATAAGAAATATAACAATCATCAACTACAAATATGAGCACAACCAAAATAGTAAGGTAAAAAAAAGGGTGAAGATCTACCTTACAAATGAAGAGTATCAATACACAACAAGCTCCAAGCCTTCCAAAATCCTAAGCAAACAACATCCACTCCAAGATCCATTCACCATTCTCAAGAAAGATCTCCAAAATTACAAGAATTCCCTAAAAATAAAAATGAGCAAGTAAGTAAGCCCTAATACTTCCCAAAACTTCAATAAATAGAAAAGAGGGAGAGGGAGATGATGTGGATCCATGTAGGATGCGACATCATTTCTTCTCCATCCCACATCACCCAAGTCAAACCCATACTTGAAGGCATAATATATGAGTGGTTGAGAGGTATGATAAACCCCTTACGAGACACCACTCTAACCCATAACCTATAAGTAAAAAAATTAAACACATGTAAGAAAGTGTGATTAAAACTCACCTTTTTCCTTCCAAACCACATACTCGGGATCTATTTTCTACCCCAAAACCCATAGGTAGGGTTGGTATAATAAATTAAGAGGTGTGGGAAAAGTTTAGCTTGTCCCAAAAGCCTCCAAAATTCACTCTTAAGTCCAAATCCAAATTTCCAACGTAAGGTAGAGTGTACAACAATCAAGTTACTTACACTCAAATTAAAAACATATAAACCAAAGAACCATCTAATCTAATAATGACTTCTTTTGTCACATCAAAAATTAGTTGATTAAAATGATTAGTTCACTTAAATAAAACACATTAATCCATAATGATAAAAGGCAATTACATCACAAATTAAATCACAAATTAAATCACATACACAACAATGACTAAATAAAAAGGAACAAACACAAACCCCATGGTCACAATTGAGGTCATCCCGCCATGGGGACCCCTAACCAAAAAAAAAAATAACAACATTACAAAAGTTGACATGGTGACCAGGTTGTCAATAACCCACATTCCTTCGTTGTTGTTCTCCTACCCCCCCGTAGTTTATTGTTGTGATATAATTACCATCAAAATCACACAATACCTTTCTCGGTCTCGTGGTCTTATTAACGATATCGAACTAATAAAACGCTTATATCTATATATCAATTTCAACATAAAATATCATGACAACTATTGCTAAGACCAAGAAATTCAAAAATTAGTCTCAATTTTAAACATTTAGATTCCTCTAATACATCGATTACAAATAAGATCATAAACCAAATAAATCATCTAATTGAAGCAATACTTTCACTTGTTCACCATTTCACCCATTCTTCAATATCAAACAAATCAAAAATAACTCGAACATCATAATAAAATTATTATGAAGAAGCTTCAAAATATCAATATATATATATAAGTTGATAACACATCATTGTCTTCCTAATTGAATGTATATTAATAGTTAATCAATTCACTTACAAGTAATTTTTATCCTTCAATTTCCATATTGCTATGTGTTAATGTCATTTGTCTATTAATATTTACAGGTACCATGTGCAATGATGACTATGTGTTCGGTCACAATGATAGATTAAATATAACAAGACAATATCGAAGAGTAATGATATCACAATCAATTTATGGCAATGAAATCTGTTTCTAAATAATTGTCTTATCGTTAAATTCCCAAAAATGTCCACTATACGAAATACAATCAAAATAATAGCCAAAACATAAGAGTAATCATGATGTCCTACACATTTTATTAGTATGCTAACTAGTATAAAGCAACAAGGTTTAAGATTATAATTAATTCGGAATTCAAAACATGGTTCAAACAATCTTGAAGAGGAGTGGGAATTGCATTCCATAGTTACTTTATTTCTTTTTCTTTCCTTATCTCTCATGATTCATGTGAATACCATGAGATTCTCGCTAGATAGTACTTTTAAAATTTGAATATGTTACATTAATGTACTATTATATTTTATGTGATCATACCTCCTAATATCAAGAGATTCATTTGCACAAAGATAGACAATACAAGAACATGATTTAATCCTCACTCATGACAAATAGTATTTCTCTATTTGTTTTGTAGTTACAATGCGGTGTTGAATAACAAGGATGAAGATGGAGAAAAAGCTAGAGCGAAGATGGAGCAACAGGACAAAATAAATAAGGAAATGATGGATTCCTTCATATTATTTTGCTTTTATTTTCATGCACATGCACCTTCTATTTCAGTAGTTATGATGTTTACTTGAGTCACATCCCATGGCTTGTGTGGGAAATATTTGAAATTCCTTATGAATAAAACATTGAATTCTCAAACCGATTCGTGTACTTCCTTCTACATTTTAGCCTATATATGGATTGTATAATGAATTAAACAACTCAATAACATAATTGAATGTATTTAATCATGAAGGAAAGAAATTTAAAATATCTATAACCTTAGTAATGAACTTTGATTGTTGTAATATGTAACCTTGGTTGTTGTTCCAAAACTTAACATTTCATCTATTTTGTATTTTCTATCTTCATCAAGAAAATACATCTATCCTTCAAGACCCTTGTGTTCTTTTGCCGCAGAAAAACATGAAGTTGCAGACTATGTGATTTGTTATGTTTTGTAAAAACACACATAGCTGCAAATTATATGTAGTCATTAATTAATCCACCAGAACAAATATTAAACTAAAATAACATCCCCTAGCTTAGGTTCACTTCACAAATGCCATCCATCGAGTGAATTTTTGAGTTGCATATTTTTACACAAGTGCAAAAATTGTCAACATTTCTGTGATCCTATGGAGAAAGATTCTTGCTATATTATAGACTAGTTCCTTGCTCTTGTCCATTGAGCATGGAGTCTAGAGAATGTAACTAAAATATGCCTTTTCGAAGGTCCAACCCTTCCAAAACAAACTGAAATTGGGAAAGAATCGTAAATTAGATCACGTGCACCAATGCACTTATTGAATTTGAAAAAAATTCAATGTGCAGGAACTACGCATTTATTGAAAGGGAAATCTTACTCTAAACAAAAACTCATAGACTTTCAATAACAGTGTTTTAGAAACATACCATTTACACGAATTGGAAGTTCCTCACGATTCAGCCTTGAAAGATGAAAAACATTATGTTCCTTACAAGCTGAAATCATATAAGGACCACTCCAAAGTGTGTCAAATTTTGTGTGGTTTCTTGGCTTTGCACGATCAGCATCCCATTTCAACACAATGTCTCCTTCATTGAAGATTTTGAATTTAGCGAGTTTTTATCAAAACATTCTTCATCTAGTTTTTATTCTGCGTTGTGTTCGGATGATCTTGATCTCTTATCTCATGTAATTCCATGAATTCTACATAACGAAACCTGTAATGGTTCATTCTTGAGTAGCTCTATCTGATGTAGCAAATCTAAAGTAGGTAACTCAACTGAAATAGGCATTCTTGCCTCTCTTCCGTAAACAAGCTTGTACGGTTAATTGCCAACTGATCTTTTAGGAGTTACTCTGTCAGCCCAAAGTGTTGAATTTAACATTAGATGCCAAGATCTTTGGTTATCTTTGAGTCTTCTTTTGATGATCCTTAAAAGATTATTGTTAGTACTTTAAGCTAACCCATTATCTTGTGGGTAGTAATTGTATGATGTACTTAAATAAATGTTGTGCTTAGTATCCCAATTTTTACTAAGAAACATTAAGGCATTATCTCAAATTATTGTTGTTGGAATACAAAATCTACAAACAATACCTTCATAAAAGGATAATATCAAAGTTTTGTTAGCATATTTCAAAGCTATTGCTTCAATCTAGCATGTAAAGTAATTTGTAGCAGTTAAAATCCGCTTGTGTCCTTGTGACAAATGTGAATTTATCATGCCAATAAAATCAAGACCCCACTACATGAATAGATGATTCACTGAAATAGGTTGTAGGGGCAAGTGAAGCTAAACGTTCTTTTCCAACAAAGAAATCACATTTCTTACTCTTTCGTGTCCATTCAAAGAAATATTTGAATATGTTGGGCCAATAGTAACCATATTTCATAATTTTGAAGGTTGTAGTATATGCTGAAAAGTGAAATCCTATAGGTCCTTCATGGAATTTGGATAATAATTGTTGAATTCTATCATAATCAACACATCGCAATAAGATTTTGTTTATATCTCTTTTAAATAACATGTTGTCAATAAAAACATTAGGTACAACTTGTAACCTGAAGTGCCTTCATTTGTTCTTTTCCATACCTTTTGGATAAGTGCCATGCTATAGATAGTTAACTAAATTAGTCATCCACCTTGATTCCTAAACTTCTTGAATAACTTCTGGATGTTGATTTTATTATTCCTGAAGCAAATCTAGTTACTGATATGAAAATTCAGCAAGTTATTCTAAACTTTCTAGTTCAGTAGTTTGTTGTTTTTCCATATCATTGATTAGATGTTGATATAAACCTTTCTAGAGTACTATCTTTGCAACATGTATATCAACATCATATTCCATAACCTTCGTTATCCATCCTACTCTCTTCTCATTCAATTCTTTATTTAACAAGAAATCTTTCACACTTGGATGAGAAACAAGAACATGTATCTTATTGTTTGAAAGCATGTACTTAAAATTCTTTAGTCCTCTGACTACTGAAAGTACTTTTTTTTCAAGAAAAGTGTACCTTATTTCATATTCATGCAAAATTTGTCCAAAGAAAGCAATTGGTTGCTCAATATTTTCATCATTAACCTAAGTTAATATGGCTGAAATTGTTTCAGCTTCTGCAAGTGCATACATTGTAAAATCTCTATCAAAATTAAGATTTGCAAGAGTAGGAGCTTAAGAAATGGCTATTTTAATGGCTTCAAACCCTTCTCTCCCTTCACTGGTCCAAGAGAAAGTTTTATCTTTCTTCTGCATAGTTGTTAATGGTTTAACCAATGCTGCAAAATTTGGAACAAATATTCTAACAAAGTTGGTTTTTCCCAGAAAGCTCTATAATGCCTTCTTGTGATGAGGAAATGATAGTTGTGATATGGCTTCAATTCTGAAAGGGTCAATTTCTAAACCTTGTTTATAAACAATATGACTAAGTAATTTACCTTGATGTACTGGAAAGATATATTTTTTGGGATTCAATGATATTCCAAACTATCTCGAAAAGTCTCATTTTTAAATGCATTAGATGTTCATTAGAATTTTTTGAAAATATCGTAAAATCATCCAAATAAACCAATATGCATTTATTTAGTAAGGTATGAAAAGCCATGTCCATTGCACATTGAAATGTTGCACTAACATCCGAAAGGTAAAAACACATTCTTTTGTAAGCATAAGTACCCCACTTGGTGGTGAAAGCTACTTTTACCTTTCTTCTTCTTGAACTAGAATCTGATTGCATCCACTATAACTGTCCAAAAGAGATATTCTATCAGAACCATAAAATATTCTCAAAATCTGATCCATGTTAGGTAGCGAATAATGATATTTTAATGAATCCTTATTAATATGTCTAAAATCCACAAATAATATGATCTCTATATTCTTTTTCTGAACAAGAATAAGATTAGCCACCCAACTTGAATGTGTGATTGAAAAAAGAATACTTGATTCGATTAACTTGGATAATTGTTTTCTCATCAATGGCTCAATTATCGGATTTATAGGCCTTTGCGTCTACCTAACAAGATTGGAATTTGGCTGTAATTCTATCATATCCTAAGGTAAAATTAGATCTAACCCTCTCAAATATTGGCACTCCAAAGAAAAAACATCTCTCAATTCTTTACATAATTTGATAAATGACTATTTTTAGCTAAAGAACACACATTTCTAATAAGTAGCTTCTTGTCGTCATCCACCGAGATTTCTTCATAGTTATCCACATGAGTTGAAATCTTACCTTTATCCTTTCTTAATTGATCATCAGAACTGAAAATGTATTCTAGAGTGAACAATCCTTGAGGCAACCTATTTTTTTAATTGAACAATCTGATCACCATAGAAGTGATGCCATTTTTTCATATTACTACAAACTATTCAGCTTCTTGATGTAAGAATCTACAAATCTGCTTTATCATCTTACAAAACTTACCAATTCTCTCCATTTTCAGGCACTAAAGGTCTGATAATTAATTTAATATGTGGTTGTACCTTATTGTTTTTGATATGTTCTAGTATCTCAAAGCTTGCACCAACTGATACAAGTTTGTCTGCATGCTTATTTTCAGCTCTTGGGACAAATTGAATGTTAATAGCATCAAAATCATCCATTAAGTCTGAAACTCTATGTTTCTAAGACTTCAACATTGAATTCTAACACACATTAAAGTTCTTTACTTGATTAATAACTAATTTTGAATCTCCAAAAACTTGCAAATTTTTGATTCCTCTCTTTCTAGCCCATTGCAAGCCATGAATTAATGCTTTGTATTTAACTACATTACAAGAACAAGAAAAATACAAACTTAAAGCTAAAAATTACCTTTCATTTCAAGGGGAAGTAAGCATTAAAATTGCACCTTGTCCATTCTTATTTTTGGCTCCATTGAAGTGAAGCTTCAATAATAGTTTTTCTTTGCTACTTCGCTTTTGGACAACAAGAGAATTGGTGTATTTTCTTCATACAAGCAATAATGTAGTGTCATGTCAAAAAATAAATAAATAATTAAAAGAGTGGTATATGTCAGTAAAGGTAGGAATTAAGGAGGTGGTTGGAGATGTTATGGAGATCAGGTGAAGGCGTGTTGGAGAGGGAAATATGGCATGCAACAGTGGTCAAAGCATGACGTCCCCAAGAAAGCCCGCAGACCTGTCTTTTCCCTTGCACAATAATACATGCACTTTATTTATAGATCCAGAGGCATTCAACCACCTGTAACCCAAGTTAACAATGTAAAGTTAGTAAAAATTGGATAGTTGTAGTAGGGCATAGTGTGGCATTGGCCTCTCATAGAACATTAGCATTGGTTTAGTGTTTGACCAAATGAAAGAACGTGGAAAATTTTATTGGAATACGTTTTACCAATGCTCAAAAGATATGGGTTTTATCTCGAGAGAGTCACACAGTTTTACCAATGCAACTAACAGGTCTCCAACCTGATATTTTACTTGTGCACTTCCAGCGTATGCCAAATCGAGCTCCTAAACAGGGTAAGGAACAGACATCCATCAAAGCATAAAAGATAGAGGAATTTTTTCTGATCTTGCAGTTGTAAATGCTCTTGTAGACGTGCATGCAAAATGTTGAACCTTTCTCTAGTCACGTGAAATTCTTGATAGTGTGTGTCAAAGAGATGTTTTTCATGAAATGCTTTGACTACAGGATATGCACGAGATGGGTTTATTGAAAAGGCCTAGAAAATTTCAAGCAAATGCAATGGGTAGGTGTAAATATAGGTTCCATTAGCCTTTGTTAGCATCCTCCACCCTATGCCTAATGGAGGGTTTAGAACAGGGCGTAAACATCCATTTCAACATAATGAGGAGGGGATTTTGTCAGATGTTGTTTTTAAAAATGCTCAGGTAGTCATGTACGTTGAATGTGGAACCTTATGCAGGGCAGGTGAAGGGTTTGATTGAATGTTTTTTTATTAAAAAAAAGAAAAAAAACACGTGGCTTTAGGGACATCCTTGAATGCAAGTTTTCCAGCAAATGTGCTTGGAAAGTCTCTCAGGGATATATATTCTGATTGATGGAAGACATAGACTCCATCCATAAATATGGAGGTTACAAAATAGACATGATCTCCACAATAAGTAGTCTCCATGTTTTGGATGTGATATAAGAGATGGTTTTTAGTGAATCTCATTCTAAGGGAAGTATGGAATGATGGGTGTGGCTTCTCAATTATTGATAAATGATTTAGTGTAATGATAAATAAAAAATAAGAGAAGGGAAATTAAGGCAAGGCATGTTGACTATTTTTTTAAATGCATAAGAGAAATGTGTTGTTATGGACATCCACAACTAGAATTTAACTATTTGAACCGTTCATTTGGATTCCTCCATGAGATATGCTCTGTGGGATACAATAGTTGCAAGGCACACTTGGGTTGGAGCTTTGGATATACCCCAGATGGCTGCAAACAAGTGCAATCGATGGGTGCAATGTCAAACTCCCCAACTCCCGCCTCGCCAGTTCAATTCCAAGCATGGTTCTTCTATCCTTATCTTTCATAATTCTTATCATTTAGTTTTTCATTTACAATAAGATAAAATTTTAAACCATAGGAATTATCATAGATCTATTTGTTTAAATAATCATGTTTTCAAAACAATAAGATGTTATAACGTAACTTACAGGATCCAATATTCCTTGGAAAATAATGGACTTAAACCCTCACTCTGTGTTGA
The DNA here is from genome assembly GCA_018340775.1 of Taxus wallichiana var. yunnanensis. NCBI lineage: Eukaryota > Viridiplantae > Streptophyta > Pinopsida > Cupressales > Taxaceae > Taxus > Taxus wallichiana. The sequence continues at coordinate 147,260,268 of CM031236.1, forward strand.
TCTAGAAAATGTCCCAACCAAACTAGATTACTTCAGTACCTATTTTTATTGACAAGTTGAAGTTGAGCCCCTGTAAATATGTTGACTGCTCCCTTGTTAAAATAGATAAAGCACAAATTTTAGATACTTGCAAAATAACCCTCGTAACTCTGAAAAGGAGATGTTAAGTTTTTGTGTACCTTGTCATGTGAGGAGCTACTTTAACCCTTGAATCGACCTCGAATGATCATATATGATTTTTGACACCCTTCTAGGAGCCTTATTACACTAGTTTTACAACAGTAGGAAGCTATTAAATTTGAAAAGTTGGGTTTTATTTTGGCTTGACATTTGATCCCTGAACAATGAAATGCCTATCCGCCTTCGCAAAAATCTAGTATTTTTACTAGACAATTCCCTGGAACCTTCAGTTTGAGGAAAAAAACTTTTCTTGATAGTTTGGCAATGACATTTTGTAGGCCTCTGGTTGTAGTTTGACTAGGTCAAACTAGACCAATTATGACTGGTGGGTCTAGAAAACATGTTGTTGTTTGGTAACCATTTGCTAATTCTCAGTCCTGTCGACTCTAGTGAATTATCCATATATAGGGGAACTTGTAGGAAGTTCCTCGTTTCACTATCATCCAACAAAATTTATTTTAGACATGGTTTTCTAAGCCCTCAAGATCACTTTTGATCATTTACAACTAGCTCATTTATGATCGATGATTACTGGAAAACTAACTATTAATCATAAAGTGTTCTCCATTTCTTAATTATGTTTGTTCCTATGAGCTCTTTGTATATACCTAGGCACATATAAATATAACCATGGTGTGTTTTCTCATCGGACCACAAAGTTTGAAAGTGGTTTCTTAGCCTCCGAACCTGATTTGAAAATTTTTGTAGCTAGCAAGAAAATGTTAAAACAAAGTTGTAGGACCCCTATCAGGTTTGCAAACCACCATGGAAACTTTTGACACATGTAAATAACTGTTGGAAAACTCCATAGTGTAACTTGTGTGAAATAGAACTTTTGACAAAATGGTGTTTCTCTCTCTCCTTTCTTTCTCTCTCCTTGGTTACAAAATGAAGTGAAATGAATTCATGTTTCTAAACGTTTTTCTTTCAAATGAAAATTATTATTATTATTATATGTAGATGGGGAGCTGAAAAATATTAACTATGTTAGATTAGAGTAGATTCCATTCCAACGATTTCTCGTTGATTTCATGCTCACATGGTTTTGTAGGATGTAAGAAAGATGGCGAAAAGGTGATGTGTAATTCATTATTTATCATTGTAATTTATATAGGTCATTGTAAAATGAATAAATGTGTAATGTAGTATTTTATTACAAAACATTTATATTTGAAATTTGCTAATATGTATGAGATGTTATTTTTAGGGATATCTTAGGAAATGTGCATTAATCATAGGTTCAATTTGATTTATAGTTGCGTATGGTAAAAGGGTTTGATATATATATAGTAAATGAATTTGAAGCTAATATATGGTAATGCATTTTCAGTGTTCAATAGATGATTAGTTAATTATTGGGTTGTATTCTTACCTTGTAAATGTAATAAAGAGATTCAATCGAAACACTCAACCCTAGTACAAGATCTAGTGCGTAACATGTCTTCATGTGTGATCCTTTTTACCATAGAAGAAATTGAAAACCATAGAATGAACTTAAACCTTGTTCTCGATGGCACCTAGTAGTTTAGGTAAATAAGACCTCTAGTTTGAGTTTTGCGTCATAGTCAGTATGTTTAGCGACATTGTCGTGAACCTTATTTTAGGAACGACATGGTCTAACTTTATCCAGTATGTGGTTTCCTTCTAGGCTTGGAAACCGTGTGTGGGGTAAGGAGAATGTCTTCTCTTTAGGTCTAAAACTGTGTTGAGTGGTGAAGACCGCCTTGGAAGTCACCTTAAGAGTCCTTATTCGAGCAACAACTATGTAATCTAACCTTACCATTTATGGACTAAGTAGAGATATTACTCCCTTAGTATCCTAATGGACTACCATGTCTTATGAAGTTAGATCTAGAAAAAATATTTTCATCAAATGAATTTCTTTTGGGAGCCCCAAAGATGACACAAAAATAGATAGTGAAATACTTGTTCTATGTCTTAAACTCTTGTTAGTGAACTCCTTATTTCCTCTCAGTTAAATGTGTTACCTTGGTTTCTATCAACATATCACCTTGGTCTTTTCTTGAAGTTGGTTTAGCATAAATATGTCCTCTTACCTTAAACTCATATATAGTTGAGGTGAATATCATTAGGTGCAGTTGGAATTAAAACAAACCTTAATTTATTAGGAGGACAACTTGGTATTCATGTGTAGTTATAATGCTTCAAATCATATACTTATTCAAAATGGTAAATAAGTACTTACATAAATCTTCATGTTATAAAGTGACACCAAAAAAAAAGACCTAGCAAACATTGTAAATAAAATGAGAAACAATAGTATGTGTGATAATGGTTTAGGAACAAAAATTCACTTCAAGTCCTTATGGGTTATTTAGGCATTGAAATTTTGTTAATAATGGATACAAATTGATTCTTAGTGGGACTAGGCCTTTGACCCAGTTTAGAGTCCACTAAAAATAAGATAAAATAAAATAATGTATTGTAAATGCTTAACTGAATCAAACTAAATTTGATACTAAAACAACCATAGTACGAGAACAAATGTGTTTCTAATGGAAGGAAGTTTTTAGGAAAGGGAAACTTGAACCTTCACCTCCTTGAATCATATTATTTCTCCCTCGACAACTTATGGTTGGTCCCCTTGCTTAATGTAGATTAAAAATAAAATTTTAAATGTCAACTAAACATATTTTAAGAAACAAACCTTTGACATAAGAATGAGAGAATTAGGAACTTTGTAGGAAATTTTAAATATGATTTTTTTTAATGTAAGTTATGAAGATTGGCATAAGGGATAAAGAGAAAACTTAAAGGGTCGAACTGTAAGTTGAATGTGGAGTTAACTTAAGAATCTATAGGTGAAAAAAAAGAAAATTATATTTGCACAAAAATGTTCTTGGAATGTAAATCATAACTAAGATGCAATTAAGGAAATGACGTGTTGTGGGTTTGCCAATCTTTGAGTTTTTTTTGGTTGGGTCATTGCTAGTATTCGTTCATTGGAGAAAGTGTGTCATTGAGATGTATATGGTGTTGTCATGTGTCTATGTGATTTTATGACTTATGAAAGTGTCTTATGCGTTGTCAAGTTTATCTTCTTATAGCCCTTGTGGTTTTGTGTAGTGAGCAATGTAAGTAAAAAAATTATCTAAGTGGTATTTTTACCGTTGTTTTTATATGTGTAAAATGGGGGTGTTCCAAATAAACACCAAAAAAATATTCTTCCACTTTCTTAAAGGGGTCATAGGCATGTTCTCATTGAGTCTTTTGATACATGAACAAATTAGAAACACCATCAAGTGCGGAAACATGAGCTATAACATTGAAATCAAACTGATATAGAATTGAGTAATTTACTGTAGCATTTGAAGCATGAGGATTAATATGAAATCAAGCCATAGGCTCTAAATTTATGGTAACCTTAGTTCCATATTGTGTAGTAAAGAAAAAAATGACCAAATCTGAAGAAATATAACCTCCTATTTTTGTTGTAAAATCTTATGATAAACATAAGGAAAAATAAGGAGGAAAATCTACAATAGTCACATCTTGTAGAATTGTAACATTGGGACAAGCATGTAAATTCACTTCCAAGTTTTTGATAACACCAATTGTATTAGTTGTTGTCCCATCTAGCTATAACATGCTTTTCTCATTAGGCTCATACTGCAGGCCCTAATTTTATGTAATTGCTTTTGGCATAACTGTGCTACTTGCACCACTGTCAACCATGTAATTATGAACTAAATGATATCCAATAATCAGATATAAATAAAATGGTGGTGGCTTCTTGATATCATGAGAGTTTAATACATTTTGAACCATCCATTTAACTTCTTTAATGCGGTCTTGTTCCATTGTTCCAAGGACCATGTCCGCTTTCTAAACTTCTTTTTCTACCGGTTTTGAAGAAATCTACAGCTTAACAAGTTCATGAGAAAGTAACTCCTGCTATCCTGGAATACTTAGAGCATCCCACATTGAGATATTAACATTATGCTTTTTCATTACATCAACAATGTTAAAAGAAACAACAATTTTGGAAACAGATTCTATTGTTTTAGCATATGCTTTAGCAAAATTGATTCTGCTTTAGCTGCTTTTGATATCTGAGGTATAAACAATATTCTTGGATAAGGTTGTGACTATTTTTGTTGTTCTTTACTAGCTGAAACACCTATTGTTTTCTAGAGGAGAAGAAGAAATGTTAGGTGATTTTTGGCCTATAGTTGTGTTATCTATTACCGTGCGTAGAAACGGCCTATTTTGTTGTTTTTCTGTCTCCCAAGCCTTTTATTGATTCCTAATAGTAACGTAAATAAAGTCATCTTCACTAAAACTGACCAAGTTCTGTTCAAGAGATTTTTGAAAATGATTTTCTTGTTTCCCACCCTCCATTTGATGCATATTTAATGTTTCGAGTTGAGGTTGTGCACAAAGGATTATATTCGGGAATGCATTTGGGTAGTTGGCAACTGAATGAGATTGATTAAAGGTTGATGCCACTCTTCCGTATCCATATTAATTGGAACTAAATCATTGGATGATCTCGAGCCTTTGGGTCAAACTGTCTTTTTGTATATGGCTGTCTATAATTTAAATTCTGTTGATAAGGCTACCCATTTTTTTGGTTTTGTTGATAAGGAGATAATAAGGCCTGTTAGGTTTCAATTGAAGTTAGTTTTTTTCCCATAGTGTGCAAATATTTAAATAGATAATTTGATGGGGCTACAATATCGGGTTCTACAATGGTAATAGGCTTAGGAATAGGTGCCAAATCTACTAAAATAGTATTGAAAGCCTTATGCCAATTTACCAGCTTGAATAAGACTATTTTAAGCTCAAATAGCAATATCATAAGCTTCCTGGAGAGTCTCTTCTCCCATAAATTGAATCATAGTTGAAATATAACAATTTAGGGCTCTAAGATAATAAGGAAAAGAATGGTTAGCTTCGGGCTTGACACTGAAATTATTTCCCATGTTCTAGCAAAACAGATATTAAAACTTGACATAAATTTATGAGGATAACTCTTTCTTGTAGAAAATTGTTCTATGAGGGATAAATGATCCAAATAATCTTGAAATTGTTTCAAAAATTTACCACCTAACTCATCCCAATTTCTTATGCTTCCAATGTCTAAGTTTCTATACCATTAAGGCTTTCCTTTGTAGGATGTAGCTAAAATTATCAAGGCTACATCTTCATGTGTTATATTATGGAATGCACATAGGGCTGCAACATCTTTGATGTGCTCTATAGGTGTAACCTAATTTTCACCAGTGAATGAGGGCAAGATTTTCATGGCAGCATTGGGAATACCATGATAAACTGGAACTACTAATGGGATGCCATTAGTAAAGGTCAAAAAATTCCTAAGTGGTTGAATAGCCATTGGAAAAACTTGTATCTGAACAAATAAATTAATACATGGTGAAGGAAGATTAGGAGGAGGATTGTTAAAACCAGACCTATTATTAGGTAGGGTGTTACCAACTCTTCTTCTTCTTGCAGAATTCTAGGGTAAAGAAATAAACTCAGAAGGAATTCCTCTTACCAATGATCTTGTAGTCACTTAGGTATGGAACATGCTGCAAAACTGGTCTGAAATCATCCTTGAGGAGTCACCAAATAAATATTTAAATATTTAGAATACGTTTCTATATCTTGTTGCTCCAATAGTAACTTTTCTTTCTGTGAATCTACCGTATATTGTTGTAATATGCTCATAGATTTGATTTGTGGTCTCACCGAGCGTGCAAAAACTATTATCTCTCGAAAGTGCACCCTAGAGAGATGACTATAGGGGTTCTAAGCTTTCTCTGGATCTCTCACTTTCATAGATACAATGGAAACACCTTAGGTATGTGGGTATACCTATTATTGAGGTGAGTCTCCAACATCAAGGCCGATGACTTCTTGATGTGTCCTAAAATATTTTTTTGGGGTTTTGAGGGTAAAAAGATGACTGTACATGTACTAAAAATTGGGGTTATACACTAAACTTATTGAGGGATTTGAATGAGTACATGCAAAAATATTTTAGAATGGATTCAAGATGCGAAACAAATAGTTTTTAGTAGATTATTAATGCTAAACACTTGATGTATTGAGGGAAATATTCACAACAATACTATTAAGATAAGCACACACATTAATATTATGCATAATTTACTAAATTTGTAGCAAGGTAAGATGATCAATCAGGGAATTTTGACATTCAAAAGAAATAATAAAGTATACATGAAGCTACAAATAATTGGAAAGGCAAAAATCAATTCTCATTCAAAGGGAAAAACTGGCAAAAATCTACTTCAACACTCCTATGTCCAAAAGTCCTCCTCTGTGCTTTCCCAATGGACATAATATATTACAAGTTTACTCATCCCAGCCATCCTAACAATAGAATAAAATTTTACTTGCCCATGCATCCTATTTTATCCTTTATCCCGAATAAATAAATAAATAAAATTAAACATGCTAATACAATGAGGCATTAGTAGCCTTGTTTACAAAAATAGAACTCAGTCAAACTGCAGTTGGCTATTCTTTTTATAATAAATTTGGATGAATAATTTGGCTAACAATATGCTATTGCTTGGTGTCCAAGATTTCTTCAATTTGTATGTAACTTCTCCTCTGTCTTGTAACTAATGATTAACTAATAATATTTAATCATCGATGTGACACTTGTGTATTTATCCACTTGCATTGGTATTTTATCTTCTCTCTATTTTTTCCTCTAGTGGATGACATGCAAAAATTACACCCTGTGTAAAAATAATGTCTTTGAGTTTCTTTTACTTAGGAAAATCATTGAACTCTATGGGGACCACCTGTCCATCTGCACATTCAAAAACAACATCCTATTCTCTTTATACGAGGTTCCTTTAACAATTTTTAAGGTAAGAAATATTCTTAACCTTAGGATATATATCATTGTTTATGATCTGAAGGATTTTTATTTACATGGCGCATGATTTAATTTCTCCCCTTTTGCAAATATTAATATTTGAAAACCTTATTCTTTGAAATCTTTTGATTATATATTTCGACATCCTTTTTGGGAACATCATTGAAAATAACATAATCTTGTCAGAATTTGTGATATTTCTATGGCATCATAGTTTAGACCTTATAAGGTCAAAGCAAATAATAATTATTAAATCATTGTGGTTGGCCCCCTCCTACGATGACTCAACCATTGGAATGTTTTTCAGCGGCGATGTTTAATTTGGTAACTACAATTGGGTTATAACCAACCATGGTCGAATTGCTTACTTTTTATGAAGACCCTTAATCTATGTCTTGTGTGACCTTCGATCGTCGATCCTTCTATACCCTCGGTTAGGGTTTTAACCTTACAATTAATATGGTCAAGGACTATGGTTATGTTTTGCATTTTCATCAATCTTGGTGAATGATTTATAACCATTGATCTTGTGTACTTGTCAATTTGACACCATTGATATTGATGGGTTTTCATTGATCTTGATGACTTCTCTATGGATTTTGATCTTTTGTAATGTGAAATTTTCCACCATTGATTTTTAACCCTGTCTGGCATAATGGTTCTGAACCGTGGTCATTTGATTTTGTAATTCAAGATTTGCACCATCGATCTGGGAGACACTAGTTAAGTTAGCTTTTACTTAAGTTAGTTGGTTGAGTAAAGAATACTCGATCTCTATAATTTTTCTTTATTCGTATTTGGAAATTTTAGGGAAAATCCGTGGAATTTTTTTTTGTAATGTCATTTCTTTGTGATTCGAGCTCAAGAAATCTCCAAAATGGATCTATTATTCTCTATGGGAGGTATGTGAAGTTTTTTGCATGCATGTATTTAGATTCTCTGTGAAGTTTGGTCATTGCTGATGTTTTACATTTCACTACGATCCTTGAAATGGATACCATTGTACTTGTTTCAAGCTATCTATTTCATCTTTGAGCATGATATTTGGCTGTTCAAAGTGATGACGCATGTATTTTATTGTTCTATGAACCTGTGTGAGTGTAAATACTTGCATATTTATGTCATTTCTGCTCGACAACTATTTTTGCAAGATCTTGAGGAGATTCCCACCATTTACCTGATATTTATATCACTTTTTGATGAATAAGGTAAGTTATTACCATCTTTAAGCACTACAACTTATCGGTCCAGTCCATTTGGTTTCAAAATGCACTAATAATTTGGAATATTTCCTTTTTTGTGTCTTCTTGTATTCTGGCATTTTGATTTTGGACCTCATTATGGGCATTCTTCATTATTTTTCAACTGAATATGTTTTAAAGGATTTGAAATGTCGAGCTTGAATGGTGAGTTGTTGTTTCTCCTATCAAATGAAAATTTGTTGAAAAAAGAAAAATGAATAACCTTGAAATGGTTGTCTAAAGAACAAAGTTTCTCCTTTGACAGTATTGGAAATCAGATGCTTTCATCTTTGTCCTCAATGGGTATTTTTATTTCATAAATATGCCTCCCTTTTGATTATATTTGATGTTCTGAGTTCTTTTAACTTTGTATTTTTGAGCTGTGTGAGGCTATGTAACTTTGAATACCATTCTCTTTGCCATTTTCCTCTTCTTCAAGCTATCCTTCGAAGTTTTGGTTTTTGTGAGATCTTATTATTTTTAAATCCTCCCTGTTAGGGAACTAAGAAGTATGACAACCATTTGATAATTTTGGAAACTTTCTACTTGATGATTTTACTTGATCTTTCGAGAATCTTTAGGAGGTCATATGGCCATTGTTTCTTCTTGTAAATGGAGCTCCCTTTTTCTCTTTGTGTGTATTAAATGTTAATCTCTTAACGTCTTTGTGTGTTTCTCCATTAGTCATCTTACTATCTTTTGAGCTACTGTGTGAACTTTTCCATGACCGCTATTGTGTTGAAGCTATACATAATGATCATGGTTCACGTATTACCTTGTTCGATATGGTTTTATAAAGGTAATCTACCTTCATTTTTCATGACCCAAATTTGGGTTGTTTATCTTGGAGCTTTCTAGTAATGATGTGAAGCTTCCTTGTGCTTTTTAAAAAAAATTCAAGCCATTATTTTCATGTGTGATCAAACTGGATAAAATTATGGGTCATTTTGAACTTGAGTTTTCTCATTTTTTAATCTATTTTTGAAAACACAAATTAGGGTTTTAGTTTATACTTCCTTTAAACTCTGGTTACGTATATTCGGGTGCCATTTTGATTCTTACACAAGCTGGGTTAGTCATTTTGTATTTCTTTATTTATTGTCTCGAACTAGATGCCAGTAAATTTTCTCCTAAGCTCTAGCATTCGTTATTCTAGCTCTATTATTTTGGCATTGTATATTTGTTTGTATTGACTTATAAAACCATTATCATCTGTGTTTTGAACCAGCATCAAGATATTTTTATAGAGCCTCTAATTTTCCATTCGATTCATAGGGTTCCATCTTTAAAGACTGAATCTATGAGTTCTTATTTTTCACTTGGATAACTCTTACTTTCCCTATTATTTAGAACACAAGCTTGGTTCATTCTTTTCTAATTGTAGTTGTATTTCCTAAATAACGTGACTATAATGGGTATTCATTCTAGACTTAAAGCTACTTAGCTCCCTTTGTCTTCATTTCCCAGTTAGCGGCAATGAGGATTTTGTTTACTATAGTGCTCAATGTATTTTCAAAAAACCTCGATGTGTAAATGCAATATAAATATCTGTATATTTACCTTTAAGTACACATATTGAAATCACTCATACTTTCAGCAAGATGATGCTACTTTTGTAAAACAAGTAAAGATAAACAAATTAGTTGGCAATTTGGGATGAACATTCTCGCTTCAATGATATTTCCTTTCATTTTGACATTTATACTTGTTCTTTGAGTCATATTTTCATAAACTAGTGGCATACTTCAAAGTTTGATGAAGATTTTGAAATTTTAAGGTTATACTTTGACATTCGATCCATATTGCTCATATGGATATTCACTCTATTTGTTTCATGTATAGCTCATAAATTCTATATCAACACATTGTCCTTGTAGTTGTCTTTTTATTGCATTCTTGATTTATATTTTTCCTTTCGTTTAGAAGCACATAATTCTAGAAATTGATAGTCAATCTTCCGTTATGTATCTGAAAATTATAGTTGGACTTTAATATATGTATTATTGAAATGAAATCTTGAACCCCCTATTCTTTGTGTTATGGAATTATATTTCATTTAATGGATGAAGATTAGTGATCCTTCATTCTAGATTTGCACTTTTGATCGGGTGGTCTTGTACCCTTTTCTTGAGACTATGGAAGTTTGTTCCTTGTGATGTCATGATTCTCTAAAGTTGATCCTGTAGCTACACATTGAGTTGGTTACATTGTGTACTTTATCTCTTCATCATGAATTACCCTATGCATCCTTAGTTGTCTTTGTAACTAAAGCTAATCTTTATCATGAAATAACCTTGTAGCTTTGTTAAGAAAACTCCTTCCTTTTGTAAAGTGAATTGTGTTAAGCTAATTTTGTTTTCAATCACGCCTCAAGTTACATCAAGATATTTCATTTGAATTTTGTACTTTACTTCTATAGTTGAGTGGTAGTAGCTTGAACACTTGTACTTTTGTAATTTGATCATTTTGCAATGAGATGAATGTATTTCTATCTTGTAGCCTTGAATATTGTTTGTGCAAAATTTAAATCATGAATTTTATTTATTCTGCTACAACCTGTACTTGCACACTTAAAAAAACTAGTTAGAAAACATTAGGCTTTTTGGCCTCTCTTATGTTCCATAGTGAATTTCTTTCTCTTTCTTTCTCTGCTTTGTCATGATTCATGTGAATACCATGAGATTCTAGCTAGATAGTACTTTTCAAATCTGAATATGTTGCATTAATGTCTGTTATAATTTTGTAGTCATACCTCATGATATCAGTACATTCATTTGCACAAAGATAGACAGTACAACAACATGATTTAATCTTGAGGTCATGGTGACTCGACGGTATTTATCTATTTGTTTTTAGGTACAGTGTAGTGTTGAATAAAAACGATGAAGATGAATCAATATTTGGAGCGAAGGAAGAGCAGCTGGACAAAAGAAATAAGGAAAGGATGGATTCAAACACTTTCTATTCTATAACTTTTATCGGAATGTTGTCAATGTCAATAAGGAGTCTAAAAAATAGATGTCTTTCTTATTATGATCTAAAACAAAACATCCTTATATTTTTATTATTCCTATGGAACTGTGCAAAATTCCTTCATTTTGATGACTCTAATGATCTTCATTGATAAGCCTATACCACTTCTCTTATCTGCTGCTAAGTTGTATATTTTTTGATATAATTTGATCCTTCCTTAACCTAGAGACCTATATTAATCATATTTGAGAAAACTTTGAAATTACATACTGAAATTTTCTTTCTAATCTGGAACCTTGTTGCATCTGTTACCTTTTGAAGCACTTTGGTGATCTTTTTATATTCTCTAATGATGTAGCATCTTTATTTGGAATGAATACCTTCCTGATTGATTTTGAAACTTGATATTGGACTGTAATGGAGGAAATATCTTCTTCTGAAAGCTTGAGGATTTTCTATCCCATTCAGTCATGAATATTTTCTATCTCATTTAGTCATGATACTTAATTACTCTTTAAGGAAATTTGTAACTTCTGTGAAAACACTTTGTTCTCTGATACTCCATTCACTTGTGTATTGAAACTGGAAGCACTTGCTTGAGTTGAATTCTTGAAGGCTTGTAGCCTAAAATGATCACTTGAATACTTGTATCTTTATCATTTTTTTTAACTGCAAGTCATGAAGCTTTATGATATGATTACACTTGAATTATTTTGATGAATGAATATTACCTCATTTACTTTTGATATATTTTCTATTGTAACTTTTGAAGAATGTACTTTCCTTGTTTTATTTAATTCTTAAACGAGGGCTTTAAAAATTCTTTTACAAATTGTTTGTTCATATTTTGTGTATTTGTTCTTCATGACTTCTCCAATCTGTAAACTGGTTCTCCTCGTAATATTTTTCAACTTGTAAGGCTTGATCCTATTGAAGTATCACTAGAAAATGTGTCTTATAAGTATTGTAATCTTTGAAGCTTGAAAAGTTCTTGGGGCTAAAATTTTAAACATATTCTTTCACTTTTATTCCATCAGTCTGGACTGATATATGAGTCTGTACTTTGATCATTTAGCTTTGATTCTAAGCTGGAAATGTCACCCCTTTTAATACAATCTACTTCCTTTGCAATCTGTAATGGATGATGGACCTTATTGCACTCTTCTTTTCTTCTTCTAGTAATGATGTCTTTAACCGTGATAGTTTATATGAATCATTTGTAAATTTATCTTAAAGAAGTAGTACATGTGGCTCATCTTACTTTTCTTGAATTCATATTTCTGAGTCTTGAACTGTTTCGTTTAATAAACTATAACATTAGATCATCCTTTGAACTTGTAAATTGTATCTTGACCAATATGATATAATTGTAGTTGATCAACATAGGATGTATTCTTTGATATTTAACTCTTTAGTGCATTTCTCATTACTATGTCCTTAAAAATACTCCTTCTATGTCAATCATTAATTGAGATGATGATATTCCCTTATTTCATCCCGTAATCTTCTCTTTTTGCACTCTTTGTTTCTTATTTTGGAGATAGTAGGAGACTATAATCTTATTTTTGTACTGCATAAGTGTACTTATTTCATCCTGAAAACTGTATTTAATGGTTTTGTTCAAAAGAATGTTCCCCTTGGAATTTGTACACCTATACTTTACTTTTGTGTCATACTTTTGATGGTGTCTTAGATCTATATCCTTGACTTATGCAATGTACAATCTTCCTTTTCTCCAAGTTATTCTAATGCTGAAGTTATGAAGCTGGATCAACATCATTATCTGCACTTTTTGTATGCATTTCATTTGTTAGAATCTGTAGTATTGAACTTATATTTCTTTCATGGATTGGTACAACTATATCTTTATATATTCATCCTTCAGTCTGAATTGAAATAAATGCACTTCTTTGATTCAACTTGCAGAATGCAATACTTTTGATATGCAAACACAACAGTTAGTGTTTATTTCCTTCTTCTTACATGTACCTACACATTTAGACAAACTATTTAGAAAACATTAGGATTTTCGGCTTCTCTTGTGTTCCATAGTTTCCTTTTCTCTCTCTTTTACGAAATGAGTCTGAAAATCATATGTATTGATGTAGAATACTTCTCTTATCAATTATGTATCTGTATTTGATGGACCTTATGCTTATTCTTTTTAGAAATCCATCTACATGTAGTTAGATAGTACATGGGTACAAACAACACCACGAACTAAATTTTGATGCATTTTCTTTTCATTTTCCGGGTACATCGTGACTTCCAGGAGAGTTAAATGAGAGATGGAGCTAGAGCTTAAGAATAATTAGAAGAAAATCCCAAGGAAATGATGGGTTTCTTCTATACTCTTTTACTTTTAACTTCATGCACATGTACTTCTTTCTTTAGTAGTTATGAGTTACATCCCATGGCTTGTGTGGGAAACATTGTACTTCTTCATGAATAAATAACATTTAATTTATGTACTTGAGTTGTATACTTCTTTTTGCTTTTAGATTTATGACATGGATATTGATTATATAATGAAATAAACAACTCAATCACATAATTAAATGTATTTAACATGCAGAAATAATGAGATTTAATGTATATGTAACTTAAAATGAAATCTGTTGTATGAAAAATACAACTTTATTTTCCGTTATTGAGTCTAATCTCTCACATAAACTACAATTCCTACCTTCATCAAGGAAATGCATTGGTCCTTCAGGGATTTTGTGTTTCTTTGCTGAAGATGAACATGGAATGGTAGTCTATGTAAGGTGTTACATTTTGTAACAACATACATAGTTGCAGATTACATGTAGTTAATCAATTGCTACAATTGAAAACATAATAAAACTGTAATGCATTCCCCTAGTTAGGTCCACTTCATCAATACCATCCATCATAAAAAAGTTTCGAGTTTCCCATTTTCACACAAAAGAAAAAATTACCAACAGTACCACCCCATTTATTTTTGAATTTAGTAGTAGTGATGGCGCAAATTTGACACACATAGCGACTTTTTATGTCACATTTTTTCAATTTTAAATCATCTTTGTGTCACATTTGCATAACCTTTGTGGTGCTAAGATTACATCATATATGCATTAGAAATTCCATTTAAGATGAAAACAATAAAACATAAAAGGGGGTCAATTCAAATTTGACACAAATCATGATGTTTTTAACAATAGTTATTAGTGACATTTTAAAAGGTCAAGATGTGTTCAAAACTATGTTTTCATATTGATTTCAATAGATGATTTATTTTGAAAACACTTGTTCTAAAAATATAAATATGTAAATCTTTCTTGTTTGAACCAACTCTACGACTTTTTCAAGTGTCTTCACACTAGAGTTAACTGTATCTATACAAGTTGTTTGGATCTTCAAAAGAATATTTTTAGAGCTTGATACATCATTTCTCGTCAAAATTCAATCTTGTGGATAATATTATAATTTAAATTTAAATCTCATTATTTATTATATGTCTTCTACTATTTGATTTTAAGAATTCGAGATGTGTTTTAACATAGAAAAACCAAGTTCAATTCCATGTAACATTTAAGAAATATTATTTATGCATGTGGGATTGATTGAAAAATATTTCATCGATGGACAATACATAAAATTACATGAAATATTTTTTCTTTTGATATTAAAAATATCAAATATAATTTTGGTCATTATTCTTGAACTAGCAAGTTTCTTGACCAAATGAACTAGATTCACAAGTGTAATATTAAGATTATTATTTCTCAATCTTTATGGTGTTTGGTCTTATGATTTTTTTCACATCTCATGGTCATGCATATAAAAGACCTAATATATTTATGCACTTATTTTCTCTTATACCCTTTTCAATTATATGTGGTAATGGATTCTAAATTTTTTACACACAACCATTTACATACCATCCACAAGAGAGTGATTTTTTTAGATATTTTTAGTATTTTGCAACATAAGATTCTTTTTATTTCTAATATTATTGTGTTTGCTACTCTATTTGGATTTTTAAAGATAGGAAGGATGATGTATTTAATCAAATGGAATTTATTTAGTAGTTATTTTTAATAAAAAATTGTTCTTTATTATTTGTTGTTTTAAATGTACATGTAGTTAGAGTAGGTAGTTTTTATGTTCCACCATTTATGAGAGCTTCTTAATTGTTGAGGGAGTGTTCCATGCTATATCGAGTCAATTTCTTGTTGATATCACTTTAAACTAACGGTGTTCTCATTTGCATCCTATGTGGTTATGGTGTAGCCATATTTGTAGTTGCCTCTACTATTTATCCAAGAAGAGGGAGAGGTCCTGGGAAATGTAAAAATTGGTGTTGAGGGATGAGTGAGTTGGGTGGAACTTATGTACTCCTATTCACATATGTTATTTCCACACATTGGTTTCTCTAGAACTTGCATGTGTAAAACAACGTAAATAGTGAAGTTCTTACTCCTCCCCATGGTTTTAGGTTCTTACACCTCATTTTAAAAGATTTTGGACAATATGAATTAGTAGTGTCCAATTCAACATCATGAGGGAATTCATCTATAATTCATTTCTCCATCCCTAAAATAATTCATATTCTCGCTCTTGACAATTATGTTTTTATTTTGGATTAGGTAATTGTTTTGTTTTGAGGGGACCAAAAAGACCGAGTATTACAAATTGGAGACAAAAATAACAATGAAGGAACAAGGATCATGCCTCTACCAAGGGCTGAAAGTGAGAATGAAAGACTCGAAAGAAGAGGAAAAAGAGATACGCCAAAAGACGAAAAGGGTGACCCTCCGAGAACAATTTGCACATTACACTAATGGATTGTCCCAATTTTTTTCAGTAGACCATACTCCAACCACCCCCATCTATCCTAGGGTCCATAGAACATCTCAAGGACTCTTCATATAATGCAAGGTAAACTTCCAAAATTCCTTCCTTAAGACCGGCCACCAAAACAACACCTCTCGCGGAGGATTCCTATCGATGGATCAAGAGACCCAACAACATGATCCTTCATGAAACAATACCAATAATTTTTCCTATCATTTAAAATGTTGTAAGTGAAAAACTATGAAATAACCTCTGCTTTTGTAGTACCAACAACACACATTATCTCAATACTACCAGCTTTTAAATTTTAAATGGGCTTTGTTTGCCCAATGGAACCATTGGAGGGGAGGATTCCCACTCACACCCCACCCATTCACCACCAAGCATCCACCTGCATCTACTTCTCCATTACCATCATAACCATAACCCCATCTATAATAATGAACCCATCTCCAATCAACACCCCATTTGGAGTCACAATATTCACAAACACACCCCCTTTTTTAGCCTCTACCATGTCATCGTAACTATTAGACAAATAATCGACACATTGGGATAGTTTAGTAGGGGCTAAAACATTATTTCACCTTCTCGAGACAACTTCGCCTAACAAGAACATGACTTTGCATCATAACCGATCTTCCTATATTTTCGCAAAAAATAGGCGAGGTCTCAAAATCATTAGTTTTTTCCCATTTACCGTAGGGCATGTTCGGGATAATAAAATTGGGCACATCACACCCCACCGTATATTGATGCATAACTTAGCATAAATCAATCTAGACTTGGCTTTCATTGTGGACTAAAGAGCAATAGACACCCCATTGATCAAGTAATCCCCAAAAGAACCTTGGACTCCCAAAAATCCAAGGGGAGAGCAGGAGGTGGATCTAAACCGGAAGTTCCATGAATGTAAAGTGTAATGCTTCATAAAACAAGCTGCTCGAGACTAAAGAACAACCTAGGTTTAGTTAGAAAGTTATGGAATAATTTTATTTTTTAAGTGTTAACAACCAAAGTCTCAAGGATAATTAAATTCAACTAATAAATTTCCCCATTATAAACATTACTAACTCCACATTATAAAGCAATAAGTATTATAAATCCACACCTAGCTTGAATCTCCTTAAGGATTAATTTAATCATGATTACTTTGAAATTTTAGCTAAATATTCCCTTATTAAAATTTTAGGGTTAATGGAACAAAAATAATAAATACTCAAGGTATTTAATTCCATAAGATTCAATGACAAGAGCAAGGTTTAATTATAGGGGAAAGATTCCATATTTTAAAATTATCGAGTAAATTCTTACTTACCCACTCCCGAACTTGGTTAAGGATTCAATTTGAATTTTCCCATGATTAACACAATTAAATATTCATGAAAACATTCCCATTAGATAGTAAATTTCCTCACCTTTCTAGTGATATAAAGAAGTCCTTCTAACACTTCATATTTCTCAAGTTATGGGTTTAAGGGCCTTGGGTGAAAATTTTCCCCAAGAACGGGCACAGGGAGGAAAATGTTCCCTAACTTGGGCCTGCAATCTTTGGAGAGAAAATTTTCCCTAACTCGGGCCTGCGGGCTTCGGAGAGAAATTTTTTCCCTCAACGCTTTTGGGTGAAAAATCACATTTGACTTCCGCATGCCCACAAGTCCACGATGGGGCTTTGCGGTTAAGAAGGGAAATTTTGAACTTGGAGTCTACTAAGGACACATGTGGAAAATCCTAGACTCGAGTGGCACAAAGAGTCACCAAAGATAAGATGGAAAATTTGACTTTTAGTTCGGAGGGGCGAAAAGGTAAAATTGGTCTGCTCTTCTACCAAAAAGCAGAGCTGCCATATGGCAGCCAACTATGAGCTCGGGGTCGGTGGGCCGACAAGGAAGTTCTAGAAATTTTAACTTTTATCTTAAGGAGCACAAAGGGGAAAAACTACTCGAGCATCCGTTGACATCGTGCGATACCACGTGTAAAACCATCACTAGATGCAGTCGTCGTCGGGCCGTCGGGAGGACATAGGAAAATTTGAATTTTGAAGCGTAGGGTTTTAAAACACTCTGCTCTTCCATCGATGTCTAAGGAAGCCACGTGGTAGTTCCTCATTGGACATGGGGTGGTGGGCCAGTGGGGAGAATTAGAGAATTTTGCCCAAATGTTTTCTAAATCTTTAATGATTTAAAAGATCCACTCCTCCGCCGACGCCTCGTGAAGCCATGTGGCGATACCCATTGGCTGTCGGGTCGGTGGGGCTACGTAGGAAACTTGCAATTTTTTCCAAATTTAGTTTTGAAAGTGCTTAAGGTTAAAAAATTGATCCAAGCCTCTACTGATACCCAATGAGGCCACGTGTCAATCAATGATTGGCTACGGGGTGGTGGGGCCGTAGAGGAAAAGTTTCCAAATTAACTTTTGGACTTAGAACGTTTTCCGCCGAAAAGGAAGATGTAGGCTTGCGGAGCTGCGCAGGGAATTTTGTGACTTTTTTCCAAGGTTCTCTAAGTCAAATTTGGCCCCACAGGTCTGATTAACAAATTTTTCCCATTAGCTAAATTTAAATTTTGAGCCCGAGATGAACTAAAAAATTTATAAGGTCATAAATTTTGACTAGGAACTCGGGGTTTGGCAAGCGAGGACTTGTTTGAAATCTCTCGATGTCCACTTTGCACAACAACCTTAAAAATTTAATTTGGATAAATTTTTAATGGTAAATTTTGAGAAAACATCTTTGTGTCACTTAGAAAGTGAACTGACATTTTTAACTTATCGATTTTGTTCAAATTTTCCATTAATTCTTTCTCAACATGCCAAACAGGCATGGAGGATTTCACTTGGAAGATTTTAGGATAGATTTCAAGGTTAAATTTTCTTGATTTATTTACATTTGAAAATTACCAATGTTTACACAACAAAAAACCTATAATTTCACCTTTACTTAATTTGAAAGGTTCTTTAAAAATGTCTTCGATGTTTTAGTTTAGTCTAGGGATCATTTTGATCTCATTAATTCTAAATGAATATTTCATTTGTCTCTTGTAAATTTTCGGGTTGTTTTGGAGATCTAGTAAAAGGAATTTGTGAAGTATACAGTGAAGTAGAAATGAGGTTTGTACACTTCAAGAATAGAGATTAAACTATCTCTTTTGTCATGCAATAAAAACATTGAATTTATTCCATGCTAGTTTTAAATAGTTTTCTTTCCTTCAATAAAATGATAGAGAAAAGAATGCAACTTCTATATATATATTTAAATTTAAACATTTCAAATGAGACAGAGTAGTGCAATATTTCTTCATACGTGCTTCCTTTTCACTTTTACAATAGAGATTTCCTACTGTATATCAAACACAATTTCCAATGGAAATAATATCATATGAACATGAAAAAACACTTCTATTAATTCAAAGGAATCTCTTACAACTTCTTTCCCTTTTATTTTCAAAATACAACATACCAAAATCATATACAAGATCATCCACTTCAAGTGGGAAAGGTTACAAAAGAAGTTTCACAAGGGACTATCAGAACTCTGTCTTCCTCCTCAATTACAATGTACAGAATACAATTTCTTCCACATTTATTCAAAACTAGAAAACAGAGTATATCTCTTTCACATTTTGAATTGTAACTTTCATAGTCAATACAAAACATATTTCCATCACCAATAATGTACAAGGTCATCCACTTCAAGTGGAAAAGGGTTATAATAAGAATAATCTCAACAAGGACTATCAAACTTGTATTTTTCCATTCCATTTCAAAAGAAAATACAAATCTTCTTTTCCTCTCTCAGAATAACTTTACAGAGTATGTCCTTTCACATTCAAATAGAATTTCATTTCCAAAACAGAATACTATCTAATCCAATAATATTGCAAGTCATCCACTTGAAGTGGGAGAAAGGTTTTACAAAAAGAAGTTTCATAAAGGACAACCAAACTCTGTCTTCTTTCACAACTCCAAAACAACAGTATGTATTTCCATCATTCTCCAGTTTGATCATAACGAACAAGGGAAATCCAACACTCTCCACCTAACCAAGACATCCAATGAAAAGGAGAAGCCATCCTTCTTCATTGGCCCCGAGCCCCAACCATAATGCAATTAGAAATATTTTTCAACACATGGCAACAACAGACTTCCACAACACAAGAAAAATATCTCATTCAAAACACAGTCTAAAACAGAATGCAGTTTACAACCACATTAAAACATAACAAACAAAACTCAGGCTTCACCATGCAAGCCAATGGAGCAAGAAACTATGGGGGATGTTGCTTATGCCTCCCAAAGGGGAAATGGATATCACCACCTGAGAAAAAACCACCACTATATATATATATATATATATATATATAATTTCAAATCCCTGACATGCCCTTGTGCCTCCCAAAGTACCCCTTATTCCTCAAATTTTCTTATGCCTCCTCAACCTCTTATGGCACACCATAATGAGTAAAGAAATGCAAGCTATTTATTTTTAAGGTGGAACCCAAATCCCAACTCCTCCACACTTATACCTCCCCAAAACACTTATGCCTCCCACAGAAATACCCCATAGTCTTCTCCTACACCATCCTTAGGCCATCTACCCAAAAAACCCACACACATGCCAAAACATTCACAACAATAACATTTGCACAAATAAAGGAAGAGCATTTCAAGAGCCAAGTTCTTACCTCTCCATAATGGAGTTTGTTCCAAGTTCCAAACATCAAGCTTTCCAATGCAAAATAGCCCAAGGTCAATGAAACACAGGCCTATAAAAATTCTGTAAACTTTCTCTAAAAGCAAGTGCTCAAAATAGCAAAATAATTCACCCCCATAAAAAGTATACAAAAGTGAGGCCACCAAAAGAGTGTAACCCCAAAACAATAAAATGAATTCCATTGTATAGAATTAGGAAGAGAGGAGGATGAGGTTATATTTGTAGGATGCCACATCACACATCCTCAACTCCAACTCACAAGTCAACTTCAATCTCTAAGACACAATAAATAAGTAGGTGAATAATATGACAGTTTTACTTACACACTCAAATCAAGGCCATACCCCAAAGGACTGAAATTAAAAACATGCAAGAAAGTACAATTACAACTTACAACCTGACTTACAAAAATACATAATGAAGGATAGATTTAGACTCTCCAACCATAGGTAAGGTTGGTATAAAAATTTAAGAGGTATGGGACAAGTTAAACTTGTCCCACAAGCCTCTAAAATCAGCCTCCAAGGACAATTTCGAATTCCAAAGAAGATGAAGTGTTTCATACTCCAAATTTTACTTACATATCTCTTACACATCACTTACACATTGCTTACACATATCTTACAACATTTAATACAAGAGTCAACCACTCCAATAATTACTTTCTTATGACCCAATTTGATTAGTTTATTTTAACAATATGATTACTCACATTATATACCACAATTTATTTAAATAAAAGGGGTAAACACATCACTTAATAAACACATACAAACATCAATAAAAAGAAACCAAATAAATAAATACACAAAACACTTGGTCACATTTAAAGGTGATGCCCCCATGGGAATCCCTAACACAATCAAACACACACAAATAAATACAAGTTGCCATGGTGACCTTGTTGAATTCATCTAGAATTTCAGTGTGGTTGGTCTCCGATCCCCCGATGTTTGTTGTGATATTTTAAACATGTAAAATACAAATACCTCCTTCAGCCTCGTGGCTATATTAGAACATAAAAAATGAATATGAATATAATCCCAAAATTATCCATATATATGAATCATAACAACATCAAGGAAACTAACAATATCATTTGCAATTTTATCAACCACTATATGGTCATCAAATTTAATTCAATTTTCTAGGTTTGCTCATTATATCCAATATCACATGTCCGAATAGCATTCATAAATATAATTATGTCGAACAAGATATCATTATCAATATATAAAAAGTTTCCAATAATCATCATGCACCATGTATGAATCAAAGTCAACAATCATCCATGATCTAACATCCAACATCATACTAAATAAGAATTATAAGAATGTCCATAATACAGTCATTAATGTAATAATCACTATAAAAAAGGTGGTGAAGGGAAGTGGGCACTACATAAAACTACAATCTATCCCAGGGATGCTAGTGAATAAGGCCAAGAGCAACCTACCGCTAAAACCATGGCGAGCCCAAAAGACACTTAGCAGATCCATCTCTTCTTGTAAACAAAAGAGGAATCATTTCCTTGCTAGTGCCCTCACATTCATCTTGTGGTCATGTTTCCTCCTACATTAATCTCTTACAAAGTCGATGTAAGGTCATAACCTAGGTAATCGGCCCATTGTTGTGTACTTAAATATTTCATTAGCTCTATCTATGATGACCTAAAGGATCTCCAATTGGGGCTCTGCATTTCACAAGGAAGGCAAGATGTTAATTGATTATTGTTGGGATTTACCAAAAATTTTGGCCACCCATGACCTCGGCCAAATGGCGGGCTAGAAAACCCCATTCGAGAGAACTCTTGTTGTTCCTATTCTCATCCCTATTCCCGAACCATATCTGCATCCACTCTCATTCCTATCCGCACCACTCCACTTACGGTCTGCCCCCATCCCCTGCATCCACTCCCATCCCTCGAAGTAGTTTGAATATTAGCAATGTTTAACCTTAACTCCGATGACAATGTTGTTACATGGCCAAATACTCTTTATGTATATGACTCTTACTATTTATTCATGGTGTTGTTGTTGTGTTACTACGGAACTCTTTAATTTTGAATATTCTTTATTGAAAGTATTGTTTTGTAGACCTTTAATACCAAAAACATATTTTTAAAAATTCTTTGATCTACTTTTACCTCCTTTTCTAATTTAAAGATATGATAAATGCATTTCCAATTTAAAAATGTGGAATTTGTTATTTACATTCTATTTTAGTTTACGTTTATATTAATTGGAAATCTAAGAATTTTAGAATTAAAAATCTTGTACTCACAAACCTTTTTGATTTTTAGATAAACTATTACAATGATAGGAAATTAAGAGTAACGGAACAACTTCCTACGCTAATCTTGAGGAGAGATATTATGCAAAACTTTCAACATAGCAAAACATTACAAAAATATGAGAAAAATATTCATAACAAGAACAAAAACACCAGATATACGTGGGGAAAATCCTTTCGGATAAAAATCCCACACTCCAAAATCCCACTCAATGTATTTCAAATCTAATAACAAGATTACATACACTTGCAGAGAAATTTTATTATAGGAGTATCACCAGAAACAATTCTAGGAGGATTCCAACTTTACAGTACTTACAAATCTCACTACACCAATTGCTTCTCCAAGCCTTCAATTTATAGACCTCCGGTTATACAAGAAACCATCTATGGTTTATAAAACCATGTGCCAAACCTCTCATGAGGTGGATAACATTAAAGAGAAATATTTTGGTCTAAAATTAGGCTCTCACGTCCACAATATTCTCCCCTATTTTTGACCCTTATAGATGTCATAAAATATGTCATAATATCTCTAAAAATAGTCCTTCCATGATATACTATCATATGGGAATCTTTTGACAACTCCTATTTCTATTTTTAGAGCACTGACAATGCGAAACGGCTGTAAGAAAATCTTGACTGAATAAACCAAACAAGGTTGAGACACCTTATTTCCAACAATCTCCCACTTGTCGAATACCTTGTAAGGGTCAAGGGAAAGATACCATCATGGATCAACTGCTAGGGGCCGAGAGGCCCATAGACTCGAAACACCACCTAAATTTCGTTGTGCTCATGGGCTTAGTTAATGCATCTGCAACATTCACAACTATCTCTACCTTTTCCAGCTTCACCCTACCATCCTCAACCATATCTCTCACGAAGTGATACTGAACATCAATGTGTTTGGTCCTGGCATGAAAAGTCGGGTTATTCACAAGGCAGATTGTAATCTAACCTGTCATAATAAATTATAATTGTGCCCTGTTTGAATCCAATATTTGAACACAAATGCTTTACCAAAATGGCTTCTTTATGGGCATGAGTAGCTGCCATGTACTCTGCCTCGATTGGATAAATCGACCACGGCGTGTCACTTTCTCATCCAAATAATTTCACCACCATTAAGAGTAAACACATATGCACTGGTGGATCTTCTGCTATCGACATCACTACCCAATCTGAATCCACAAAACCATGAATACATAGGGAATGTTGATCTCCTCTTCCATGAAAACATATAGAGTACTCTGAAGTACCCTGCAAATACCTGAAGACCCTCTTAACTACATCCCAATGCACTCTTCCAGGATTAGACATAAAATGAGAAAGAAATCCCACTCCTTGGGAAATGTCTGGTCTTGTATAGACCATAGCATACATTAAGCTTCCAACTGCACTCTGTAAGGAACTCTACTCATTTCTTCAATCTCCGATGGGGATGGAGGACATTTTGAAATTGAGAGCTTTGTTTCCAAAGTAACAAGAACACAAAGTGGTTTACAATCCTGCATGTTGAACCTTTACAAAACAGAACAAACATACTTACTCTGGCCAAGCCATAGCTTTCTTTTCTCACTATCTCTTCTAATCTCCATCCCAAGTATGTGTTTTGCTGCACCAAGATCTTTCATTTCAAATTTTACAGAGAGCTGAGGTTTCAATTCTGCAATCAAACCTTTACCTTTCCCAATAAACAACATGCCAACAACATATAAAGTAATTACCAGGAAAAAATCACCATCAGATTTAAAATATACACAGTGATCAGATTTAGACCGCACAAACCCCAAACTCACCACATATGAATCAAAATTCTGATACCACAGCCTAGGAATTTGTTTAAGGCCATATAGAGATTTCTTAACTTACAAACCATCTTGCTTTTACCTTTCACCATGTAGTGCTTTGGTTTGTGTCATATAGATTTCTTCCTCCAAATCACCATGAAGGAAAGTGGTTTTCACATCCATTTGTTCAACCTCTAGGTCATAAGCTACTTTGATAGATAATAAAAACTATATAAATGTATTTTTAGCAACATGAGAGAATATCTCACCATAATCAATACCCTCAACTTGAGAGTAACCCTTCGCAACCAATGTGCCATATACTTTTCATCTTTTCTATCTTAACCAATATTTTTCTTAAACACTCATTTACATCCAACAGGTTTCCGACCTTCAAGAAATGGTACAAGGTCCCATGTATCATTCCTTTAAAGGGCTTCCATCTCTTCATCCATGGATATTTTCTAGGACTTTGCATCATTCATACCCAAAGCCTCTTGTACAGATCTCGGTTCATCAATGTTAGTACTCAAAGCAAATATACACTTCCAATCATCAGGAGAATACCCATACCTTTCAAGCGGTTGCCTTTGCCTTGTAGACTTTCAAACAAGATGAGGTGGAGATTCTTCCACTTCTTCCTCCTCTTCTTCCTCTTCTGAAGATTCAAAGCTTGGTGAGCTCTCCTCAACTTCTTGTCTATTTTGGGGTCTCAATTCAACTTTCTCAGGTGTAGAAGGAAGTTGAACCACATCATTTTTTTGTTCATTTTCTTTATGTTGTTCTGGCTGAAAATTAATAGGGAAAGATTTAATCTCTCTAAAAATAACACTTCTGGAGTATATTACCTTTTGTGCAACAGATCCCAAATCTTGTATCCTTTCACACCATATCCATATCCAATGAAGATACATTTGACAGCCTTAGAATCCAACTTTGTTCTCTTCTCCTTAGGCACATGTACATATGCCTCACAACCAAAAACTAATTGAAGGTTTTTTCCCCGACCACGTCTCCATTGGTGTTTTATCAACAAGTGCTGATGTAGGAGATATATTTATCAAATAGCAAGTAGTGGTAATAGCTTCAGCCCAAAACCTCTTTTCTAGACCAGCTCTAATCAGCATGCTCCTAGCCTTCTCCATCAATGTTCTATTCATTCTTTCTACAACTCCATTCTGCTCCAGAGAATATGAAGTTGTCTTTTATCTTTTAATCCCATAATCTGTACAAAATATGTCAAAGTCTGCAGAATAGTACTTTCCGCCATTATCAGATCTCAAACACTTAATTTTCTTCCCAGTTTGAGTTTCAACCATAGCCGTAAATTCCTTGAAACAACTAAAAACTTCAGATTTACTCTTTAAAAAATATACCCATGTTATCCTACTAAAATTATCAATGAAAGTAACATATTAAACTGATTTAGCAATTGAAGCAACCTTAACAAGACCAAATACATCCGAATGGATTAGATCCAAGATACATGAAGACTTATGAGTAGACGAGTAAAAGCCGAATGCGGTTCTATTGCCACAAATACAATGCTAATAGAAATCAAACTCCATATTTTAATCATTCAACCCCTCAACGAGGTTCTTATTTTTTAGGGCTTTTAAACCCTTCTCTCCAATGTGGCCAAGCCTTTGGTGCCATAACATGGTCTTCTCTGTAGGTAATTTTGATTCGGTAGATAGAGCACCCTTGGGTACCCAGAAGCCATGACCATTTACAGAGGAGGAAACCCTCTCCTTTTTCAGTGAAATAGTTACTAGCTTAGTTTTATCCGAAGTGCTATTACACTCAACCGTGCATGCATCAAGTTGGTAAAATGTACCCAATCTACTTCCTCTTATTATCACCATAGCACCTCTCACCATTTTCACACCTACTTCAGAAAACTATACATGCACACCCACATCTATTAGCTTGCTAACAGATAATAAATTTCTTTCTAGTCCTAGGATATGCAAGACACCATCAAATCTTCTAATTCTAGCATCATAAAACTTCACCTGAATACTACCACAACCAACAATTTCAAGGAAAGAATTATCACCCAAATACACCTTACCACCATCATAGTTTTCATACTTACTAAACCAGTTTTTGTTAGGGGTCATGTGGAAAGATGCACCTGAGTCTATCAACCATTCATTATCACCTACACGAGTGGCCAAAGCTGCAATAAAGGCATCTCCATCTTCGTTTTCGACTCGGGATCCGAATCATGCTTCTTATTTTTCTTCTTTTTTATTTCTTTACATTCCCTTTGGAAGTGCCAAGATTTGCCACAGCTCTAGCATATCGCTTTGGACTTACCAGGAATTTTGATCTCCGTTATTCTTTGATTGGCCATGCTTCTTCTCATCTTTGCCTCATTCTTTTGTTCTTCCTCGAACACTCAAAGCCTCTTTGGTGTTGAGAGAGACCTTCCTTCTTGTCTCTTCGTGAGAGTAGAGAACCAACAACATCCTCCATCTTTAGAGTGACTGAAGTGCTCCTAATGACGATGACTAGGTTGTCCCATGAGTTTGGCAATGAAACCAACATAGTTTGGCACCTTTCTTCTTTGTCCATCTTTACTCCAACCGAGCTCAACTAAGTCACCAACGTATTGAATGTTTTCAGATGCTTAGATATTTGTCCACCTTCTTCCATTCTCAAGCAATACAACTTCTTCATCAAGAAAATCTTATTTACTAGAGACTTAGCTTGGTATATCTCACCTAGATTTTTCCAAAGTTTCTCTAAAGTGGATTCTTCATGGACATTTATCAGGATCGAATCACCAAGACATAGTCTAATAAGACCTTTATCTTGTCTATCCATTACATCATATTTTGTAGCCAAAACTGGATCCATAGGCCTATGGACCTTCTCATCCACCACATCCCATAGATCTCGATCAACCAACAAATCTTCCATCTTCAGCTTCCACATTTCAAATTTTGTGCCAGAAAACTTCTCTACGTCAATCCTCCCAGATGTGCTCACCATTTGAAAAATATCTCGCATCCGAGATAACAAAGTATTCTCTCGCAAGCTCCCACTCAAACACGAATTAGCACAAAATCTAATAACCCACAATTGAAACAAAAGGTGATCGACTTTGATACCACTTGATAGGAAATTAAGAGTAACGAAACAACTTCCTATGCTAATCTTGAGGAGAGATATTATGCAAAAATTTCAACATAGTAAAAACAAATTGTGAAATATCAACGCAACATATTCATAACAAGAACACAAACACCAGATATACGTGGGGAAAATCCTTTTGGATAAAAACCCCACACTCCAAAAGCCCACTCAATGTATTTCAAATCTAATAACAAGATTACATACACTTGCAGAGCAAGTTTCTTACAGGAGTATCACCAGAAACAATTCTAGGAGGATTCCAACTTTACAGTACTTGCAAAGCTCACCACACCAATTGCTTCTCCAAGCCTTCAATTTATAGACCTCCGGTTATACAAGAAACCATCTATGGTTTACAAAACCATGTGCCAAACCTCTCATGAGGTGGATAGCATTAAAGAGAAAGATTTCGGTCTAAAATTAGGCTCTCACGTCCACAATATTCTCCCCTATTTTTGACCCTTATAGATGTCATAAAATCTGTCATAATATCTCTAAAAATAGTCCTTCCATGATATACTATCATATGGGAATCTTTTGACAACTCCTATTTCTATTTTTAGAGCACTGACAATGCGAAACGGCTGTAAGAAAATCTTGACTGAATAAACCAAACAAGGTTGAGACACCTTATTTCCAACATACAATGTTCAAATTTGGAAACGTAAATATTCTTGATGTTTATTATACGCACATCATCTAAAACAATTTCTTTTTGTTATCTTCTTCTATTATATGATAAGTTTAATCAAACATAGATAGTCATGAAATTGTTCATAAACTATTTAACTAACAATCTTAAGCCTCAACAAGTTACAATAAACCATTAATTTGTTAGTACGGCAAGCACGAAATGAATTTTCCCCAGTTCCGCCGTGAAGCCTTAAAATGTGTAAGATAAATACACAGAAGATTTTGACAACTGCTCTTCGGATGTGACGAGGCTGCGAGTTGACGTTCGTGGGGAAAGAGGGCGGTGACATTGTCGGCCGCTTCTTTCGCACATTCATTTGTGTGGTGTGGATACTTGAAAACACCAGCGACAAGCTTTGTTGCCACGTAAAAATGTTGCGCCAGATTTGTGACTGGAAGATTTATTTGGAATAGGATTCAAGTCTAATCATAGACTTTATGCTGTGCACCAATGATGGAAGATGATTTTGTCCAATGGAATGTTGAGGATAAGATTTTTGGAGTAGGACGTTCGTAGATTTTGTAGTTTGCTGAAGTGCGCTTTCAGATGCATGATTAGAATTTCCAATAATCCACAGATCCAAAGTGCTGACTAATTTGGATTATATATCACACAAAACTGAAGATTATACTTCGTGTATTACCCATGCTTCTTCATAATTCGAGTTTTACCCCAATTATTTATATAACTGTCCATATGGATGATTTGATTGCAAATGTTGAAAAGTATGATATGAAAAACTCTTTTGGATATTATTGGGTGACACCTACAACATATATGAATATACATGTTTTGGAAAATAATATATCAAATGTAAGAGTTTATTACATAATTTTTTTCAAATCTAATTAATTTATAATTAATCATGCATAATTAAAATAACTCATCAATTAATAATAAATTATATTTGTTATATCGATATGTTAAAAGAAATGAATATTTAACTATACACAATGTAATATAAAAGATCTAAAGGTGCGATAAGTAGAATATGTTTATCGGATACCAAAAATGATTTGTTTATCATATTAGAGCTGGAAAATAACCTCGTGCAGGTCGATATAACCATTGCAAGGTATTTTTCTGGAATGTATCTAGGTTTTGATTGATCTATATAGTTGTTGGTGAAATAATTTGTTGCAATAAGATTATTGGTTTTTCAAAGAATGAAATCACTTGATGAGGCCCTTCCGTCTTGGATATGGGGAGGCTCCAATTGGTGAATGCTATGAGTAAATAAAATTGGGGTGGTGGGAGTTAGACCTCGTGTCACAAAGCAATGCTCCACTAAACTTGTGGAAAACTACTTGTAAGGTGTATAAGGGAGGAATTAATTTGGAGGAAGGTAAAGTGTACTTAGATAAATGGAGGAAGAGGGTTAATATCGTGAGTAGGCAATTAAAAATTCTCGCAAACAATAACTGAGTAGGTTGACATTTAGTACAAGAAATCAACCATGCAAGCAATAACAAGACTAATAAATCGTAGACACAATGTTCTTTCTTTGTTTTAGAATATTACAATGATTGTGAAGTTGGAATTTTGTGCAAGATTTATGACTCAAATATTTATTTAGAATACAATTTAATTCTAATCATGTACCATTGTGCAAAAATGATGGAAGAATATTTTTTTCAACGAGAATGTTGAGGATAAGATGTTTGAATGAAGATGTTTGAAAATTTTCCATTTTGTCTACAAAAGTGCGCTTTCAACGAATGATTAGAATTTATAATAATCAACAGATCCAAAGCGATCATTAATTTTGATTATATCTCACACAAACCTAAAGTTTATTCTTCATGTATAACCCATGCTTCTTCATAATTAGAGGTTTACCCCAATTGTTTATTTAATTATCCATATAGATGATTTTGATGGAATATGTTTAAAATTATCTTATGAAAAGCTCTTCGGATATTATTAGGAGTTTAAATCATAAAATATACATGAATGCGAATGTTTTGGAAAATAATATACCAAGTGTAAGGGTTTATTAAATATAATTATTCTTATCTAATTAATTTATAATTAATCATGTATAGTTAGAGAAACTCATTAATTCTTGTAATGATAAATATTTTTAGAATAATATATCAAATGCATAAAAGGAAATGAATATTTGATTCTACACAATGTAATATAAATGGTATATATATGTAGATAGGTGAAATACGTGGAAACCAGACTATAAATTATTTGTTCTTCATATTAAAGCCGTAAAATTATCTCATGCGGAACCATAAAACTATTGCATGATATTTTCTTGAATGTATACAATTTTGATTTGATTTTTATAGTTGGTGAAACAATTTGTCCCAGGAAGATTATTAGTTTTCACCAATGGTCATGGGGTTAGGCCTCTCGTTATTAGGTATGAGGAGGATCCCATTATTGAATGCCATGACTAAATAAAATTGTGGTGTGGGTGTTAGGATGAGGATAACACTTGAATAATCCACTAAACCTGCGACAAATTTTTTATAAGGTGTATAAGGCGGGAATTAGTTTACGGAAGGTAAAAGGTAGTTAGAGAAATGGAGAGAGATGGTTAATGTTGTGAATAGGTGTAATGCCCATCTAATACAACCATTAGAGACCAAGAACAACCTACGTTTAGCTAGGAAAAGTTAAGGAATTTTTCTTTTAAGTGTTCCAACAAGAATACAAAATTCCACTACAACAAATATCAAACATCCTACAAAAAACAAGAAGAGAGGGAAACCCATCCTTAGCACGAGATAGATTATCTTTTTGCGGGGCACGCAAAAGAAATTTCCCAAAGGAAGAGCGAGGGAAAGAAACTATTTTCTCTTAGGTGCGCAAGAAAGACGCGAAAGAGACTCATTCTCTCCCGGGCATGCAAGATGGGTGCGGAAGAGACTCATTCTCTCCCGGCATGCAAGACGGACTTGGGCAACACAAGTCATGCACACAAGGGTCATTTTATCATGTGCATGCAAGGCGATGATGTACTAAGGCTTTTCACATACAAGGTGTGTGCGCAAGAGGTGTTAGGTGTGTAATGCGCTGCGTAAGAAGCATCCGACATGCAGGACATGCGCATGAAGTTTTTTCTTTTCTGCGAACTTCAAAAGGCCATAAATTTTGCTAGGGAACTCAAATTTTTGAAAATAAGGATGTCCTCTTTCCAAGAATCCTTAAGAATTTAATTTTCATAAATTTTTAAGGGTCAATTTTTAGAAAATGATCTAGAGGCTTATAAAATGAACATTAGTAACATTCGACTTATAAAATTTTATTCAATTTGATCTCCTTCCTTTCTCAACATGCCAAACAAACATGGAGGGTTATTCTTAGAGGAATTTAGGAAGGATTGCAAGTGGTAATTTTTTGGATACAAGATCAATTCAAAAATTACTTAGTTTGACATAAAAACAATCATGTGAGAAGTTTGCTTTGATTAAGAAAGGTTCTAATAAAATTTCTTAAGTATTTTAGTTTGGTTGGGGTCGTTTGATCATGTAACCTCAATTCAATCATTTTATTTCATTTTCCAAGGTTGCAGGGTCGTTTTGTACATTTTTAATAAAAATTTGCAGAGTTTATAGTAAAATAAAAATGAAGTTTATACATTTCAAAAAAAAAAATTAATCTATTTCTTTTGTCATACTATAAATACATTGAATTAATTCCATACTAGTTTTAAATAGTTATCTTTCCTTCAATCAAAATGTAGAAACAAGGGTGCAACTTCTATTTTTCAAATCATACATTTCAACAAAATAGAGCAATGTATTTTCTTCATACGTATTTCTTTCTTTCAAACAAAAGTTTCCTCAACATATTTCAACACATATTTTAAACAACAGTAACTCCATTTGTGGAAAATAATACAACCTCTATTTATATTGATCAAATACAACTTTACAAATTACAACTCTTTCTCTTTTCCTTTCATTCAAACACACTTTCCGTTTCTTCACACAAGATAGATTTTAGTGCATATCTCTTTCTCATTTAAACATGGGATTTCATTTCCAAAAAAATAACTATCCAATACAAATAATATTACAAGTCATCCAATTGAAGTGGGAAAAAGATTTTACAAAGGAAATCTCTCAAAGGAATGTCAAAACTATCTTTTCCTCTTTTCCGAACAACGAAACATGAAGATCCTTCATCTATTTCAATTCGATCACAACAAAGGTAGGGAAAGGAAATACTCTCCACCCAACCAAGAAATCCAATGAAAGGAGAAGCCATCCTTCTTCATTGGCCCCTGAGCCCTAACCACAATGCAATAGAAGATGTGTTTCAACTCATGGCAACAACAAGCTTCCACAAACACACAAGTAATTTTTCAACATACACATTTCATATTAAAATACAAATTAAAATGAAATAGCAGTTTTACAACCACATGAAAGACAACAAACAAAACTCAGGCTTCTTCATGCAAGCCAAAGGAGCAAGAAACTATGGGGGATGCTACTTATACCTCCCAAAGGGGAAATGGGTATCACCACCTGGAGAACAAACCACCAAATACATATCATTTCAAATCCCTGTCATAACCTTATGCCTCCCCAAGTACCAAATATTCCTCACATTTCCTTATGCCTCCCCAACCTCTTATGGCACCCCATAATGAGTAAAGAAATGCAAGCTATTTCTTTTTACAAGGTGGAACCCAAATCCCAACTCCCTCCACACTTATACCTCCCCAAAACACTTATGCCTCCCTCAAGAGTACCCCATAGTCTTCTCCTACACCATCCCTAAGCCATCTACCCAACCACCCAACAAACAAAAAAAAACATACAAACATTTACATATTCATAAAAGGGAAGAAGAGCATTTCCAAGAGCCAAGCTCTTACCTCTCCATGATGGAGTTTGTCCCAAGTCCAAAACAACAAGCTTTCTAATGCAAAACAGTCCAAGATCAACAATCCACAAGCATGCAACAATCTCCAATCTTCTCCAAAAGCAAGAGCTCTCAATTATTCATGTTATAGATTTAGTGTGATTAAAATAGAATTAGAACATTATGCAATATTCTTCTATATGTTTTTATGTTCTTTACTTTCCTAGAAATTTTGTTTTCCTTATACCATTCTTGTTCTCACAAGTAATATTTACTTGCAACAAATCGAAACCGTAGATAATTACAATAAACTTCATCAAAGGATTATATAATGAAATTAGAAATCATGTGTGATGTGACATTTGACTACCCTTAGTGGTCAACACTTGTTTAATCAATCCAAGTTTTAGAATACAAGTGCTCAAGTTGAATCTTGTTTCATGTAATTCTCCTAAACAATTAGATAAAAGTGACATTGTCATCCTATCCAACCCCTATTATTTCTCTTTTTCTCTTCACACAATTATAATTATATAACTTTAGAGATGAGAATGTAAATATTGTGGTATTAGTCTCATGTAGTGCATTTTAGCTAGTGGACTAAACTCTTTGTTTAGTGAGGTCCTTTAAAAATGTTATGAATTAATTTACACTTAATTCAACATGGATCAAGGACCCATTCATACTTCGTATGTAACTTATGATGACTAATTTATATGGTTTTTTAATTGGTAAATCTTCGATAAGGCTCCAAAGGACCATATTTTACAAAATATATTCAATGATAACTCACACATAACACATAAACATTGAACATTGAAGGAAAATATGAGAAAGAAAATTATTGAAATGTCTTTATTAAAAAAATGTAACACCCACTAATTCAGACACACATGACAACAAAGAAAAATACAAGATATTGTTTTTGACTTGTTCAAAGTATAGAACGACATTACAGAGGACACAAAGGTTACAACTAACTCTTCAAACAACTTGACACAACTATGACCACAAAGGCAACATGGAACATCCAACACCGATCAAGGACAATTCACTTTTCTCTTTGACAAGACACCACAAAGAACCCAACTACAGTACATAGTTCCAGTTTAGGATAACCCACTATGAACATCTTCTTAAGGTTATTTATATTACTGAAACACTCCCTTCAAAACTTATCTTACATTCTAGGAGATTTAGGTTTGATTTGAAAAACTTCTTATTACAAGGGTGAACTTCTTTCTTGTTTACTATTGACAACTTAGCTTAAGATAGACTTTTTTAAATGAGGATAATCTAAACACCGGCAAACTAGCTAAATTTGTTTAATCAAGAGGAACATATTCCATCTCTCACAAGGTTTCCTATTCATACCCAAGATATCGAATCTTGATTCAAATCTCCATTGCATAACATGATGATGAGTGTAAGATCAAACTGAAGTGGATTATCAATAAGGTTTGGAACTACAATGTTCTTGTCCAACGATCGATAATAACCATGCTTGAGAGAAGATTACAATGTATTATGGAAAGGGTTAGAGTGAGAAAGTCAATTTATTTCATCATCATGATCTCTTTATTTGTTAACTTGTCTTCTATTAGACTTAAGAGTTCAACTGAATTTGGGTAAAAGATTCATTGAGCAAACTCTTGATTAAGTTCGATAAAGGATACAAAATTTACATTTCAAATGATTGAGAGGGAATGAAGGGTATCTTAATCAATTTCCTTCCTACATAAATACCTTATTATCTTCCAAAAACTAGTCAATGATTACACTAAAATATCATTTAAGACTTCACCATAAAAAGATAATGTTGATTTGTTTAGCTTGGGAAAAAAAAGGTATATAAATATTTTTATTACCAAATATAGTTTTCCTCATTGATCGCTTAGGGGCTAAAAAGTTATCAAGTAGGTCACATCTACATTACTTTATTTGTATATACAAATTTTATTGAATTTTATAAATTTTCTAGGGATCGTCCATCAATTTTATCATGCTTAGAATTTCCTTGTTACTATTTCATAGAAGGTTTTACCACACAAAATTTTTAATTCAAGAGCAAGGCTTAGCATTACTTGTTTGAGAAAACTATACATGGTTACATAAATTCTTTCCAACATAAAGCTTAACCCAAAGGGACAACCAACTCTATGGGACCAAGAGAGAATAACATTGGGCATGCCATGTTGGAAAATTATTAGAATTTATATAGTACAATAGAATCACCCATAACCATGTGGTAATCAACTTCTTTACATTTTTAGGATAACAAAACAAGCTAAAGTTTCGTAGCCACGATAACATTCCTCCAAAATACATAATACTATGGCATTTGTTTTCTTCTAAATTTCCCGCAAATCCATAGGAGAGGTTTACAACATAAAAGAATTCATACAAAAGTGCTTCAAAACCAAGCTTGATACAATATTGTATAAGTCTTTCCTCATCTACTAGCATAAGCCATATGCAACAATTATTAACCCAAGTCATTTCGTGAGAAATGAGCAAGATAAGACTACAAAAAGAAACAATACTCTATTATCTAACAATATCAAGAAAGGAAAACATTCTACTCCAAGAAAATGGCTCAAAGCTCTAAATGATAACAACCCCTTAAGATAGTAAACATTTCCATCATGCCAATCTAAGAATAAATCCTTATACTTCAGTTATGAACATTGTCTCAAAAAATAAAAATTAAACAATCATTTGAGAATGGGCCAATGGCCTAATAAGTTAGAAACACTCAAGTATAACGAATTACCATGTCGAATAAAAAATTAGGTTAAAATATTGAAAACTAATATTCAACCAAATAATAGACATTCATAAATAGGTACCAAAAGCACAAGCTACGATACTCATTTTTTTTTTTTTTTTAAAAAACAATAAATCTAGGAGGAAGCACATATTTCAAGGTTCACACGAAAAGGTTGAATGCATTAAAATTTTAATCATGCAATCATATAGGTTATGTGATGGGCAACTAATAAACGACCACCACTCAACATTTTTTAACAAGGGAATGAAGATAATACGAGTTTCAGCCATTGACTCGAGAAATTTCACAATCATTCAAGAAGAGGCCACGCCCTTTTAAGCTAGTAATGATAAGCAACAAAGTAAAAAGGGAGTTTTTTCATACAAGCTAACCTTTTAAACATAAATCAATATTTTACCACAATATGGATTTCCAAACCTTCGAATATTCCTATAGTCTCGAGTTTAAAACAACTTGATCACCCTTTTTCATGACACATTATTTTAAAGTGTCCTCTCGTTAACATAAACAAACCATTCTAAAAGAAAATTTTCATTTATATGTATCACCAAAAGTCATTAACATAAAGAACAACTTCAAATATAAATCAACAATGAATCCATATATAAACACCCCTAAATAACCCTAATGTTCTTAACACACCTATCATAAGTCAACAAGATATCAACATACACACATCATTAAAAGTCCAAGAAAATTAGTGAATTGCAAAATCATGAAAATACCACACAGAGTCATCATGAAATGAATTAAGCCAAGGTATTTCTGACAATAAAAGAGTACCATCTACAAATACACCCATATGACTTCAAAACTTGGCACAAAATTCTGTCATTATAGTTCAAGCTTCATAAGGAAGGGTCAAGTGCCCCTTAAAGAAAAAAATTTAGATATTTAGGACCTACACCGATGATCAACAGGAAAATAGGGTATACACCCAGTGACATGAACAATTATGCAGGAATACTCGGGGTGCAGAACAACTAGTAATCTGGGTACCTTAGCCAAGATACTCCCTCCAAGCATAAACCTTACTACAGAAGTCAACCACACATAAGTTTTGTAAACCTACGGGATGGATTGAATATCGAAGGGGCATTACTTAGTCCGATAAAAGAGGACATGGAGGTCCAATGGACCTTGAAAACTTCACCCCTCAAGGTTGGGCACATCAAGGAAACATTTGACATTACATAAATATTTCCATAACCTAAAGAAAAAGGAAAATAAGTGTCCATAAAACTCTAGTCTCTCTCCCAACCCGGATCGGGTTCAATCTAGAGGTTGTCTGCTAAAGTAAGTTGTAATAACCTATGGGAACTGTGCCCAACATACTAGGAAGAAAATCAAATCTAAATAGTAATATTGTATGAAGAGCAAGGTTTGTAGATACAACATGTTTATTTTCACCACAAAATTTACTTTCTATAAATAGCTTAAAAACTTATCACTTAATCATAGAAATGTAGTTTACAATAGTATTAGTTCATTTACTTCAAAGAAAGAAATGCAATAGCCAAGATAGGAGGAGGAATAGTCTACGCCATCCACCTTAACGCTAATAATGATTAAAGAAAAAACAAATAAATCACAAGAGGAGAGAAGAGATTTTCCACAAGGTGAACAAACCCACAATAGAAGCAAAGAAGGAAAGCCAAATTTTGGGAAAGAAGGTTCTATCTCATGATATTTTTAAATCTAGCAAATGTAGTAATAAGTAGGATTATCTTTCTTGTTTATACACTTCAAAAAAATGCATGGACATCACACGGACTAGAAAAACAATCTTCGGTCAAAACTCCCCTCTTCTACTTGCAAGGCACTCCAACTCCATTCCTATCCATGCTTAGAATGGATAGAGAGCTCTAAAACCAGGGCTATATCTTCTCGAAGGAATTGTGTTCTCAAGGACCGCAATGATTGGGGAAAAATACACAACCATGGGTTTAACAAAGATGCCAAGGAACATGAGAGATATAGGGGTAAAACCGGACTCACAACCTTGCAAACATCCTCCCAACATGTGTTAGAAAGGGACAATTAGAGAAGGTAAAATAAATCCATTAAGGACAAGGGAAACACATGACTTTTTAGTGAATGTCACATGAAACAGGGACTAGTGAATGCAAATGAGGAGGGATAAACCCAAGGTGACAGGATCAGACAAAAATATTCAAATAGATGTGGTCTCAAGGGGACATGATGATTTAAAAGTAATAAAACTAAGGAATAAAGCAACACAAACAACCTATAGAAAAAATGACTTGCTCAAAATGTCCACGCTAACATACACACAACCAAAGGAAAATAAAAGCCTTAAAAAAGCATAGACATCAACCCAAGCATCCAAGGAAAATATTTTAGAAGATGCAATCGTAGGATCTTTAGAAACCTCAAGTAATGCGTGGCGAATAAAAATGGCGTGGAAAATTCCTGACACCAAGCTTCAAGAAATGTGGTCTTCAAGGGAAAAACACCATGGATGTGACTCGACCCTGCAACTCGCTACTCTCCAACACAAGCTCACACTTAGCTAGCTCTATGTATGAATAATTGCATCTGCCAACACCTTCAAAATTTGACGAACTCACGCGCTCTTCATCTTCTTGCCAAGCTCAACGGCCTTAGCTTTACTTTTTCTTGGCTTCATTGCTCTATGTTTATCTGAGGGGCTTGGCCCTATCTCTCTTTTTTCATGGATTGGATGATTAGGGTTTCTTGACATATCTCATGCATGCTAAGATTCATTAGCATCGCTTACTCACCCAATAACCCTTCGCCGACCAGGCTATCAACTCACGACTCATGCCTTCATTTTTTTGCACGATGTGTCCTCTACGGGCTTCTAGTCTCTTCGCTATCTGCATGGACCGAGTTCGAGCTCATTGCCTATGATATCTCCATCTTGGCTAAAATTTCCTTCTCGAGCTCATCCATCTGAGCCTCGGCCTTTACTAAATTCTGGGATAGTGAGTCACACCTCCCTCCATGATTTTCAAACCTGACTCATAGTCAGGCTCCATTGAGTCATCTTATGTGTCACCTTGCTAGCATACATGTGGCCAAAGATAAAATAGGAATTTTTAAACAATTATGGAAATCTATCCATACATGCAGGAGAGGAGCCTTCATTCCAACGTTGTAGTTACGAGCACTAGGAAGGATTTGAAACAACAAGCATATTAATGGTTATGTTTTATGGCCTCTTCCCTTTGCCTTCATCTGTAGTCTCTCCTTCTCATTCTGCCAAAGAAGGAAAAGGTATACGGAGGGGAGAAATTTAATTGCATTGCAAAAAAACTTTGTAGGATTTCAACCACTCCCACCCACCAATGGGGTAAGCTTCACCCCCATGCCAAATACATAATGGTTGAATGGCCATATTGGATGGCAAGTTGGTGGTTAGGATCAAATAAATTTTATATTAAATTTTCTACTGAAACGTGCATCAGAATCTCCCACCCTTAAGAAAACATCATCCTCGATGTGACACAACATTGAAGGAAGGAAAGGTGGTAAGAAACTAAGGACAAATAAATATGGAAGTAGACCACGTGGTTAAAATTTAATCGCTAAAGCATGACCATGGGGTAGCCTTAGAAATTTTAGTAGATTATTCAACTTTCATTCTTCTCGTGAAGATATTTTGTTTCCCTCTTTTCATTATTTCACTAGTATCTTTCTATTTACATTATCCCTAATTCAAGTTCTTTAAAATTTCATTATTGAAGAGTGTTAATTTATTCTTTCATGTGGGTGCCTAACATGAACCGTTGTCATAACACCCTACTAGGGTCATACACAATACTAATGATTGACAAACATAAATTTTACATATTTTAATGATGGTACCACACCACTAGAGATTAACTAACTTATGGAAGGGAACATGCATGGTTCACATAACATAGTACTAGTCACTCATCTATGACTCGACATATAATACTTGAACACAAGTGTACTACAACAACAAGAAATTTCCACAGGTTCCACAGTGAAGTTTTCACATAACTCAAAACAATAGATACAGGTACATAGAGTCAACAAGGGCATCAAGGACATATCGACAACATTACACAAAATATCCAATTAACATGAATTACGTATACATCATAGGACCACTTCTAAGACATCAAAACAACCCAACACGCCTCCGAAAGCATCAATAATACACACAAATATCTTATGCCTCCCTCAATCTCCTATGTCTCCCTCAAGTCTCTTATGCATCCCTCCTCTTATGCCTCCTCAATCTCTTATGCCTCCTCAAGGAGGTTGGTTTCCCTATAGCCCTAGGCACATAGAGTCTCGACACCCGTAAGCCAAGTGACATACTAACTCGTGGTTGAACAACCCGCTAGTTATCTCAGACTCCTTCGGCATACCCCATACAATGAAGTGGGTCCATAGCTATAACCATTCCATGTTGCATCCCATGACCCTATTCCACACATCACGATAATAGAACCAACATAACAATCGATCAAAATGCGAAGTGGTAAAGTACAAGCCTTGGCTAAGGAGGTAATATCTTAAAATTTACAACCAAAAAACATCCAAAACAAAGCAAAAAAATGGCCAAATAGCCATAGTTAGTGTGAAAAATACACGTGTTAGTACCACAAACCAAGGAAATTCCCAAAATGTAAAACATGAAAATTAAGAAAACTTCTAGTCCTTGCATAAATAATATTAAAATTTTAGTTTACGAATAAAATACATATATTAGAATAACACATTAATATGACTATGTGGGCTTATCTAGCACTCAAGGGGTACTTCAACGAGTCATTGCACTCGTAACATTGAGCCTCAAATAGAAAAAAATTACATCAATAGTAAACTGTCATCATCTCTATCCAATCATCCTTCCATCACTTCAACAAGGCTAAACACAATCATAGCTACACTTAGGTTGCATCCATACAACAACCATAATGAGAGAGAGAAAGAGGATCATAGGTCGTCATCTACAAAGCCTAAGGTCAGCTTAAGCTACGGCCCATTATACACATTCCCTCACTCTAAACATACTCTTTTACCAATTTCCCTTAGGGTCGGTTAGCGTAAGGTTCACAACATAACATGTATGCACAATACTACACAATGGTACTTCATGCATATTAACATAGTGCCTTCGCATGGTACATAAACAAGGTACATCACATACATTACATTCACAATTTACAATACACCACATCACCACATGCTGCACCTAAGGTGTAATCACTTACGATAGGGATCATACACTCACCATATGTCCCAAATTTATGACATTAATCATTACATATTACATGAATTTTACTTATGATGAGAACAATTACAACACATATTCAACCGCCATATAACATGGGGACACACATTTTCTATACCAATGATAATGACATCATTAAGAAAACTAGTTCACTACAACCAACCTGGTCATACAACATATCAACACACCCACACATCAAAAATGCCAAAAGGATCCAACACTCTGACATCAACAATCACATTTCTTTCACACACACAACAAGATAGTGGTTCACACTCAAATTTACATAGAATTTTTGGGAAGGAGAGAGAATACTCTCATCTTTAACACATAAACATGCCATCAATTACGTACTAAGTGGCATACACAACATGTGCGCTCACAACATCACAATTATGACGTAGTTCAAATCATGTTTATATCACATTACTCTTTTAATATCCACCACCATCATAACACCATCATGTAACACCATCATAACTCAAATTTGTCTCATAGGTTCAAGAGCATGAACCTCACTCGATACTCAAGTGTAATGCCCAAGAATCCGCACATACAGACAATAAAGAAAAATAAAAGATATTTTTTTTGACTTGTTCGAAGTATAAAACGACATTACAGGAAGACACAAAGGTTACAACTAACTCTTCGAACAACCTAAAACAACTATGACCACATAGAGACATAGAGTATCCAACACCCTTCAAGGATAGTTCACTTTTCTCTTTAACAAGATAGCACAAAGAACTCAACTATAGTACATAGTTACAGTTCAAGACAACCCACTATGAACATCTTCTTAAGGTTATTTATTTTACTGAAACATGCCCTTCAAAATTTATCTTACATTCTAGGAGATTCAGGTTTGATTTGAGAAAATTCTTCTTACAAGGGTGAACTTCTTTCTTGTTTACTATTGACTAATTAGCTTAAGATCAAGTTTTCTGAATGAGGATCATCTAAAGACTGGAAAACTAGATAAATTCTTTAATCAAAAGGGACACCTTCCATCTCTCACAAGGTTGCCTATTCATACCCAAGCTACTGAATCTTGATTCAGACCTCCATTGCACAAGGCGACGAGTGTAAGGTCCAACTGAAGTGGACTGTCATTAAGGTTCAGAACTACAACCTCCTTGTGCAAGGATCAACAATAACCACACTTAAGAGAAGATTACAATGTATTATGGAAAGGGTTAGAGTGAGAAGGTCAATTTATTTCATCATCATGATCTCTTTATTTGTTAACCGGTCTTTTAATGAGACTTAAGAGTTCAACTGAATTTGGGTAAAAGATTCATTGAGAAAACTCTTGATTAAGTTTAACAAAGGATACAAAATTTACATTTCAAACGATTGAGAGGGAATGAAGGGTATCTTAATCAATTTCCTTCCTACATAAATACCTTATTATCTTCCAAAAACTAGTCAATGATTACACTAAAAGATCATTTAAGACTTAACCATAAAAAAGATAATGTTGATTTGTTTAGCTTGGGAAAAAAGGTATATAAATATTTTTATTACCAAATATAGTTTTCCTCATTGATCGCTTAGGGGATCAAAATTTATCAAGTAGGTCACATCTACATTACTTTATTCGTATATACATATTTTATTTTAACTTTTATAAATTGTCTAGGGATCGTCCAAAAAATTTATTATGCTTAGAATTTCCTTGTTACTATGTCTTAGAAGGGTTTAGCACACAACATTTTTAATTCAAGAGCAAGGCTTACCATTACTTGTTTGACAAAACTATAAATGGTTACATCAATTCTTTCCAACATAATGCTCAATAGAAAGGGAAACCAACTCTATGAGACCAAGAGAGAATATCATTGGGCATGCCATGCTGGAAAATTATTAGAATTTCTATAATACATTAGAATCACCCATAGCCATGTGGTAATCAACTTTTTTATATTTTCCAGATAAAAAACAAGATAAAGTTTCGTAGCCACCAAAACATTCCTCCACAACACAAAATACTAAGGCACTCATTTTCTTCTAAATTCTCCATAAAACCATACCAAAGGTTTACAACATAAAATTATTCATACAAAATTTCTTCACAACCAATCTTGATGCAATATTCTATATGTCTTTCCTCATCTACTCGCATAAGTCATTTGCAACAATTATTAACCTCATTAGTTTGAGAGAACCGAGCAAGATATGACTACAAAAAGCAACAATGCACTACTATCTAACAATATCAAGAGACAAAACATTTTACTCTAAGAAATTGGCTCAAGCTCTAAATGCAAACAACCCCTTAAGATATTTAAAAATTTCCACCATACCAATATAAGAATAAATCCTTATACTTCAGTTATGAACATCATCTCAAAGAAACAAAAATTAATCAATTATTTGAGAAGGGGCCAATTGTAGTGCCCACTTCCCTTTGACACCTTTTGATACTGATCATGACACTATTGACTATACCATGGACATTGTTATAGTTTTGATTTAGTATGATGATTAGATGTTAGAGCATGGATTATTGCTGACTCTGATTCATATATGATGCATGATGATTATTAGAGATATTTTATATATTGATGTTGATATACTGTCTGACATGGTTACATTATAGATGTTGTTCAGACATGTGATATTTGGATATTTTGAGTAGACCTAGAAAATGAAAATTGAATTAAAATTGATGATGATATAGTTGTTGATGAAATTTTAAGTGACACTATTGATTGGCTTGATGATTGTTGTGATTCACATATATATTGATGACTTTGGAAGTATATTATATTCATTTGGATGTTCTGATGTGGCCATGAGGCCAAAGGAGGTATTTGTGTTTTGCAAGTTAAAATATCACAACACACATCGGGGATTGGAGACTAACCACTTTGGAATTCTAGATGAATTCAACAAGGTCACCATGGAAACTTTATTTGTTTTTTGTGTTTGATTGTTGTTAGGGATTCCCATGGGGGATCACCTTCAAATGTGACCAAGGGGTTTTATGTTTCTTTTATTTATTTTCCTTGGTTTAATGTTGCATGTGTTTATTTTGTGGTGCTTTGACCCCTTTCCTTATTTATTAAATGGTGTGTTAATTAATGTGAGTAATCATATTGTTAAAAATTAATTAATCAAATTGGGTCATAAGAAAGTAATTATTAGAGTTGTTGGCTAAAATTTAAAGTGTTGAAAGAATGTGTAAAGTAATGTGTAAGTGATTTTGTAAGTAATGTGTAAGTTGATTTTGGAGTGTGAAAC
The DNA here is from genome assembly GCA_018340775.1 of Taxus wallichiana var. yunnanensis. NCBI lineage: Eukaryota > Viridiplantae > Streptophyta > Pinopsida > Cupressales > Taxaceae > Taxus > Taxus wallichiana. The sequence continues at coordinate 147,305,115 of CM031236.1, forward strand.
ACTTCATCTTCTTGGAAATTCAAATTGTCCTTGGAGGATGATGTTGGAGGCTTGTGGGACAAGTTAAACTTGTCCCATACCTCTTAAATTCATTTACCAACCATACCTATGGTTGGAGGGTTGATTCTAGACTTTTATAATGCATTTGTGTAAGTCAAATTGTAAGTTTTAATTGCACTTTTCTTACATGGTTTAATTTTAGTCGTTTGGGGTGTGGGTTGGATTTGAGTATGTAAGTAAATTGTCATATTATTTACCGACCTATTTATTATGCATTGGAGAATGAAGTTGAATTTTGGGGTTGGGGTTGAGAAAGTGTGATGTGGCATCCTACATGGATCCACCTCATCCTCTTCCCTTCCCTCTTCTATACAATTTGAATTCCTTTCCTTGTTTTGGGTTGCTTCATTTTGTAGACTTCATTCTTGGTGAATGCCTTGCTATTTTGGGAGCTCTTGCTATTGGAAAAGTTTGAAGATTGTTGCATGCTTGTTGTTTGGTGGATTTTTAGATTGTTTTCTTGGAAACAATTGTTGTTTGGAACTTAAGAAACTCCATCATGGAGACGTAAGAGCCATGCTTTTGAAATGCTCTTCTTTTATGAATGTAAATGTTATTGTGTGAATGTTTTGGCATGTTTGTGGGATGTTGGGTAGATGGCCTAGGTATGGTGTAGGAGAAGACTATGGGGTTCATTTTGTGGGAGGCACAAGTGTTTTGGGGAGGTATAAGTGTGGAGGGAGTTGGGATTTGGGTTCCACCTTACAAATAAATAGCTTTCATTTCTTTACTCGTTATGGGGTGTCATAAGAGGTTGGGGAGGCATAAGGAAATGTGAGGAATAAGGGGTACTTAGGGGAGACATAAGAAAAGTCAGGGTTTTGATATATTATATTTTGGTGGTTTGTAATTCAGGTGGTGATACCCATTTTTCCTTTTGGGAGGCCTAAGAAGCATCCCCATTAGTTCTTGCTCCTTTGGCTTGCTTGATGAAGCCTCAGTAATGTTTTTCATGCTTTAATGTAGTTGTAAACTACATTATATTTTAGACTATGTTTTATTGTGAAAATGTTGCTTGAGTGTTTGTGGAAGCCTATTGTTGCCATGATTTGGATCACATCTCTTATTGATTTGTGGTTGGGGCTTAGGGGCCAATGAAGAAGGATGAATTATCCTTTTCATTGGATGTCTTGGTTGGGTGGAGAGCGTTGCCTTTCCCTTGCTCTTGTGGTGATCAAATTAGAAGAATGAGAAATCTACATGTTGTTGTTCTAGAGCTGAGAAAAAGACAGTTTGACAGTCCCTTATGAAATGAAATTTTATTGTAGCCCTTTCCCACTTTGAAGTGGATGATATGTATATTATTTTTAATGGAAATATACTTTGTATTGACAATGAAAGTTGAAATTTGAAATGTAAAAGAGTTATACTCTATTTTCTATTTTTTTGGAAAGAATGTGAAAGAAGGATACATATTTTGTAAAGTTGCATTTTGAAATCAATAAATGATGTATTACCTTTCTCAAATTACATTGTGGTATTGAATATGATCTTTTAAATGTAATTGAAATCTCTAATTGAAAGAAAGAAATGCGTATGAAGGAAATGTAATACTCTTGTTTTGTGAAGTGCATGATTTGAAAAGAATAAAAGTTGCATTCTTGTTTTAATGTTTGATTGAAAGAAAGAAATGCATATGAAGGAAATGTAATACTCTGTTTTGTGAAGTGCATGATTTGAAAAGAATAAAAGCTACATTCTTGTTTTAATGTTTGATTGAAGGAAAAAAAATATTTAAGAACAACATGGAATGAATTCAATGTTTTATTTCATGGCAAAAGAGATAGTTTAATCTCTGTTCTGGAAATGTATACACTTCTTTCAATTCATGGTATACCTTGTAAAATTCCTTTATCAAATGTTCAAATAACCCTGCAAATAGATAAGAGGAAAATGAAATAATCAATTGGACTTAATGAGGCCAAAATGATCCCAAACCCATCTAAAACACTTAAGGAAATGTCTTGAAAACCTTCCAATCGAGCCAAGGCAAATCTGCAAGCTTTTTGTTGTAAAAAGAAAATTGTAATTTTGAAATGTGAATCAATCCAACAATTTTACACTTGCAATCTATCCTAACACTTCCCTAATGGAAACCTCCATGTCTATTTTGCAATGTTGAAGGAGAAAGAATGAAAATTTGAACAAAATTTTATAAGTTAAAATTTACCAGTTTGCACTTTGTAAAATCCTGTAGAACTTTTTCACAAAAATTGACACCTCAAACTTTATCAAAATCAAAACTTAATGATTATGTGTAAGGAGGACATCAAGATATTTCCAAAAATTCCTCATTTTCCCAAGACCAAGTTCTCTATCAAAAGTTATGGCCTTCTGAAGTTTTTCTTCATTTGGTGTCAAAAAAATTTCTAACTATAAAAAAATTGGGAAAAATTTCCTTGGCGGACCCGCGGGTCCGAATTTTCCCTTAGCGCTTTGGAAATTTTTTTTGGGAAAATTTTCCAAATTTTCCCCACCCACCCATTTAGCCTACATCCAATTAGGAGTTGCCACGTGGCATCGTGAGGCATCGGTGGAGGACCGGGTTCCTTTCTGCCTTTTGCATTTTGGAAAGTTTTGGGAAAGTTTTCCTAATTTTCCCCACTACCCCACGGACAATTAGATGCTTCCATATGGCCTCACAAGGAAATGGAAGATGCATGGAATCCTTTTACCTTAGTGGTTTTCAAAATAAAATTTGGAAATTTTTCTAAGTTTCTCGGCCTCCCCACCGACCAGAACAAATCGTAGGCTACCACGTGGCACACGAGGTGTTAGCAGAGGAGTGGATCCCTTGTTAACTTAGCATTTCGGAATAGTTTTAGAAATTTTTCTAAGTTTACTCTATCTCCCCACCATCCTGTAACCAATCAGATCTCGACACATGGTGCCTTGGGCATCGGCAGAGATCTTGACCATTTTGAGCCATAGTGCTTTTCGGATGAAAAGACATAATATCTTAAATCGCTCCAATGGCCCAATTTTCTACTGGGGTGTTGTTAAGCTGACACATGTCCTCTTCACCTCACAGGGCGTGCAGGAGGAAAATCATGCTTTTTCCCTGAGGAAGGAAAATGTTCCAAATTTCTCCTTTTCTTTGCAGGGAAAATTTTCCCGCTCTTGGGAAAATTCTCCTCCCAGGTTCGTCTTCCTATAACTTGAGAAATATGAGGAGTTAGGAGGACTTCTTTATATCATTGGAAAGGTGAGAAAATTTCCTATCCAATGGGAATGATTTAGTGAAAATTTGAATATAATAGTGTTGATAAAAATTAATTTGAATCTTTTAATCCTATTAGAGAATGGGTATGGTGAGGAATTACCCTCTTAACCTAATTAGACTTTCAAACCCTAAATTTTGGACCTTGTAACCTCTAATAATTGTTAATAAAAGGAAACCATATTCTAGTAGATTAGAATTGATCTGGAGTTTTTTAGTGACAACTATTGTCTTGTAACTTGGTTGTAGACTCTTTTAAATGAAAAAAATAAAAATTATTCCATAATTTTCCTATCTAATCCTAGGTTGTTCCTTGGTTCTCAAGTGGTTTTTTTAGCAGGCGTTACACCAATGGCCTAATAAGTTAGAAACAATAGTTAAGTGTAATGGAATTTGCATCGAATAAACAATTAGGTTAAAATATTGAGAATTGATATTTAACCAAACAATTGACATTCATAAATAAGTACCGAAAGCACAAGCTATGATATTCATTTTGAGAAATGATAAAAGAACAATAAATCCAAGAGGAAGCATGAATTTCAAGGTTAACACAAAAAGGTTGAATACATTAAAGTTTTAATCATGTAATCATATAGGTTATATGATGGGGAACTAATACACGACCACCACTCAACATTGTTTAAGGGAAACTAGATAATACTAGGTTCAACCATTAACTCTGAGGAATTTCAAAATCATTCAAAAAGAGGACACTTCCCTTCTAGGCTGTAACGACAAGCGAGAGTAAAAGGATTTCGTCATATAAGTTAACCTCTTAAACATCAATCCATTTTTACCACACTAGGGATTTCCAAACCTTCTCTATAAGCCTATAGTTTCGGTTTAAAACAAGTGGATCACCCTTTTTCATCACACGTTATTTTAAAGTGTCCCCTCGTTAACATAAACAAACCATTCTAAAAATAAAATTTGCATTTATATGTATCACCAATAGTCATTAACATAGCATCAACTTCAAATATAAATCAACAATGCATCCATATATAAATACCCCCAAATATCCCTAATGATCTTAACAGACCTATCATAAGTCAACAAGATATCAACATACACACGTCATCCAAAAGTCCAAGAAAATTAGTGAGTTGCACAATCATGAAAATACCACCAAATTCATCACAAAATGAATTAAGCCAAGGTAGTTCTGACAATAAAAGAGTACCATCTACAAACACACCCATATGACTTCAAAACTCGGTGAAAAATTCTTTTTTTATGGTTCAAGCTTCATAAGGAATGGTCAAGTGCCCCTTAGGGAAAACCTTAAACATTTAGGACCTACACCAATGATCAATAGGAAAATAGGGTATATGCCCAGTGACATGAAAAATTATGTAGGAATACTCAGGGTGCAAAACAACTAGTAATCTAGGTACCTTAGCCAAGATACTCCCTCCAAGCATAAAACTTACTACAAAAGTCAACCAGACATAAGTTTTGTAAACCTATAGAATGGATTGAATATCAAAGGGAATTACTTAGTTTGAGAAAAAGAGGACATGGAGGTCCAACGGACCTTGACAACTTCACCCCTCAAGGTTGGGCACATCAAGGAAACATTTGACATTACATAAATATTGCCATAACCTAAAGAAAAAGGAAAAAAGTGTCCATAAAACTCTAGTCTCTCTCCCAACCCGATCAGGTTCAATCTAGAGGTTGTCTGCTAAAGTAAGTTTTCATAACCTATCGAACTCGTGCCAAAATACCGGAAGAAAATCAAATCTAAATAGTAAGCTCGTATAAGGAGCAGGGTTTATAGATACAACATGCTTGTTTTCACCACAACATTTACTAGCTATAAAAACTTAATAACTTGTCACTTAATCATAGAAATGCAGTTTATAATGGTAGGAGGTCATTTACTTCAGCATAGAAATGCAATAGCTAGCATAGGAGGAGGAATAATCTATGCTATCCACTTTAACGATGAGAATGATTAAAGCAAAAACAAATAGATTAGAATAGGAGAGAATAGATTTTTGCAAGGTGAACAAACCAACAAAATAAGTAGTGAAGGTAAACCAAATTTGGGGAAAGAAGGTTCTATCTCATGATATTTTTAAATCTAGAAATGTAGCAATAAGTAGGATTATCTTGCTTGTTTCTCTAGCTTCAAAAAAATGCACGGACACCACATGGACTAGCACTAACAATCTTTAGGTCAAACTCCCCTCTTCTACTAGCTAGGTGCTCCAACTTCATTCTCGTCCATGCTTAGCACAGGCAGAGAGCTCTAAAACCACAAGCTACATCTTCTTGAAGGGACTGTGGTCTCAAGGAATGCAATGAATGGGGAATATACACAACCATGAGTTTAATGAAGATGCCCAGGAACACGAGAGAGATAGGGTAAGGCCAGACTCCACAACCTTGCAAACATCCTCCCATCCTGCATTAGAAAGGGACGGTTAAGGAAGGAAAATACATCTATCAAGGACAAGGGAAACACATATTTTTACTAGTTGAAGTCGTAGGAAACATAGGAGCAGTGAATGCAAATGAGGAGGGATAAACCCAAGGCGAGAGGACTGTAGACAAAATGATTCAAAGAGATGTGGTCTCAAGGGGACACCATGATTGTAGGGTAAGCACAAGAAGGAACAGCAACACAAAAACTATAGAAAAAATGACTTGCTCAAAATGTCCACGCCAACATACACACAACCAATGGAAAATAAAATCCTTAGAAAAAGCATAGATGTCCACCCGTGCATCAAGAGAAAAGACTTTATAAGATGCAAACAGTAGGAGCTTTAGAAACCTCACAAGCAATGCGTGGAGGAATAAAAAAGACGTGGAAATTTCTTGACACCAAGCTTCAAGAAATGTGGTCTTCAAGGGAAAAAAACCCACGGATGTGGCTCGGCCTACCCGCAACTCGCTACTCTCTAACGCAAGCTCATGCTTAGCTCAGTTTATGTTTGACTCATTGCATCTACCAATGCCTTCACAATTTGACTAGCTCACGGTGTCTTCATCTTCTTGCCAAGCTCAAGGGCCTTGGCTTTACTTTGTCTTGGCTTCATTGTTCTATGTTGATCCGAGGGGCTTGGCCCTATCTCTCATTTTTCATAAATTGGCCATCGGGGTTTCGGCCATATATCCTACGTGATGAGCTTCATGGCATGAATTACTCCCCCAATAACCCTTCACCGACTGGGCTATCAACTCATGACTCATGCCTTTATTATTTTTGCATGAAGTGCCCTCTATAGCTTCTAGTTTCTTCACTATCTGCATGGGGTGAGTTCGAGCTCATTGCCTATGATATCTCCATCTCGGACAAACTTTCCTTCTCAAGCTCATCCATCTGATCCTGGCCCTTTTACTAAATTTTGTGACTATGAGTCACACCTCCCTCCATGATTTTCGAACATGACTTATAGTCGAGCTTCATTGAGTCATTTTATGTGTCGCTTTGCTAGCATACACACATCAAGAGATAAAATAGGATTTTTCAAATAGGTATGGACATCTTCCCACACACGCGGAGAGGAACCTTCATCTAACATTATAGCTACGGACACCCGGGTAGGATTTGAAACAACAAGTACAGTAAGGGTTAAGTTTTATGGCCTCTTCCCTTCACCTTCATCTGTAGGTCTCTCCTTCTCACTCTGCCAACAAGGAAAAGGTATACATAGAGGAGCAATTTAATTGCATTGCCAAAATTTTGGCAGGAGTTCAACCACTCCCACCCACCAATGGGGTAAGCTTCTCCCCCACGCCAAATCAGGAAGGGTTGAATGGCCATAATGGATGGCAGGTCGATGGTTGGGGTCAGATAAATTATATATTAAGTTTTCTCTTTGAAACATGCATTACACAAAACATATACAACAAATTTATACAAGAATACTAGGACGGTTGAAGGGGAACTGTTGGTCAAGTGGAGATTCCATGAAGGTAGGCATAAATCTCCAAAACCTAACCGACCCAAGTAAACAATATATTAATTATTTGGTAACATTCCACCCTAATACATTGTTGTTACAAACATCATATTTCAATATGGTGGAGCCACATTATTCCAAACACGATTTATTTTTTTATTATACTCTTTGTGTAGTGTGATCCCTTTTTTTGGGTGGTATGCCATCTCTATGGCTTCCTCATCTTGGTGACATAGGTTTTCCTTGCAGGATTACGAAAAATTTGGAAGTGACCTAAGTACATCCATCTCTCGAGAACACCTTAGTAGTTTTGGTTTCCTTGGATTACCACGAACCGATATCATTTTCTCGTTGAAGATTACCATGAACATGGAGGTGACTTGATGTCTCAACTATACACTTTAGTGGTTTCTCGTATTTCCACAAACCCTTTACACAAGAACCAAATTCTACTTTATTTTTTTTCTTCTCACAATGTCCTTCATTCAGAGGTACCAAATTGGAAACACTCGCATTTAATATAAAAACACACCACAAAACAACATCATGAACAAAATAATACCAACACAAAAAAAAACAAAATTATCACCAAAACAATGGTGCGACCCTATTATATGTGATCGACAAGAGGATGCCAATTGTCCTCCAACCTTTGTGTATCCTCCACCTCCAATAACATGTCACTTAATTTGCACGGATATAAATTTGAAGCTCATTATAATTCCAATTGATTCAAAATAATTTCCACTCATCACAGAGACTCACCAATGTCTTCCTTGATCTGTTTCTCATCTTCCCGAACATCAACAATGAAGAGAAGTGTATCAACTAATAATTATGCTAAAGATGATATAACTACTAAATTTGACAGGGATGTGAATCCCTTGTGAATAGCCGCGGATACCATTGTGTCCTCTATCCAAGTTCTAATGAAGAGTTCCATTTGTTAAACGTGTCATGGTTGAAGGTAGAGCCTTAAATGCAAATATGTAATAGACAATTCCTACTGGAGGCGTCTGGAAAAAATCCATGCACATATAAATTCTTGAATGCAAATTACAAATTTATATTTTTTTCCATCATACTCCATGGTAGAGGATTATGGAGGGCCATAATAACTTTAACTAAAATGTGAAATTATATGCCAAGTATAATCTTTAGAAAATGTCTAGTCAAATAATCATGCAACCCTCTTTCAATCGGATGCACATCCAGATATATTTTTGAGGAATTTGAGCCATATTATTGAATGAATATCAACTCAAGCATTCAAAATCATGTGCAAATACAATGCAAACCATAAAACTTTTAAATCTCTGCATAGACGCTTCTTCACGGAATTACCAATAATAGATCTTGTCATCAATTTACTCAAGTAGACATGTCGTATCCAAATATAACAAAAAAATGTTTAAAAGGAAGACACCTACTACCACGTCAATCTTCACAGGTGTGTAGGATTTTCTCTTAATTGCGAGGAACTTTTTCCCAATATTTTAGTGCAAATCTGATTTTCACTAGTTAGTCGCTGCCACGTCTAGGTCTCCGAGACAGATCACCAATCCTTCAACACATCCACTACTTTAGGGACATTTCTTCACACATGACGAGGGTGGAAAAATGTTGTGATAACAATGAAGGAAAATATGAGAAATAAAAGGATTGAAATTGTAGTGCCCACATTTTACACACACAAATACAACAGTAAAATACCAGGATATTTTTTTTTTTGACTTACAAAGCTTACTACACATAACACAACATGGGCTTCAAGTAAAAACTCGCCACACATGCGACAATCACATAAGTCATCGACTCACATAGACACATGTAGATGACATCGGCATGTCGATACCACAATTTTTCCCAATGGATGAATACTAGCAAAGACCCAACCACAAGAAATGTGACTTTAGGAATGACGAACCCACGACATATCATTATTTTAAATGTATTTTAGTTACGGCTAATTTTCCAAGATCATTATTAGGTAAGCATGATTCTCTCCCTTTTTCTACCTACATGTTTTGAAAATTCTTTTCACTTTTCACTTATTGTTCAACCATTTAATTCTGCTCTTTACCCTTTTGACAATCTTTAGAACTTACATAAATTTTTTTTCATATTTCAAAATGCCTACAAGATTCTAATTCTCTCATTCTTATGTTAAGATTTTGCTTCTCAAACGTTTATTTAATGGCTACAGTTTTACCCTTACACTCAAGCAAAAGTGACTTGATGTCTAGAACACAATCAAAGGATTTGATGGAGATTTAGGTACAGGGAAGATTTTCACCATAATATTTCTCGATTCACACTATATTTATTTCTCTACCATTGTTGTTATAATTTGAAAACTTATTGAATTCCTATAAGATTTTTATATAGCTATGTATACATATCTTTTGTTTTCTCAAAGTTTGGTCACACCAAGGTAACTTATATTCTTTGCAACACATGATTATGTTGAACTAAGTTTTAAGGACTTCATGAGTGACCTCAATCCTAATCTCAAATCTCGTTCTCATCTTAGGAAAAGCTTATACATCACACTATGGTCACGTTCATAGCATTGTTGTGTAATCAGGAGTTATAGAAGTATTTGACTGACATCTTGAAGGGTTACGCGACCGGAAGGATTGTAACTATACATGAACCACATTCAAGAAATACCAAGAGGTTATTTTGATAGAAGCCAAGGTAGCACCGCTTAATCCTTCCTTCTAACAAGGGCTCAAAAGGTGACTTCCAAGGTGATCTTCACCACTCAGCCTGGTGTCAGACCTGAAGAGAGGACATTCTTCTCGCGAATGCCAAATCTAGAAGGAAAATGCATACTCCAGATAGGTTGGACCATGACATTCCTAAATATGGGTTCGCGACAATGTCGCTAGACATAAAGACTATGACGGTAAACTCCAACGAGGGGTTTTATTTACCTAACCTATGAGGTCTCATCAGGTGCAAAGTTTAAGGTCGTTCTTCGGTTTTAAATTTCTTATATGGTAGGAAGGGATCACACATACAGGAAAGTTATGCATGAATATTTTATTAGGGTTGAGTGTTCCCATTAAAACTCATTATTGTGTTTGCAAGGTAAGAAGGTAACCCTATAATTAATTTAATCATTTATTAAATACTGAGAAGGTACTACAATGTATTAACTTTGATTTCAATTTACTAAGTATAAACCAAACACCTTTTTGCCATACACAACTAAAAATCAAATTGAACTGGTGATTAGAAGTACATTCCATAAGTATCCTTAAAACTAGCATATCATGCATGTTAACAAATCTCATTTATAATTTTTCGGTAACAAGAGACTACATTACACAATTATTCATTTTACAATGACCTATAAGAGTTACAAAATAATAATTAAATTTCACATCACCTTCTTCGTCGTCATTCATCCATCCTGCAAAACCCATGTGAGCATGATATCAATGATAATTCGCTGGCATGGCATCCACCCTAATCAATCATAATTGTCATTTTTCAGTTTCCCATTTACATCAGACAATAATTACAATTTTCCAATTGAAATAAAAAGTCTAGAAACATGTATTCATTGCATTTCATTTTTCTACATTTTATAAACCCAGGAGAGAGAAAGAGAAGGGAAGAGAGAGAAAACATCATTTTATCAAAAGTCCCAAAACACACAACAAGTTTCATTATAGTGTTTTAAACAGTTATTTACATGAGTAAAAAGTTTCCAGGGTGATTTGACAACCCTACGAGGGTCCGCAACTTTCTACTTTTACATTTTCTCACTAGCTACGAAACGTACAAAACGGGCTCGGAGGATAAGAAACTGCTTCCAAAGGTTATCTTCTCGATGATCACGCATCTCATGACTAACTTGCTACGTGTCCCCAGATATACCAAGAATTCATAGCAACTGACGGAATTTAAAAAGAGCGCATGATTTACGTTTGGCGGCTAGTTTTCCAGGGGCACTGGTCGTAGTTCACCTAGTTATAAACTGACAAAAGTTAGCTCGAGGGCCCAAAAAGCCGTGTCCAAAATGAACGTTCACTGGAGGAGCATGCAATGGAACATCTCCTACTCGTTCCTCTATATAAGGAGATTTCATCAGAGTCAACGGGATGGAGAACTAGTAAACTATTTTGAAATGGCGACAAGTTTTCAGGAGCAACAAGGAGAAATTGGTCCAGCTTGACCTCGTCAAACTATGATCGGAGGCTTACAAAATGGCTTTTCCAAACTATCCTAAAAATTTCTCTTTCCTATGCTTTGAATGTTCCATGCATTCGTCTAGTATAAATGCTAGAGGTTTGCGAGGAAAAAAGTGAATTCTCTTTAGGGTTCAAATGGTGGTCTAAAACAAAATTCAACTTTCTCGGTTTTAACAACTCTCTCTGTTGTGAATTGATGTAACAGGGCTCCTATAAGAGTGTCAAAAGGATGTTGTGTGATCGTTTGGGTCAAACCAAAAATCAAGGTGAATCCTTGTATACCAAGGTACACGAATGAAACTTCACATCTTGTTTCCAGAGTTGCAAAGGGTACTTGGTGAGTCTCCGAAAGTAGCAAAATTTAACTATTTTAAGCAGTGAAAGGTCATCTTAATCAATGGAGAGTCAAATTTTTCTGTCGTTAAGGCGATATTGAAGCGATCAAAAGGGTAAGAGTTTTCTAGATCATCTTGAAGCGAGCATGATAGTTCATGTTTTAAAGTAGGTGAGTTATAATGGCTTCAAGAGTTACGACACACGGCAGTTTATTGTTTTGCAAATGACTTGAAGAGACATTTAACTATAATATAAATCTAATAACTTAATATTCTATTTAGTTTCAAAAGAGAACTAAAACACGAGAATTATGAGAGGTAAGGAAAGAAGAACCATGCCTGGAGAACGAAGTCGGTCGAAGCCGCAGGCTTGGGTTCAGTCTCTTGCTTGACACTTCATCAACTAGACCACGAGCGTCCCCAACTCCACCATTTAACATACATGTCTTCTGGATTCAACCCACCACTTGCTGAGCATGATCAAAGGGTTTCTTATTGTTGTTGTTTGGATAGGATGAGATCTTCCTCCTTTTGTGCGTAGCCTCAAATCTTGCAACCATTAGACCAAGATCTTTGAAGGCGTTTAGTCAAACACTTCACATGCCTTAAGCATGCCTCCACATTTTGCACATTCTCATGTGCTCATCAAAACCAGCAACATAATGATTAATTTTCGGCATGATTCTACAAGAGGCACTCATGCCAATGAAGTATTTACAACCCTCATGCACTGAACATGCATGGCTGAAAGCCAGTTAAACAAAAATGAAGCTTACATGGTCAGGGTATGTTCCAGAAGACCACATCTTTTGAGGCATTCTGCCAAACACATCTCAGTCCCTTTGCTACACATCCATTTTGTGCATATGCTGCCATCATGGCATTCCATGAGACAACATTTCTTTGAGGCATTTTATCAAACAGTTCAATGCCTTCTTAACAGACCCATTTTTTGTTTATCCTGCTATCATTGTAGCCCAGGAGGCCACATATCTTTCAGGTATTTTTTCAAACAGTTCACACGCGTTGTGTAAGCCTTCACATTTTGTAACTATTTTGTGCATAACCTGAAATCATTGTAGTCCATGGAACCGCATTTACGTCACACATTTAATCTAACAGTCGCATGATTACACGTTTACATATGCATCTACTATGGCACTTGCAAATGGAACATCTAACAAGGTTCCAAAGCATTTTTTGGCGTTGATGGGATCCCACGTAGGCATGAATCACGACCACACACAACAATACACCTCCTTTTTGCTTGATCTTCCCACGCAGGTGTGGCGCGGCCTGGGAGGATGCGAAAATAGTTGTGGAGTCTAGCTTTACGAGCATTAAAAATGCATTTTCTTGAAAGCTTCCATGGCCTCTTCAACAAACTCCTTCGTGCTGGTCCCTGCGGCCCCAACTAGCCACCCAAAGACCAAAGCGCACATCTCTAAAAATCAAAATGAAAAATAAAACCCTAACTACGATTTTTTCAAAACGTGGGAAGGGTTTTTGCCCTAATCTTCCCCCACAGAGAATCATGGGTTTTCTTAGTTTTTTTATTATTATTTTATTTTATTTTTTCTTGTTTGTTTTAGCTAGATAAAAACACAGACAAGCCTAAAATGAAGAAAAAAAAATAAAAAACACACAGTAATGGTCGCCATATTATTAATAATAATAACACGAATTTATTAATAGTAATAATAATAATAATAATAACACCATTTTATTAACCGTATTACTAATGATCACCCGACAACGAGGAGTAATATAATTAATAAGCACAAATCGACAATATAAATTATAATATTATTACAAACATTATTATTATGATTTTACGGCTTTTTAAAAATATGATAATAATTATTAATCTTATTAATGTCGACGACCTTTAACTCAAGAGCCGAGAACCAAATTTTCTTTTAACCGTATAACCATCCATGACGCTACGGGGTCCACAGCTTGGGGTGTCGACAACGACCCGAAGGGCAAGAAGGAGAGGGAAGGTGAAAAATCTTCACTGCGACCTGGACACGGTCAACATCGGTCAACGAAAGCACACACACACACCAGTCTCCTAGGCTTAAAACAGGGTCAAGGCGGTCGGGGAGCCTGGGAACAACAAATGGGACATTACGAAATAACTTAATTCGAACAAAACACATACAAAAAGTTATACAGAATACCAAAGATAGATTCTGAGGAACTGTCGGTGAGGTGGAGATGCCACGAAGGCGGGGATAACTATCCAAAGCCTAACTTGACCCAATTAAACAATGTATTAATTATTCGCTAACAAACACAACTCACTCAAATATTTTTAAAACACCAAATGTCAACTAGAAGCTCATAAAAAGTCCTCCAGGGAAGAAAAGATAAATGTAACCCTAATAGACAATTTGGATTTACACCTTGTAACTCTATCACTCTAATAGAACATTACATTGAGTTGTATTTAACCATTATGGATCACGTTCTAGCATTCCTCCTCTACTTAAATTCCTTCATTTATTTAAACATTTAACTATTTACCATAACTTATTCTAATGGATTCCTTATACATCGATCCCTTGTATAAGGTCAACACCTTATCGTTGCGATGTTAAATCCCTCTAGGTAGACGGGGAGGGTAAATTTATTTATCTTATAATTCTTCCTTGTCACAAGCACAATTTATATTTTAGTTATACCATTTTAGTCGTCTCTATTATTTCCTTATCATTTATCACATTCATTTCATTATCTTATTTCCCTTGAAACAATGGAGGATAAAAATCTACATCACAACCAAGAACTCTCCCTCCATCCATGAATCCTGAACTAGGAAGTATATTCTCATGTGGAGGACCTAGATATTTTTCTCACTATCACTATAGGAAAGGGAAAAGATATATTCTAGAGTGATTCAATTCAAACAATCCTACATTTGTAACAACTAAATTGAGGATCCGTAATGCCCACAAAAATGATGTTATAATAACACATTAAAATATTAACACTTGACCCAAAAATTGAGGCTAATTTGTTTTTTTAGTTAAAAGGTTACAAGGGTGTCAACCCCTAGTGTGCATTAAATTAATTTTCACCAATAATCTCAACTTTACAATTGATGTACCAGGTCTAGTTAAATGATTAAATATTCTTACTTTATCTCTAAGGTTGATTAATTAAAAATCAATTAGGAAGGTGCCATAATTTAACTTACTTGGTTAGGTGTTTTCTCCTCTTTAATTAATATTCAAACCCAAAATGGTTAACCTCATACTTAGTTATTTTAGTTTCATTATCCTATTAGCTTGATGTCCATTTCATTAATTTCCTAAAACATACTAGGAACTAAATAATGACTTTGCACACCAAGGCAATTAAATGGCCCCATTCACCCATCTACACATACCTTTAAAATTTATTTAAAACATCCACAAAATTCATTCCTACCAAGCAAATGTAGGGTTGATCCTCAACCCTTGGATCAATTCAATTGTGGCCACTAGATCCTAGGGTTCCAAACTAAACCTAAATATCCTTATGCATTCTTATTAAATCCTTTTCCTACCCTATTCTCCTCATTTGGTCACTTTGTTTTTGTTTAATTTGCAGGTTGGAGAAATGGAAGCCATGGGAGCAAGGAAGGAAGAAACTATGGAGGAATTCTCAAAATCAAGCTTAGTTTAGTCTAGGTTGTAGATTTATCACTTGTAAATTCTTTCATTCAAGGATTAAAAGGGTTTCCACTCCAAATCTGGAGTTATTCCAAAGTTATTTGTATTTTGAGTTCTCTATTTGGGGAAAACCCTACCTCCATTAATATATATGAGATTTAGCACTTTTAATTATCCATTTGAAGTTTTTACTTTTTTGAACAATGAATTTTAACCATTATTTGTTTGCTGGAGGTTTCCTCTTAATTTTTACAAGCTTAAATTTTTATTTTGACCAAGTTAAAATTTGCACATGCGGGATTTATGTTTTCCAAAGTCGGTGATAAAACCACCATCCAAAGTGGTTTGGAGGTCCTGGGAATCACACCCTACTTGGGTGATGAATCACGAACCGCCATCTTGCCTAAGAAGTGGTTACGGGACCACCGCTCTACGAGGTGTCCGTCCCTGTTCCTTAGAAATAGAACTCTCAAACCTAAATTTTTCTAACAACCAAAGTTACTAGGGTTTTTAATAGTCATTATGAACCTAAATTTTATGCCTAAAGTTTCCATTTTAAAGATCTTAATTCATCTATTCATTTTATAGTAAAATTTACTCAATTTAAGAATTTTCTAATTCATAAGTATACAATAACTACAAGATCATTTTCATTTTTTTCAATAATTTTTTTTCAAAGACAAGGGTAGAAAAGAACTAAATCTACTTATAATATTATTGTTTTTCCCTACTACCAAATCATCATTTCAAAAATAATCTACTTAACATTTATCACAACAATATACTTCAAATTTGTTGCCTCTTTCCATTTCCACTACAACTTATTAGTTCAAACAACTACTAACAACTTGGTTCTACATTCAAAGTTTCCAAGCATACACCATTATCATTTTACAATTTCTAGAATTCTTTCTTTTCTCTTCACAATACTAAAACTTCAAACAATGATAATAAACTTTCTTTTCTATTTCAACAAAACTAGCTTTACAAACACAAATCTTTCTTTCCTTTTTTCAACATACAATACAACTTTAATGTCCAATAATGAATACAACTTTTCTTCACAATATTATTACAATATCTTCCACTTAAAGTGGGAAAACTTACAAGAATGAAAGCTAAAAAGGAATACAATATTACAAGTCTTCCACCCTAAGTGGGAATAACAAGGAGGTTTTCTCACAAGGAAGGATTACTTAAGGAAACCAACAATACTCCAAGTTTCACATCACAAACAAGAGATCTCCTCCATTATTTCCCGATCCACAACAAAAAGGAGGGAGAGGTAACACTCTCCACCCAACCAATAATCCAATGACAAGAAGAAGCTATCCTCCTCATTGGCCCTCGAGCCCACAAAACATTACAATGAAAGATGAATCCAACTCATGGCAACAAAATAAACTTCCACATCACAAAAAAAGATTTCACAACCATACCAAAACACAACAATGTAACTACAATCACAAGAAGTAACGCACAAAAATATACAAGGCTCCAAAACGTAAAGCCAACGGAGCAAGAATCTATGGAGAGGTCACTTATGCATCCCAATAAGAAATAGGTTCCCACCTTAAATCCTCCAATATACATCTCTAAAACCCCTACACACTCTTATTCCTCCCTACTATCTCTTATGTCTCCCTCATAAAAATCAAGTAAGAAATGCAAGCATTTCTTGTGAAGGTGGGGCACATAACCCAAATCCCCCCAAAACATGAAGTAAAATCTTATGTCTTCTTACATGTAAGCTCCCATAGTCCCCTCCTACACCACACTTAGAAAATCTACCCATTCACCCAACAAGCATACCAAAAACAAAATATAACACACACATATACATAAATAAAGGAAAACAATAAAACAAGGGTATAGCTCCTACCTTTCCATGGTAGAGATTGATCCAAGAGTCACACACCAACTTCTTCAAGCCCAAATAAATCACCAACAAGCTCCAACAAGATCCACAAGCACTCCACAATCCTCCAACTCAAAAAATGCAAGAGCACAAAAGAAATGAAGTAACCCCCAAACAAGCAAAAGAACTTGAATAAATAGAAAAGGGAGAGAGGAGGGTAAGGTGGATCCATGTAGGATGCCACATCACTCATCCTCAAATCCACCTCAAAAGTCAAACCTCAACCCTAATTCACAATAAATTTGTGGGTGAGAGGAATGACACATTAATTACACACACAATCTAAGCCCACATTTCCTACGGAAAATTTTTAAAACCCATATAAGAAAAGTGTGATAAATCTCACTTTTTGACTTACAAAACACATAATGGGGTCTATTTTTAACTTGTCCCACAAGCCTCCTAAATTGGCCCTTAAGGCCAAATCCAAATTTCCATGAAGGGGTAGAGTATACAACACTCAAGATCACAAGAACTCAACTTACAACACATAACCCAAGAGCTATCTAGTATAATAAATAAATTATTTTTTTCCTATCCATTAATTAGTTTAGCGACATGATTAAATTAAATTAATAAAGACACTCAAACCAATTAATGATAAGGAGAAAAATACACCACAATCTAAAAATTAATACAAGGAAAATACATCACTAAAATCACATACTAAAATTAAATAAAGGAAACTAAATAAAATAACAACACACAAACCCCTTGGTCACAATTAGAGGTAATCCCCCCCATGGGGATCCCCTAACAACAATTCAAACACACACTCAACAAAATACATGTTGCCATGGTGACCCTTGTTGAATTCATCTAGCATTCCAATGTGGTTGGTCTCCAATCCCCCCATTGTTTGTTGTGAATATATTTACCTAAAAACACATAATACCTCCTTCAGCCTTGTGGCCACATCAAACATCCAAGATAAAATATGCAATATAAATCCACAATCATCTACATATGAATCAAATCATCATCTAGGAAATTAACGATATCATTTACAATTTCTAACAACATCTTGATTCTACATTTCATCAATATCAATAGGATCAAAAAATTAGTTCAATTGTTAAGGTCTACTCAATATGACAAAAATATCACATGTCAGAAATATATAACCATGTCAACAACATATCACGGTCAATATAAATATGTCTCTAGTACTCCACACACATCATCTTATGAATTGAAATCAAAAATAGTCTCAAGATCTCTAACATCTACATCATGCTAATTCAAATAATACAAGATTTCCATAAGTATACTCGGTAGTATCAAAATCAATAGTAATAATTTTTGAAGGAAGTGGGCACTATGGGATCCTATATCTTGATAATCCACAAAAATAACTCAATTATTCAAGAACCACATCGACCCAACCTTTATGCACCACATGACATATAGTAGTAAAACTTAACTTGGCATGAAGCTATTCCATCTTACACTCACGCACAATGTTTTTAAACACATCAATATAATGAAAGTCCATAATTTAATTTGTACATAATAAAAGGTACCCTACAAAGTTTAAATGTTTATTCTAGGTCCCAAGTCTAGAGCTAAGATGTATGGAATATGCGAGGGGTTTCCTTGAGTAAAATTGACACAAAAATGAGAACATATTATTCTTGATGGGTTGTTGTAGTATGATCAAATATAATATATTCCCTAGGGATTTAGATATCTTGAATAATACATATATGTCCTATAATTATAGAGGTAATTCCATCAATTGCACCAAGATGGTGAAAAAGAGATCTAGAATTTCCATTAAGGTTCACGGTCTTCATGTAGACATGGAAAAGAAAAGTTTTAATAAGAATATTGTGATTTGAAACTAAAATTTCTTAAAGCGTTCAAAAATATTATTTTTCTTATTATAATTATTACTTTTGAGCTATCAAAAATGCAAAGTGTGGAGATTAGAAATTCAAAAGAGAGTTAGAGAGATTTAATTTTTGTACTTAGAATGTGAACATAACTAAACTTGTCATTAGAAAGGATAAGTTACCAAGTTTTAATGTCTATATTTTCCCTCATTTATATGTGTAATTGAAAATTACATACTTGAAGGAGAAATATATCTGAGTATGGAAACAAAAATGTCTTTGTTTGATAGTTCTCTTTTTTTTTTTTTTTTTTATTAATGGATTTATGTTCTATAGAAAAACCTACAACATAGAGCATAGTAATTTTTTGATAGAAACTAAACTATAACTCAAGATATAAATAAAACTTGTAACTTCTGTAAAATTAATCATGCAAAAATAAAATTAAAGTAAAATAAATGTAAAACATGAATGGAATACATATTTTTAGTTTGTGGAGGAAGGAGATCCTTTTCTTGTTTTACTTTTTAGATTTTTTATTTTTACGAAAAAATGAAGGATAGGTATTAGTAGTTGCCACTTACATTCAATGAGAATCTTTTGTATTGAGTGCATGTAACATAACACCTAAGAGAGAGGGAAGCCCCACATTACTATTTTAAGATAGAATAATGTGCATCATACTATTTAGTAACCATGACATCTTTCCCTTTGAATTTATAATATGAGAAAAAGGAATGTATATGTAGAACTTGGCCACTTTGATACCTTCCACAACACCATAGACCACAATATTATAAATGACTGTAGGTCAAATTTTGTAACTAAAACACATAGTCAAAGGAATTGATATGATGTACCCATAGTATACTATTATATATATGAGACCAAGTGCACGGATTCTATAAAAATGAAAGGAAAAGAAGGTCAGGACCAAAACCCTATATTATAACTATGATTCAGTAGAAAAGGGAGAAGGAATTGAGTACTCATTCCCTATTTCATTATATAAACTAAGTAACTCATGTTTGAAATTTAATAAGTATGTAATTTTTTTAAAAATCTTTAAAATGTTAAAAATTTCTTAGAATATGCCACATGTCTAATAATGTCCAATAAGGTTAGGATTGTACCATGGTATTAACTAATGCGTATGGTCTTGATTGATATTAATGTATACCCTTTTTTTTAGTATTTATTCCTATTTATGAGGATTTTTATTGTAAAAAAATCGGGTTCTGTATCTTTTAACATTATTTTATTGTATGTAAATGTATAATATATCCTAATCAATTCCCCTTATTTTATGGTTCATATGATAAATCCTTTGAGTGTAACACTCAAACTATAAGATGTGTAGCCATGTTTGATAAGTTGTATGATCTAAGTTGGATTAGATAGAAAATTGAAATTGTGTCCACCATTTAGAAATTGTACATGAAAAATGGATTTCATGTGGTGGATACCATGACATACAAGAGAAGAAATGGGAAAAAGAAAGAACATAAATAGTAAACTTTTATAGAAGTAGAAAGAAAGTGATTAAATTTGAAATAAAACCAATATAAGTTATATTATAGAAAAATAGTCACATGGAGGCATAAAACGAGAAATATAGGACACCCATGTTATCAAAATACAATCGTAATATAAGGAACTTTGTGTGTTTTAAAAAGAGGAAAATGCATATATTCAAGAGAAGTGTATAGCCATAAACATGGGACACCCATCGTTTCAAAAGAAAATGACAATATAAGTAATAGTAGGTCACATACATAGAATTAATTGCATATACGAAAGATATCCATAAAGACACTAACATTAGAAACATTTTGTAACGCCATTAAAATGCTCACATGGGACCAAGAACAACCTAGGTTTAGGTAGAAAAATTATGGAATAAGTTTTTTTTAAGGGGTGCCCAAAACATTTTCGGAAGTGACAATAGTTAGAATTAGGTCTCTAAGACGATGACCCAAAGGAAAATGATATTCCATGATAACAAAATATTTAAAAATCTACATTAAACTTTAATACACCGATTTGATTAGGCAGGTGAAATCTCCCTAAGGATCATTTAAATAATAAACTAATTCCTATTAAAGTTGAAAACTCCCCCATGGGGTGTCAAGGGTAAAAATGGTCAATGAAATTAAATACTAAGGTTATTTAATTTCTACCATGTTGAAATAATTAGCAAGGTCCTATATTAAAAGTTGGGTTTGGAATAATAACCCTTCATTACCCCATAAAGTGTCCCCTAAAAAAAAATCAACCCATATTTTGAAATTAAAACTTTTAAATTAAAAGGGTAATTTCTACTAACCCACTCTCCACCTACTTTTTGTAGGGATGAATCTCATCCCTTGGATGGATTAAATTTGGACCCTTGATTAGGAAATAGGCAATCTAACCCTAAAGCATCCTTATGAAAGCTTCTTTCTCATTTCATTTGATTCATTTTCTTTCTTTGGTTTTGCAGGTTGTTGGAGGTGGAAGGGAGGCCATTGGAGGCCATTGCAAGCTCTTGAAGGAATGAACATGCTTCTTTTCTCTTCTTATTTGGTTTATACCCTCATTGGGGTTTCAAAAGTATTTATTCTTTTTATTTAGTTCATTTTCTTGTATATGCCTAAATGGGCAAATGGGTTTTTGTCCCATTTTCATTAGAGTTAAGATTTGGATTCATGTTTTCATTTAGGTATGAAAAAGTGTGTATTTTTATATGTATATATATAAATATATATTTAATATTCTTATTTATCTCCTATAATGGGTAAACCCGAAAACTGAAAATATAAGCAATTATATTTGTGTGTGTGTGTATAATTTTAACCGAGAAAAAAAAACCAAGGCCACGGTTCTTATATTTTGCACAGGCTGTATGTACAAAGAAATATACATGTTTCTTATCTTTTTTTTCAATGTTGTAAAGTGAGTTCATTAATGCTAATTTGGAGGCGGGGGTCTAAACTAACACGGTGGAGCAGAAATAGCACTCCCAAATTTTTTGGCTAAAAACTATGATAAATATCCACGATGGTAAATGCCCACCACCGTGGCTATAGATTTTATTTTTTTAAAAGTTTTAACTTTTATAAATAAAAGTTTCCACATTTTACCTTTTTAAAAGTTTTGTCTTTTATAAACTTTTTCTTATAAATTACATATAAATACGTATATATATATATAATTTCTTTGGCTATAGTTTACATTAGCATACTTTTATTAATATTAATTTTTTTATTAATAGTATATTAATATTAATATAATATAATAGTAATAAATATATTAATATTATTATTACTTTAGTATGAGTGATACTTACGATATTAGTATCCTTATTAAGTATTAATGAAATATGGGTAACGGTATTAGTAACTTTAGAGCTTTTGTACTAAAATTTCTTTCTACACAATTTAATAGGTATTGTACGGGAGTTAAAATAGATTTCATTTCATTTCACTCAACACAAAATTAAATCGTACTACACTCAAAATTAAATTTGAGTTTCCCATGAAGGGTAGAGTGTGCTACACTCAAAATTCAAACACACTTCACTCAACACAAAATCCAAGACAAAATCAATTTTAATAAATGAAATCCTTTTAGTCACATTGTGAGTTAGCTTAGGACAAATTCAAATTAGCTTAATTAAGACACTACAACTAATGAATAATAAAGGGTAAACACCAATCCAAAATATAAATAATCAAACAATTAAAATTTCACTTACTAAGACAAAACACATACTAACATAATAGAAAGGGAAATATAAAACAAAACAACACATGACCCTAGGTAAGAATTTTCCCCTAACCAAATAATTCTAACACACACAATTACATGTTGTCATGGTGACCCTAGTTTGATTCTTCTCAAATTCCGATGTGGTTGGTCTCCACTCCCCTCTGATGTTGTTGTGAATATAATATACCTGTAAAACAGAGGATACCTCCTTTGGCCTCGTGGCCGCATTAAAAAATTCATGCCAAAATATGCGATATATATCTAAAATCAAATATATATGAATTAATATCATAAAATACATTATCACTTATATTTTCTAGCACATTTCTATACCACATTTCATTCATCGAAATGATCATCACATTAATCCAATTATCAAGATCTACTCAATATGACTAAATATATCACATGTCAGAATTACAGATAAATAACCATGTCAAAAGTATATCAATATCAACATCAAATGTCTCTAGTAGTCCATATGCATCATATAAGAATAAAATCAATAACAGTTTAGTATCTTTGATATATACTAACATGCTATATCAAAACTACAATATATCCATAAAAAAGTCACGATCGATAGTATCAAAACAATAATCAAAAAGGTGTAAGAGGGAAGTGGGCACTACATCTACCTCCCATTAGACTTCAATTCATCCTGGAAGTCACTAGAATAGTGTGGAAATGCACTCGTAGAAGTAGCATCCTCCCAAGTAGATGTGGTCTCATCATATCTGTCCCACTATACCCAAACCTGATCAATCTCTCTTTCCGTGAAGGCCCAGGGTCCTTCGTTCTATAATGTGTACGAGCTCCACCATCTCCTACCCCTGATCTTGCACCTGCAAAGCGGTCCAATCTAGCACGTGAGAAGGATCAGAAATATATATCCTAAGCACAGAAACATGAAACACATCATGGATGCGAGACAAGCTAGGTAGCAATGCTTAGATGGTAGGCCAAGAGGTTGAGGCACTCCAAGATCTCAAAGGGACCCAAAACCTAGGAGAAATCTTAGAACCTTTTCCGTAATGGATAGGGCTCTTATGTGGTCTAACACGAAGAAACACCTTCGTGCCCACCTCAAAACTATGATCTATTCTATGATGGTCTGCATACTTCTTTTGTCTATCTCTGCGCCTCCCGTAATCTCTACTTGATCAAGGTAACTTTTGTTATTCCATATCCTGCAATAATGCTAGCCCAGGGAAACCACGTCCTCAATCTGTCCCAACTAAGAGGTGTCTTGCACTCTCTACCATATAATTCCGAAAAGGAGCCATGCTATCGAACTCTCAAACTATTATTGTAGGAAAACTCCACAAATACGAGATACTCCTCCCATCTCAACTGGTGATTCATAACATACATCCTAAGCATGTCCTCTAGGATCTAATTCACCCACTCAATTTTGTCCATATGTCTCAAGGTGATGTGTTGTACTGAAATTGATCCTCATCCCGAGAGCATGCTACATGGTGGTCTAGAAATGGGAAGTGTACAATGGATCGCAATCACAAATGATCTTCCATGGAATCCCATGTAATCTAACAATCTCATCAAGATATACTCGTGCCATGACACTAGCTATATAGGTGGTCTTCACTAGATAAAAATGAACTACTTTCGTCAATTTATGCACCATGACCATGATGGCATCGTGGTGGTATCTCGATGTAGGTAACCCAATGATGAAGTCCATAGAAATGGTGTCCCACTTCCACTCGAGTATAGCATGAGGATAGAGAAGGCCAACTAGATGTTGATGCTCGGCCTTCACCCTCTGGAACTCTAAATAGCGTGACACAAACAAGGCCACATCTCTCTGAATTCCTCTCCAAAAATACAACTGTCTCAAGGTGGCGTGCATCTTCTTCACCCAGGATGGGCTGAATAAGGTGCACGATGGGCCTTTGTCAAAATGTCTTGTCTCAAGCCTCCATCTCTAAGAACATATATCTAACCTATGTGTCTAAGAATACCATCTACCTCTCTAATAAAAATCCATCCAATCTCCCTTAAAGGGGTATCGAGACTCAATCTTTGCTCTAGGC
Organism: Taxus wallichiana var. yunnanensis; assembly: GCA_018340775.1. Lineage (NCBI taxonomy): Eukaryota > Viridiplantae > Streptophyta > Pinopsida > Cupressales > Taxaceae > Taxus > Taxus wallichiana. The sequence goes on from CM031236.1 coordinate 147,330,074, forward strand.
TGTAAGGTAGAAACTATCTTGAGGAAGCTGCTGCAAGATCCTATTCCGTAAATCTGTGCTCACTGAGGTGGCCATAGCCACATGTCTCCTTCTACTCAAGGCATCTGCAACCACATTCTCCTTCCCCTTCACATGTTATATCTCCATGTCATACTCACAAAGTAACTCCATCCAATGTCATTGATGAGCGTTGAGATTGGGCTGCGTGAAGAGGTGGCGAAGACTCAAGTGATCAGTCCTGAGTGTAAATATCTAGCTAAGAAGAAAATGTCTCCACCACACTAAGGCATGTATAACTACTGCAAGCTCAAGATCATGAGTTGGATAATTGAGCTCATAATATTTGAGTTTGTGAGACTCAAAGGCAACTACTCTATCCTCCTGCATCAATACACCTCTAAGTCCTGCTAAAGAAGCATTTGTGCAAATGTAGAACTCACCCTGAGGATCTGGCACTATAAGAATAGTTGCTGTCGTGAGGCATTCCTTGATGTACTTTGAAGGTCTACTCACATCTATTTGACCATAAAAACTTCTTCCCTTTCCACTGAAGGGAAGTGATGGGGTGTGCAATCCGAGAAAAGTCTTGAACAAACCTCCTATAATACCCTACTAGACCAATGAAGTTGCAAACCTTAGTCACACTAGTGGGTATTGGCCAATCCATGATGGCTCAAATCTTGGAAGGATCGACTGCAATACCTTCCCTAGAAATGATGTTGCCCAAATACTGCACCTCAGTCTGAAAGAACGCACACTTCTCCAAGTTCTTGTAAAGGTGCTGCTCACGAAGACACTGAAGAACCTAGCGAAAGGTCCTCCTCGTGCTCCTCACACATGCATGAGTAAACCAGAATTTCATCAAGGAATATGAGCATGAAGAGATCAAGGAAAGTCCTGAATACCCCATTCATCAAACTCATAAACACTGTGGGGGCATTCGTCAAACCAAAAGGTGCCAGTGAACTCGTAGTGGCCATATCTCATACGGAACGCAGTCTTATGAATATCTACCTCCATAATCCTAAGCTGATGGTACCTTGACTTAAGATCTATCTTGGAGAAAACTATAGCCCCCTTCATCTGATCAAATAAATCATCAATGCGTGGAAGGGGGTAATGATTCTTGATCGTTACTTTATTGGTTTTGCGACGCATAATCAATACACAACCAAAGAGATCCATCCTTCTTCTTCACAAAGATCATTGGTGCACCCCAAGGGGATACACTAGGATGGATTAGGCCCTTCTCTAGAAGGCCCTTGAGCTGCAACTTGAGCTCACATAGCTTAGGAGTAGTCATCCGATAGGGTGCTCGTGAGATAGGCTCTGCGCCCGAAACTAGATCTATATGGAAATCTATCTCACGTGGGGAGGTAACTCGAAGCTCCCCTAGAAACACATCAACAAACTCTCTCAAGATGGGATGGTCATCAAGGGATGGTCTCTTATACTCATTTTCCAATTTTTCACTAACTTGAACAACATATAATTAACAACCTTGTCGCGCACACTTTACTTAAGCCGCATAGTGGAGATGGTATGAATGGAAATGGGTCTCCTAACTCCTAATATCATTGACTCCACTCCAAGATCATCTATGCAAGCAATAGTCTTATGGTAATAGTCTACTCTAGCTCTATGAGTAGACAACCAATCCATGCCCAATATGACACCATAAGATCCTAATGGAAGGATTTGAAGATTGAAGTAGTGGTGAAGGGTCCCAAATCCACTACACACTCCTTAACTAAGGAGTCTACAAAAATTTTAGCTCCAGAAGCCATCTCAACATCCCAACTATGACCCTAGAAAATTGCCACTAGCCTATAATGCTCTACTAAGGATGGTGTAATAAATGAATCAGAAGAACCAGAATCAAATAATATAGAGGTGGAAACACCACCAATACTACCTATTGTCTCAATCATGGTACTTTGGTGCTCAGCCTGGTGGTTCTCAACCACTGCGTAGATCCGATGACTCCATGCCATATCACCAATAGTAGGCTTTGAGCTCTGTGTCTTACCCTTGTTAGGGTTCTATGGGCAATCTCTCCAATGATGTCCAACAACACCACAACCATAACAACTTCCTGGTCCTCTCCAGTGGGAAGCAGCTCTAGCTAGTACTCTAGATGTTTGAGCTACAAATCCTGATGATCCAGCTATGGACTTGAGGTCTCTGTTGATGAGCTCCTGCTGACTGAGCTCTCGGTGCACCCTATGTCATGATGGGACCCCTAGGAGGAGGACCCATACTACGCCCCTCTCTACGCATCAAAAATCTAAGGAGGTCAGCGTAAGGTGGGCATGTCTCTATTGTTTGCTGCTTTGTGGTGGCCTAAATGAAGCCTACCATGAACTTTTTCCACCCCGTGGAGGAGGAACTGACCCCTTGACCTACTATCTTGCATCTGCTAGATACGGCTCCGAACTCTATCTCTAGCCTATTACATCTTCCCCTGTGTCTCCTCTATAATATTTGCCTTCTCCATGGCCTTTCTCTAATGTTTGTGGGTAGTGAATGCACACCATGCCACCCAAATCCAAGTTCAGGCCCGGATGAACTTGTGAATCCGTGCACCTGCTCATCTTGCATATATTCGATGTCTTGGGGTAGGTCCAAAATCGACTCTCATACTCAGCTACTATCATCGATGCCTAACGGAGGTCATGAAACTTGTCTATCCATTGTTATATAAACCTCTTGGGAAAATACCTGCTCTTGAAACGCTCCTCAAATAGCTCCTAGGTAACTATCTCCGAGTCAACATGAAGCTTCTACTCCTTAGTCCTCCACCAGACTCCTGCTCCATCCCTCAGAAGATGGATCACAACATGAGATTTTGTGTTCTAATACAAGAACAGAGCTTGAAGCCTCCGCTCAACCTCACCAACTAGGCTTCTTCCTAAAAACCTCATGTATCACCTGAATAGTGAGATGGTCGTAGCTTTAGGATCTCCCTGATATGGTCTGCAGCTAACGTCTAACAACCCCTAGGTTTCTTTGTATGCTCCTCCTTCTGTCTAGAGCTCTGAGACCTATCCCTATGTCCTGAGATCCTGTCCCCATGTCCTCTCTATGTGGTGAATCTTCCCTATCCAACTCTACGCAGAAGTTATCTACCCTATGCTCCTCACTGTGTCGAGGGGATACCTGGCATCTACTGATGGCTCCATACCATGTCTAGAAAATCGTCCTCCCAAGGGCTCTCCACGTATAGTGGCATTGACATCCTGAAGTGTCTGTAAGATCTAAGGTAGAATGGCCACTACAGCCTACTCTAGCGGTGGTATATCTAGGTCTATATGAAAATACCCCTTGCCTAATCCACGCCTCCTACACAGATCAAGGTGAGAGTTAGTTCATTGTTCTAGGTCTTGTTCTAGTTTTCTAAGTTTGTTGTTTCATATAATTATCAAACATTGTGGTTTTCTAGATTTAAAAGAATCAACTTGTGCACTAGGTTAAATGTTCATGTTTCATGTTTTCTAGGTGTGCCCAAGGGTCCAAGTTTGAACCCATGGCTCTGATACCAAGTGTAACACCCGCTAAAATGCTCGCACAGGACCAAGAACAACCTAGGTTTAGTTAGAAAAATTATGGAATAATTTTTTTTTAAGGCATGCCCAAAATGTTTTCGAAAGTGACAATAGCCAGAATCAGGTCTCTAAGGTGATGACCCAAATGAAAATGATATTCCATGATAACACAATATTTAAAATCTACATTAAACTTTAATACACTGATTTGATTAGGTAGGTTAAATCTCCCTAAGGATCATTTAAATAATAAACTAATTCCTACTAAAGTTGAAAACTCCCCCATGGGGTGTCAAGGGTAAAAGTGGTCAATGAAATTAAATACTAAGGTTATTTAATTTCTACCATGTTGAAATAATTAGCAAGGTCCTATATTAAAAGTTGGGTTTGGAATAATAAACCCTTCATTACCCCATAAAGTGTCCCCTAAAAAAAGTCAACCCATATTTTGAAATTAAAACTTTTAAATTAAAAGGGTAATTTCCACTCACCCACTCTCCACCTACTTTTTGTAGGGATGCATCTCATCCCTTGGATGGATTAAATATGGACCCTTGATTAGGAAATAGGCAATCTAACCCTAAAGCATCCTTATGAAAGCTTCTTTCTCATTTCATTTGATTCATTTTCTTTCTTTGGTTTTGCAGGTTGTTGGAGGTGGAAGGGAGCCATTGCAAGCTCTTGAAGGAATGAACATGCTTCTTTTCTCTTCTTATTTGGTTTATACCCTCATTGGGGTTTCAAAATGTATTTATTCTTTTTATTTAGTTCATTTTCTTGTATATGCCCAAATGGGCAAATGGGTTTTTGTCCCATTTTCATTAGAGTTAAGATTTGGATTCATGTTTTCATTTAGGTATGAAAAAGTGTGTATTTTTATATGTATATATATAAATATATATTTAATTTTCTTGTTTATCTCCTATAATGGGTGAACATGAAAACTTAGAATATAAGCAATTATATATATATATATATATATATATATAATTTCAACTGAAAAAAAAAAAAAAACCAAGGCCATGGGTCCTATATTTTACAGTTTGTATGTACAAAGAAATATGCCTATTTCTTATCATTTTTTAATGGTGTAAATTGAGTTCATTAATGCTAATTTGGAGGTCGGGGTTTAAACTAACACGATGGAGAATAGAAATAGCACTACCAAAGTTTTTGGCTAAAAACTATCATAAATATCCACGATGGTAAATGGCCACCACCGTGGCTATAGCAATTTGTTTACTTTTAAAAAGTTTTAACTTTTATAAATAAAAGTTTCCACATTTTACCTTTTTAAAAGTTTTGACTTTTATAAACTTTTTCTTATAAACTAAAGTTTTAACTTTTATAAACTTTTTCTTATAAATAACATATAAATACGTAGACTTTATATATATATATATATTATTATGTATTAATATATGTTTCTTTTTTCTTTTCTATAGTTTACATTAGCATACTTTTATTAATATTAAAAAAAATATTAATAGTATTTTAATATTAATATTACTTTAGTATGAGTGATACTTACGATATTAGTATCCTTATCAAGCATTAATGAAATATGGGTAACGGTATTAGTAAGTTTAGAGCTTTTGCACTAAAATTTCTTTCTCCACAATTTAATAGGTATTGTATGGGAGTTAAAATAGATTTAATTTCATTTCCCTTAATAATTTGCAATGGATTTACAATAAATTCTTAAATGAGGATAACATACTAGAGCTAGAACTTAAATTACTTCATTGGCATATCGAAGACTATTTAAAACTTAAGTTCTTTCCATCAACAATACAAGAAAAATGCACTAATATTCTAACTTTTCCAATACATGCCTTTTTTAAGTAACACAATGAAATTTAATATTTCATAATACAAATTTCCTAACAATCCACAAGAGATTTTACAACAACATTTCCATTAATATATTCTAAAACAAGAGCAAGAACAACACACTAAATGAAGGTTGTCATTCCACTAAAAGAGTAACAAACTATTTTCCAATTCACCCTTTTATTATCCAAGGAATAAGCAAGAGGTTTACTAACTATCAAATGCAAGTATAATATGAAAATGAATCTTTCTTTTCTATTTGCAAACTAACTTTACAATAACATTCTTTCTTCTTTCTTTTCTTATTTGTTTCTTTCCACATGCAATGCAATATCAATAACAACTATTTGAATACAACTTCCCTTCACAAATTCATTACAATGTCCTCCACTTGATGTGGGAAACCATCCTAAAATTGTAGATAAATAATGAACTACATTATTACAATTTCTTCCACTCTAGGTGGGTAAAAATACAAGAAGTTTCACATGGCCATCAACAAGACTCCAAAATCCACAAACTCTTTCAAAATCCTCTACTCTCCAAAAATACAAGAGACTAAAAATGAACATATAACCCCAAAACAAGCAAAAAGGATTCAAAATAGAGAAAAGAGAGGGAGGGATGATGTGGCTCCAAGTAGGATGCCACCTCACTTTCCCTCCACTCCACATCACTTGGTCAACCTCATATTCCAATGCACCATTAATGAGTGGTTGGAGGAATGACAAACACCTTACACACTGCGCATCTAAGCCCACTCCCCCAAAGGACAAAATTAAATATTTGAAAGAAAGTGAAATTAACATTTCACCTTTTTAACTTCCCAAAACACCTAAAAGAGCCTAAATTTGACCCCCCAACCCATAGGTAGGGTTGGCATGGGAATTTAAGAGGTGTGGGACAAGTTTGACTTGTCCCACAAGCTTCCAAATTTGGCCTCTAAGGCCAAATTCGAGTTTCCCATGAAGGGTAGAGTGTGCTACACTCAAAATTCAAACACACTTCACTCAACACAAAATCCAAGACTAAATCAATTTTAATAAATGAAATCCTTTTAGTCACATCTTTAGTTAGTTTAGGAAAAATTCAAATTAGCTTAATTAAGACACTACAACCCATGACTAATAAAGGGGTAAACACCAATCCAAAATATAAATAATAAAACAAGTAAAATTTCACTTACTAAGAGAAAACACATACTAACATAATAGAAAGGGAAAATTAAAACAAAACAACACATGACCCCTAGGTCACAATTTTCCCCTAACCAAATAATTCTAACACACACACAATTACATGTTGCCATGGTGACCCTAGTTGGATTCTTCTCAAATTCCGATGTGGTTGGTCTCCACTCCCCCGATGTTGTTGTGAATATAATATACCTGTAAAATAGAGGATACCTCCTTTGGCCTCGTGGCCACATTAAAACATTCATGCCAAAATATGCGATATAAATCTAAAATCAACTATATATGAATTAATATCATCTATGCAAATACGATATCACTTACAATTTCTAGCACATTTCTATTCCACATTTCATTTATGTCAAAATGATCATCACATTAATCCAATTATCAAGATCTACTCAATATGACTAAATATATCACATGTCAGAATTACAGATAAATAACCATGTCAAAAGTATATCAATATCAACATCAAATGTCTCCAGTAGTCCATATGCATCATATAAGAATCAAATCAATAACAGTTCAGTATCTCTGATATCTACTAACATGCTATATCAAAACTATAATATATCCATAAGTGCAGTCGATAGTATCAAAACAATAATAAAAAAGGTGTCGGAGGGAAGTGGGCACTACACCTATGGTTTCATATATTATCGATACACTCAAGATATATAGAATACAAAATTAAATAATGAAGTATTCAAGTAGTTAAACCAGTAAGTAGTGAAGTAAGAAAATAGTATGCAACAATGAAATAATCCACATTAGCTAGTAATGAAAGAAATGTGACAAATATATCTAGTAAAAACATAGATAGGTAGATATGTTAGCCTTACAAAAAAAAATCCTATTAGTTCAAAAGATAACATACACACACTATATAATTAACCATAATGATAAAGTGTGATGTAACTACAAAAAAAATCATTTGTGTAGTTCAAGAGATTCCCCAAAGAAATGTTTATCCAAAAGGAGATAATATAAAACGTGTCATTATGTATGAATTTTTTTGTGTCATTCATCAAGATTAGTCTACCTCATGAAGGTTTTTTGTAAAGAGTATATATAAAATTATATTATCCGTAGAAACTAGTAGAAAAAATATAAAATAACAATATATCCAATCAAACCATGAACATGTTTGGATTTTGTATTTTTGGAAAATATGTGATTGTTGGTAGTATGTTATTATTTGAATAAGTTGTAATTTTGTTGAAAGTAGTTATGTATAGAAAAGTAAGATCACATGGGGTACATAATAACATCCTCACTAGGAAGAAAGAGTAATCTATATGGTGTAGGAGGATTGGGCCTCATAAGTTTCAAAACATAAAAGAAAACATCTTTTACAATTTTTTTAATTTACCATATTTTGTGTCCTAAAATCTTAGAATGGGAAAACGCATGAATACTATTATGTATATAATGTGATGTCAACATTGGCCTAAGATAAAGTGAACTATGAGGATTAATATATGAGATAGATTACGTAGAAGAATGATGAAGAGTGCATGATCCTCTAGAAGTAGCACATGAAGTAGAAGAGGTATGCATAGATGCACTATGAGGAAGTGATCCACTAGAATTATGATGTAAAAATGAAAAAATCTCACATATGCACTAGGAGGAAGTAATACTCTAAAGTAGAATTAAATTAGATGACTTATGTATACATGCACTAGGAATTTGAGTAGTAACTACATTTTTTTGACATATAAACATTGATATACAAGCCTCAAATGGTACACCCATAACTGGAACACAATTTTTATTACTTATTAAATTAATGCAAAGTGTAGAATTGAGAAATTAAAATGTAGGGACTAAAGGGAATCCCAAACACATGTCGCATTATGAAATACTAAATGCATCTAATAAATTAAATATCAATATTGGTAGTAAGACGAACTATGAGATCAAGAAAAATATACCCCATTTTTGTCTTAGAGTTACGCATTATTTTCTTCTTAGTATATCGAAGAGAACAAAGAATCTTAAGGGTATATGTGTTATTTTGATAGGTAATATAAAAATAATTTTTATATGCCATCTATAACAAAGGATTGAATGTAACATGTATAAAAAAGGGTTGTGATCCAAATTGACTTTATTAAAAGTTATAACCAATTAAAAGTATTATAATAGTAATAGTAAAAATCGATAATGAAGTAGATGGTCATAAGAAGGTGATGGTTGTCTAACATGATGATTGTGGTGCACCTATATGATATATTTTGTGCTCCTATGATTATGGAGTTGGTCACTACACATTTTTATCTTTTCATTTTCATTAGTTTTCCCAAACTAAATGGGAGCATCCCTTTTAATAAAACCGTCATCAAGAAGATTTTGTATAAAAATTCATAGCGTAAACATCAATTATGTTCATGACCAATGCATAGATATGATAATCAAAATGGGTTGAACATAAACATTATTAACACAAGGCATCATTATATTGATATCGTGTATCAAAGGAGACATAAATTTGTAATCAAGAAATTTAGAAAGATTTATAAGTACTTAGAAGAAAAACATTAAATTTTCCTTGAGGACCTTATACTTACAAATTTTTGTTTGATATATAACATTGAAAATTAATTTAACAACACATTATCACCATTAGGATAGATTTTTAAATTAGAATTAACTTAAAATGTTTAATTAGTTGTGGTAGGAGAATTAATATTATATTTTATCTTATTCCTGTTAGGATAAAATATTATTATCCTATTTAATTATGCATTCCATAATTAATAAATTTATTAATTATTGTTTTATGGTTATATTTAATTATAACCATCCTTTTGTTTGTATTTGATTATTTCGGGAGCTGTTATATTGGTTTAACAGTATATTTGTTTTTATTTAATTGTTGCTTCCCAGATGTTATTGGAAGCTAATGTAATTGGGAATATAGTTGCACCTGTGCAACTTAGTCTCCTGTTTGTATTTGGTGTGCAATATCTATAAATATTGCAGCCCATTCTCTGTAAGGTTGGTTGATTGAGATTAATAAAATTTAATCAGGCTTCCGCCCCTATTGCTGAATCAACATTTGGTACCAGAGTGAATCAAGCTCCTGGAAAGGTTGGAGAAGGTTGCAGAGGAAGAAGGATTCATGGAGAAGAAATTTGCAACATTGGAGAGCCAGTGCTGCCTCCAGCAACTTCCCACATCTCCCTACAAACCCACAACCTCCTGTGTTAATTCCAGGTAAAAGTAAAGCAATTTTTTTGCCTTGGTGCCTTCTCGCACTAGGAAAATTTACTATCTGAGAAGTTTAATTTTAGAATCTATATTAAAAAAAATCTATTTTCCCCATTAGGTATTTTTTCACTAAAGTTAGTGATATTTTTAGCCACAGCTAACACTATCAGTGCACAAAGTTTAGAGGTATCTTTGGTCTAATTATTGTGTGTATGTGGAGCTTTTGACCAGGCTAAGTCTTCCATAGAGCCCATTCAACTGGTGAAGCAAACTTTGACTGATCTCTGCACAACGTCTTCCATAGAACTATTGTTATGTATCTCCTCACACCCATGTCCTTGCACCACCAACAAACAAAAAAAAAAAAGAAGAAAGGGGGTGACCCCGGTCGACTCCATGCAAATTCCAAGCGGCATCAACAAAATAGAAAAAAGAAAATAGCAGGTGAGGCATATAAAGACAACAAGACCTACAAAAATAGACCCTACATCCACTAATCTAGTCTCCTCCTCCCATCAGACTTGCACGCCACCAACAATGACCTACAACCAAAAAAATTAAAAAAAAAAGTGCAAATCAGCCTGTGACCTACACACACAAGGGAGTGTGGACATCTTCATTACAACCAAAGTGTGTCCTACACAACATTCATGTCCTCCATGGGCACTCATGGTCTCTCATAAACTCGACCTACACAAAACAAGCAAAACACATGAAAGAAAATCAATTATGTGGAGAGAAAAAAAAAAATGTTGAAGAGGCGGCAGAAAATAAAAAATTACAAATGCAATAGGGATGTTAGCTATAAACCAGCGTATGAATGGGATTTCATCCAGGTTTGGTGCATGTGAATTCCCTAAACTCGCTTATCTACCATGCGAGCCTCTCCTCAAGGCTATTTCTCCTCCAATCTCGTGCCATGCAAGCCTCCACTTTTCCAGGTCACATTTTGAAAAGGTAAGTCAATCTTACCTTTCTTTAAATACAAACTCCTGTGTTTTTACATTCAAGCATGCCTAAGACCTTGGTGGATAAGCGAAATAGCCTTAGAACTAGGAGGTGTGGGGTTCAAATCCACCCACAACAAAAAAAATCTTTTTTTTAAAATTTTGGCGGAATTTTTTAGGTGGAACTACCAAATTTAGCAAAAAAATTTAATTTAGTTATAACTAATTAAATTTAGCAAAGAAATCCGTAATTTAGGGTAAATTTTTTTCTCCCATTCATCCTTGGTTTTTCATTTCAGACATTTTTTAGCAAAAGGAGACCCATCTAAAAATTGCATTTTCCATTTTTTTTTGCAATTCTTTGCATTTTGGGTCATATTGGGCTCAGGAGGCCACGAGGGCCCACAAAACAAAAAAAAAAATCTTGCCATTCAATTTTTCTAGATTTTTGAATGTAACTTGTATACTTTAGAATATTATACTAATTTACAAGTTGCCATAGTCAATTTCAAACTTTGTAACTACTCGAAAACCGGGAGAATTGTAATAAAAAACAATAAAAAATTAGTTTCAGTAACACTCATGATATCCTAGATCTCATTTGCAGCGTTCGGTATATACGGTGCCTCTGGGAAGTGCTTATGGGTAAAGTTGTCACAAATACTACTACACTTAATGCCTAATATAGCTGCAACAACGTCATCTGGGCATCGACCCTTTAAATCAATGGGGAGTAATAAGGTCACAAAGTGCACACACTATGAACCATCCCATCCATCTGTGAATGATTGCACGACATAAATCCGGACTGAGAAATTATCCAAGTATATAGTGATGTTACGCTTGCGTATGAGGATATTTCTTTGAGCTGATGTCAATAATTACACAGACCCCATCAGTACTGTCTCGGTACCACATTTTGAATTCTTTCACATACGTTAAAGATTCTTCCATGTACCAACAGGGTATATCGGAAGGGCACATATATAGAAAGGTTTGGTATATCGACTGATAGTATATAGATTGGGAGACCTAATACCTAGAGTGATAAGAGCCAAACCCTATCAGTGATCTCTACAAAATGGGCACCAATGCCCCCAATTTTTTTCTTCCGGATTCACAATTACTCAGAGGAAGCAACTATGCTACATGGAAGACAAAAATAAAGACACAACTTGAGTTTGAAGAGATCTGGTCTATTGTGAATGGTACTCTGACCAGATCAGCCACTGATACAACACAACAGTGGTAGTTTGATAAAGCAGATCAGAAGGCCAAACTCATCATCTTGTTTGGAGTGTCCGATGATGTGCAACCCCACATTCGAGATGCCAAAATAGAAAAATAAGTGTGGGATAAATTGAGCATAGTATATGAGGCCAAGAACAAGAATGTCATACTAAATTTGCAGAGTCAGTTACATACACTAAAATTCAAGCAGAATGAGAAAATTGAAGCTTTCTTAAGAAGAGTTGCAGAATTAAGGGCTTCACTTCTAGCCCTGGGAGAACCAATCATAGATGATGCTCTCATTCCCATTGTTCTGAGAGAACTCCCCTCTTCTTACCGCATTTTTGTCACAACACTAAACGTGATCAGATACGATAGTTGGTTTTGAAAAATTGGTAAACCTACTACAACAAGAGGAAGCAATGCACAATAAGGATGATGAAGAGGAGTAGGCACTATCTTCACATCAAAAATGGAAAGGAAAAGGTAAAGGAAAACCTAATTCCTATCAAAGTCCCAAAATCAAAATCAGTATCAAGGGGACAAACAATAAAAGAAGCAATGTCCAATCTGCAAAAGAGGACATAACCTACAAGATTGTTGGTATAATACTTACAAGAAAGGTTCATCTAGAAACTTTGGACCTCAACAACAACAATCTTACAAGGGACATTCTAAAAATAATCACGGGAAGAAAAAGGGGAAAAGAAGACCCTACCGAAAGGTAATATTGCTGAGCAACAAGACTAGTCAGACAATGAAGACTTCTTGTTGACTACTCAATCTAGTGAACCATCCACGTCATCTAGTGATGTTTGGTATGTTGATTCAGGATCCACTCGACACATGACCAGCCATAGAGACTAGTTTATTTCAATGAGGGACACGCCATTGAAAAATCATGTTTCGTTGGGAGATGATTCTTCATATACAGTTTAGGGGATTGGAAACATTTCTCTACCCCTTGGTTCACACAAATATAGACTATCAGATGTCCTATATGTCCCCGGGTTGATAAAGAATCTTCTTTCGCTTAGTCAACTCCTAGATCACAACCTGAAAAATTGACTTTGATAGTCAATCCGATAAGAAAACATGTGTTTATTCGAGATAAATCAAGAGGCTCGAAAATAATTACAAAATCCTCCAATGTGGGATGCATGTTCCAACTTGATTTCATTCACAAAGACAATCAAGCACTTGTGGCTAAAAACTCCACCTCAACATAGTTGTGGCATCGAAGATTTGGTCATGTAAGTTTCAAATATCTCAAAACACTTTGCCAGTGTAATATGGTACATGGGCTACCATCTCTTCAGAAGGATACAAACAAGTGTCCTCACTACCTAGCAAAAAGAAACAACATGGAGCTTCATTCCAGAGGAGTACATTTTGAGTTCATGGTAAACTTGACCTTTATACCGATCTTTACGGTCCAATGTAGCCATGTCATTCGGGTTCCTATACTTCATGCTTTGTGTTGACACTATTCACGGAAAATGTGGATTTTATGTCTTTGCAAGAAAAGTGAAGCATTTGAAACTTTCAAAAAGTTCAAAGTAGCCATTGAGAAAGAAAATGGTCATCACATCAGAACTCTCCACTCAGATCGAGGGGGAATTCACCAATGATGAGTTCAGAGACTACCTACAAACTCATGGGATTCATCAACAAATGCCTCCTCCACACACACCACAAAAAAATGGTGTTGTTGAGAGAAGAAATCATACTATCATGGAAATGGTGTGATGCATGATCGATGATTCCAGACTTGCAAAGACATTCTAGGTAGAAGAAGCAAAAACAACAGTGTATTTTTGAATAGAGCACCCACAACTGCTCTTGATGGAATAACACCACAAGAAGCATGGTAAAAAAGGAAACCATCCATTGCACACCTCAGAGTATTCAAGTGTAAAGTAAGCATGCACATACCCAAACAGAACAGAAATAAATTGGATATGAAGTCATAGAAACTCATCTTCATTGGGTATAGTGAAGAGACTATTGGGTATAGATTGATGGATCCTAAGACTAGAAAAGTCTACACCAGCAGAGATGTTGAGTTTTTCGAGAAGAAGGAAGCAGAGACTCCTCCTCCAGACTCACAAGATGTATATTTTTCACCTGTTGTAAAAATTGAAGCTGATGTTCCCTCAAAAGATGAAAGTAATGATGGGGATGATGGTGTTGATCAGATAGAACCATGACCCATGGGAACAGTTCAAATATTCCTAAATGGTGTACAAGTACATTACGAGATACAAGAATGGATGCTCCACCGGATACATCCACCCCTGGACCATGGACTCATAGTAAAGAAAGAGAAGAAGTTAACTTTGCTTTGATGAGTAGAGTTATTGAATCAGATGAGCCCTCTAGCCCTCAGAAGCCCTACAGTCAAAATCTTGGAAAGATGCCATGGATTCTAAATATCAATCAGTGATGAAGAATAACACTTGGCAACTTGTCGATCTTCCACTAGGGAAGAAACCCATTAGATGTAGATGGATATTTAAAACAAAGTACAAAGTAGATGGGATAGTGGACAAGTATAAAGAGGACTTGTAGCAAAGGGGTACGCACAAAAATAAGGCATTAACTATGAGGAGACATTTTCTCCCACAACTAAGATCAAAATGATCAGGATGATCTTTTCTCTAGCTACTTAGTTTGGATGGAAAGTTCACCAAATGGACGTAAAAAGTGCCTTCCTAAATGGAGATTTACAAGAAGAAGTCTACATGACTCAACCTGAGGGATATGTACTACCTGGTCAAGAACCAAAGGTATGTAGACTTAGGAAATCTCTGTATGGGCTCAAACAGGCACCCGGGCATGGTAGATCAAGATTGATGAGCATCTCGTACAACATGGATTTGTTAGAAATCCATATGATCCCAATCTCTACCTCAAAAAGCAAGGGGGAGATGGTGATTATTGTTGTCTATGTTGATGATCTAGTCATCATTGGTAGTTCAGTGAGGATGATCAATGCAACAAAGAAAGATCTTAATCGATCATTCGACATGACCGATCTCGGGTTGATGCACTATTGTCTTGGATTGGAAGTGTGGCAGAAAGAGAATCATATTTTTATTTCTTAGATGAAATATACTAAGAATACACTTGATAAGTTTAGGATGATGGATTTCACACCAATTGCTACACCCATGGAGAATATATTGTAGTTATCTCATTTAGATCCATCTCCTGAGGTAAGTGCCACTCTCTATCGACAGCTGATCGGGAGTCTCATTTACCTGACCTACACTAGACCAGATATCAACTTTACAGTGAGCTATCTATCCAGGTTCATGCAGGAACCCAAAGTTTGTCATTGGAAAGTAAAAAGTGCATTTTGAGATATCTCAAAGGATCAGTGGATCTTGGTCTAGTATACAAAAGAATGAAAACTTCTTCTTGACTCGGATATTCAGATTCAGATCATGCAGGAAATATTGATGATAGAAAATCCACTTCTGGATTTATATTCTTTATGGGATCTAGACCAATATCATGGGGAAGTAAGAAACAACACTTTGTTTCTCGCTCTTCCACAGAAGCCGAGTATCGTTCTGCAGGAGAAGCTGTCTGTGAAGCGATTTGGCTACGTCACATACTGGAAGGACTTGGAATACCACAAGACAAACCGACCACCATGTATGTTGACAATGAAGGTGTTCTCAAACTTGTTTGCAATCTAGTGTTTCATGAGAGAACAAAGCACATTGAGGTTCAGGTTCATTTCATACGTGAACATGTGTTGAAGCACAACATCCAACTTCAATTTTGTCCAACTCATTGAACAACGAGCAGATATTTTCACAAAGTCACTTGCACGTGACAAGTTCGAGTTGTTCAGAGAGTTCCTCTCCTCATCTCTTCAGACAATGCACAATTAAGGGGGGGAATGTTAGGATAAAATATTATTATCCTATTTAATTATGCATTCCATAATTAATAAATTTATTAATTATTTTTTTTTGGTTATATTTAATTATAACCATCCTTTTGTTTGTATTTGATTATTTCAGGAGCTGTTATATTGTTTTAATAGTATATTTGTTTTTATTTAATTATTGCTTCCCGGATGTTATTGGAAGCTAATGTAATTGGGAATATAGTTGCACCTGTGTAACTTAGTCTCCTGTTTGTATTTGGCTATGCAATATCTATAAATATTGCAGCCCATTCTCTGTAAGGTTGGTTGATTGTGATTAATAAAATTTAATTAGGCTTGTGCCCCTGTTGTTTAATCAACAATTCCTATTGAGGATATTAGCTTCACAATATTTAAGTACATGTCAAAAATGAATGAATGAAAAAAATATTTCAAATATTATCAAACCTTACAATAGAGAGATAATAATATGTGTATATAGTTCTTAAAGTTCACTATCGAAATAAATATTATGAATCTTGGTAAAAGTTTTCTTTATCATAGGACATAATCACTACATTTATAATTAGAGCCTTTTTACAACTTAAATATTTGAAATGAGAAAAATTATCATGAATAATGATAGAAAAATGTGTAAATGTTTTATTAGATAAGGAAGTGACAGTCAAAAAAATGTATATGAAGATCATTAAATGATTGTATTGAAAAATCTCTTGAAGTTTAAGAAATCTCTTGGTAAGTATTGCATTATAACAATCATAATAAAAGAAAGAAACATGGAATGTATCTAGTTTATATTAAATATTATTATTGGAATGACATATAGTAATATTAATAAATAAAATAGATTGAAACACATAGGAGGTAACATTTGGTGCAATAGGTTATGAAGTGATTGATTTCAATCCATAACATGCAAAGAAAGACATGTTCCTTGTATTAATTATAACATTTTAGATTAAAAATTATGAATACAATATTAAATATTAGGTATGCTAGAATAATAAGCAAGAAAATCACATATGAGTATAAATAAGAGATGTAAGAAAGATATGGGTTATATGAAAAGACACACCAACACTTTTAAGTAAAAGATAAGGTTTTCTTACTGAAATACAAACAATAGATTAAATAAGGGTGGATGAATGGACATTATATGAGAAAGGATTGAGATCAATTGCTGAGGATATGATTTTTTTATTTTTTTAGAAGCAACATAGTAAAGAACTTTATGTTATATTTATTTTCTTCCAAGGAGAATACAAATTTTTTTACATCACTTTCAAGTAGATCTTAGTAATCATGTGTTAAAGGAATTAGATAATCATATGTTATGATAGCCTCCACCTTGTATAGTTTCATTGAAAATAGTAAGGACATAATGAATATAGGTATTGGTAATGGAATATGTTTTCTCACAAGAGTTAAAAACCAAGGAATTGCGAAAAATAACAATACAAGTAGAATAAATGTGTGGGTACACTCCCTCAATGAAGGAAGACCATGTACCAAATTAAATGTATGGTAACAAATACTAGAGAAAGGGAGAAAACCATTACACTAGAGGAAAAGATGACGAAATGTTTGGAATGCATGTTAATACTTAACTAAGAAGCCTTGAGTTAGATGTAGTGCCCACTCCTATTCGACACTTATCATATTTTCATTTCGATTACTGGACTATAGAAATGGACTTTACTATGTTATTTTGGTTTAACATGATGATAGATGGTAGAGATATTCTTACTATTGAGATGTTTTGATTCATATTATGGTTTTATGGATTTTTAGCAGCATGTATAGATATTCTACATTGATGATGATGATATTATGATAATCTTATATATATATATAGACATTATGATTTATCTATTGTATTGACTATGTTTTGGTGCTTGAACTAATCTTGTGATCTCACTGATATTGATGAAATGGTAGAATTGAGATGTTTTTGAAATGATAAACAAATGATAGCATTGCTTATCTTTGATGATGACTTCATGATATGATGATTTTTATTGATGGATGTGCATGTATTTTATTATTGATGTATTTGATGCGGCCACGAGGCTGAAGGAGGTATTGTTTATTTTTGTAGGTGATTATATCACAACAAACAAAAGGGGGATAGGAGACCAACCATAGTGGAATATTGGATGGATACAATGAAGGTCACCACGACTTTTTTATGTTGAGAAAAAATATTATATGTTGTTAGATTGTTAGGAGGTCCCCATGGGGGGATGACCTCAAATTGTGACCATGGGATATGTGTGTTTTTCCCTTTCCTTTTTATTATTTGTTGAGTATGTGATTTATTTTTTAATGTAATTCACTTCATTATTGTTGAATAATGTACTCTTATTTAAGTTGATTAATCATGTTTATTAAGTTAATTTTGGGATGTGAAAAAGGGGACATTTATTAGAGTAGTTGGTCCTTGTGATCTTGTGATTTGAGTTGATTTTAATTTATTTTGGTTGGTGTGTACTCTACCCATCTTCCAAAATCCGAAATTAGACTTTGGAGCCATTTTTGGAGGCTTGTGGGACAAGTTAATCTTGTCCCACACCTCTTAAATTCATCTACCAACTATACCTATGGGTTAAGGGGTAAAAAATAGACCCCATTATGTGATTTGTAAGGTAAAAGGTGATATTTATTGCACTTTCTTACATGAGTTTTTAATTGTGTCCTTTAGAGGTGTGGGTAAGAGATTGTGTGTGTAAGAGGTTTTTCATTACCTCAACCACCAATTTATTAACCATACGTTTGATGTTTGACTTGGTTATGTGTAGTTGAGGAGAATTGATGTGGCATCCTACATAGTGCCACCTCACCCTCCTCTTGTCTTTTTCTATATATGTAAGTTAATTTGATGGTTTTGGGGTTTCTTCATTGTGTTGTACATGGTTATTTTGGAGTTTTAGATTGAGTTTCTTGATTGGGAGTCTTGGAGCTTGTTTCTATTTGGGCTTGAGCTTAGAAGGATCTTAGAGTTGTGATTTTGGATCAATTTTCTTGCAATGGCAAGTTAGGAACTTCACCCATGTAATTTTTTTATATATGTGTGTGTATGTAAATAAATGAATGTTGTGTGTGCATATTTTTGGCTTGGGTAGTATGGCCCTAAGTATGGTGTAGGAGAAGGTTTATGGGGATCTTTTAGAGGGAGGAATAAGAGTATTGTTGCACTTTTTGGAGGGAGTTGGGTTGGGTGCCCCACCTTTTAGATAAGAAAAATGCTTACTTATCTTATATGTTTTATTTGAGGGAGGCATAAGAGATTGTGGGAGGCATAAGAGATTGAGGGAGGAATAAAATAATTTGAGGGAGACATAAGAGTCTTGTTTGGGTGTGTTTTGTGTTTTTAGGAGGCTTCAAGGTGGGCACCTAATCCCATTAGGAGGCATAAGTGATTTCCCCATAGTTCCTTACTCCATTGGCTTAGATTTTTAAAACCTTGTTTGAAAAAGTTGCATTATTTGATATTGTTATTTTTGTTCTTGTGTGTGTGTGTTGAAATATTGTTGGCATGTGTGTTGTAATTTGGAAGCATTTGTAAAATTTACTATTGGTTGTATCCATGTCTTATTACTTTATGGTTGGGGCTCCAGGAGAATGAGGAGGATAGCTTCTCATCCTCATTGGATGACTAGGTTGGGTGGATAGTGTTAACTACTCTCCCTTCTTTGTTGTTGTGCTCGAAGTTGAAGAAAAATGGTGGATATCAAGTTGAAGTCTGTGGCATAGTGAATTTTGTAGAATACAAGAAGGAATCCAACATTTATTAAAAAAATTCATGTTGTTTCCAATTAGAGTGGAAGGATTGTAATTCTTGCATTTTAAAACCAATCCTTGTAAATTATATTTATCAAGGTACAATGTTGTAGTTGAAAGGAATAATCTTAAGTTTAATTTTTTTGTTAGAAATGAAACTCTCCAAATTTTGGATTTTATTCAAATTGTAATATTTATTCTTTGGAAAGGAATGATTGTATTATTGCAAGCTTGAAATGGAAAAAAGTTATTGAAGTTGTATCTCTTTTTCCAAAAATAGTATATAATAAAATAATGATTGAATTGAAGTTGATGTTATACTAAAATTTATACAATTTATATCAAGGAAAAATGTTACAAATTTATTGTTTAAATCAAGAAATGAGATTTGATTTCTTTTCATAGTTGCGATTTGTTTTAAAAGAGTTTAGTCGATCTTTATATATATATATATATATATATATATATCACTTGGTATATATATTCTTACATATATCCATTTTTAGAACATTCTACCTCACACAAAGACCAATACCAAAGAGGCCTAACCAAATTGGTAGTTCTTCTATCAATATCGGTCATTGTATGATGTTACAGTTTTATAAAATCTGAATTTCAATTTAATTTTAATGATTTATTGTTTATAAAACACTACTTAACATATGTGGAACCTTACTTATCTATTTAAAGATTCATCTAAATGTTTAAACTCAAAAATATCAATAACTGTACTTAGGTTTTTGAAATGGATGTGAATGGCACCGATTACTCGAAACAATATGGAAATCACACTTTCTACTCTAAACGTAGAAACTCTTACTTTCTATGTAAGCCAAAGCATTCAATGACTGCAATAAAATTTAAAAGGACATAAGAATGCATACAGATGAATATATCTGAGGATATATTCATTTGTATACACTAATTTTGAAACTTGCTATATTTTCCTAACTAGTGCCCGTAGTGAAACCAAAGTGTCACTATCTATTACATATCGCGACTAGTCAAGAAACCACCACCGGTTTCCCATGTGTGTGGAAACAATTTTGTGAAAACGTGATTTTGGACCAAAACAATAAATTTAATGAACTAAATCTTAAACAGAATGTAGGCTTAATAATCTACAAGCAAATATACTTATATATACACATATATATTGATGTATATATGTAGAAAAATATGTATACACATGGATTTATGAAATGGGCTTTCACCAAATGTAACTCAACAAAATAAGAACCATTAAAAAATTCAACCAAATTTGTGATTAGATCCATACAATAAATCGAATGAAAATAACTACACTCTATAAGATCTAAGAAAACACAAAAGTGAGCCAAATGGGGAAGGATATTTCCTTGCATTGAAAAGCAAGAGGAAGTTCCTCCATAGTTTCTCCAATGCTTGCATGGCTACCTCTCCTCCAAGCTACAAAAAAAAGAAAATAAAAGATAACAAATGAGGAAAATAGGGAAAGAAAAAAAGCTTAAAAGTAACTCATAAAGATGATTAGGGTTAGAATGATAACCTAATATATAAGGGCCTAAAATGAATCAATCTAAGGGTAGGGAATATATCATAAATGTTTTGGGTAAGGGTATTATATCGGAATAAATGTTTTAATTAAATGTAGGTGTAGTTTGTGAATGGTGCCACTTAGTGCCTTAGTGTTTTATGTTAAAATGTAACCCTCTTAGTATGGTTTAGTAAATAATTAAATGATATTAAGCTATGGTAACTAAATAGTGGTATTGTGAATGGACATTAAAGCTAATGTCTTAAGGGGATTAATTCAACAAAGGGTAAATGTTATAAGTTTAGAGTATGAATATTAATTACTTAAAGAAACAAACATTAAACTAAGAAAACAATTTATGGATGCATTACTTAGAAGCAAATAACCAGAATTAACTTTAGAAATAGATTAAAAATATTTAATTAATAATCTAGGATGGATCAAGCTAAGGTAATGTAGAAAATTATTTGTAGGAGTTAATTACATGTACTCTAGGGTTTAACACCCTTACAACCCTTTTAACAAAAAAAATTAAAAAAATCCACAATTTCCTTATTATTTATTTAAGGTTTTATTTGTTTTGGAATGTCAAAACACGGGCATTACACTTGGTATTAGATTCGTGGGTTCAACGCTTGGACCCTTGGGCACACATGGAAAAAAAAATAGTAAATTTAGCACAACTCTAACTTAGAACACATGACATTGTGAATAACTGGAAAACATAGAAAACTAAAATGAACCTAGATGATGATAAACTCACTCCCACCTTGGTTTGTGCAAGAGGCATGAAATAGATGATGAGTTCTTTCTTATCGAGTTATATTTACCACCCCCAGAGCAGGAAGTTGTTGTTATAATGTCACTAGTTTTTTAGACCTTACAAGAGGTCAATGTAGCTATACGAGGTGGAACAAGAGGGGACAACCTAGATAGCATGATAGGGATCCATCACATGAGGCTCAACACCATGCATGGAATAACAAGGCTCATAGATCATAAAACTCCCACATGGAGTAATAGATAGGATTAACCTCGAGGGGACATGGAGATAGGGATATAGAACATAGAGAGAGAGATAGGATCCCTAGACAAAGAGGCACTGATGAGAGACCTATAGGTAGACCATCTACAATAACAGATATATCGGGAGATTCTAAAGCTTCATCCATCTCATTTGGGTGGAGACACTAGGGATTTCAAGAAGAGGCATGGTTTGTTAGCTTGAGTGGATGCTTCAATCTATGTCCATATACCAGAACACAAAGGCTCATGTTGCCATCCACCTTCCGAGAGATGGACCCGAGGTTTGGTTGAGGACCGAGGAGTAGAAGGTCCATGTGGATTCAAGCTTAGAGATGGGAGATATTTGAGGAGTGTTTTAGAGCCTTTAAAGTATTTATATAGTAGAGGATTAATGATTTTCATGATCTCGCGATAAAGCTAACATGACAGGAGTATCGAGTAGGTTTTGTAATTGCTTTTATATGTCGATTACATGCGGGATGAGAAGGTTAGGATCCACAGTTCATCAAGGGCCTAAACCTAGACTATTGAGGGACACTACGCATTCATTATCCATAGAATTTAGTTGAGGCCATAGAGAAGGAATCCATAACAGAGAGAAGAGTAGGAGGAAGACACAACAAGCTAGAGATAGAGTTTATAGCCTTTTTAGGAAATGCAAGACAATCGACAAGAGGGTCACTCCTCCTCCTTGTGTGCAGACATACGGCTCAAGACAGGTCTTATTTCGACCACCACAAAGATTAGAAGTAATATGCTCCTCCACCGTATAGACCTCCACAAAGATTTTATTCATAGAGGGGACAGAGTATGGGGCCTCCTTTTAGGGTCCAGGTTGTTGTTACATATGTGGTGTATATGGGCATCATTGGAGAGAATGTCCGTAGAAAACTAATAACAAGAGTAAGGGACCTATTTCAAAGCCTACAATAGGTGATATGGCTAAGATTCATAGGATATATGTTGTGGTAAAGAACTACCAAGCTGAGCATTAGGAATAGTGATTGAGACTTCAGGTAACATTGGTGGTATTTCTACCTCTATCTTATTTCATTCAGGATCCTCAAATTCTTTTATTTCTCCATCATTAGTAGAGTGATGTAGGATGGTGGCAGTTAGGAAGGGCCTTAGTTGGGATGTTGAGATGGATTCTCAAGTGAAGCTCTTAGCGGAATCCTTAGTTAAGGAGTCATTCTATGTACCTAGGACCTTGTACCATGACTTTGGATCTTCATATCCTTCCCTCGGGTTCATATGGAGTTATCTTGCACACGGACTAGTTATTGGCCCATAGAGCTAGAGTAATTGTTACTGATGAAGGTTATATCTTGTGTTGAAAATTTGAGAGTTGAGTCATTTATTTTTGGAGTTAAAGGACATGTATCCATTTACACCATATCCCATATACAACTTAAGTGGTGTGCATGACGAGGTTACAAGTTGTATGCTATGATTGTTAGTGACAGTCGTCGAGGATGAGTCTCTGACCGGTCATCACTAGATGATCACCTTATTTTAAGGTATTTTTCAGATGTTTTCCCAGTGATTTTACACGTCTACCTCCGCCATGTGAGATAGAATTTCATATTGATTTAGTTCCTAGAGCAAATCCTATTTCACGCGCGCCATATAAGACGACTACCCTTGAGCTTTGGGAGATCAAGTTATAGCTAGTGGGCCTTCTTGAGAAAGGAGTAATTCATCCTAGTATATCTCCTGGGGGTGCATTATTGATTTTTGTGAAGAAGAAGGAAAAATCCTTGAGATTTTGTATTGATTACCGCTAAATGAACAAAGTAGTAATAAAGAATTGTTACCCTCTTCCATGAATTAATGACTTTTTTGATCGATGAAGGGGACCAAAGTATATTCCAAGATATATCTTGAGTCTAGTAACCATCGGTTGAGGATCGTAGAGGTAGATATTCATACGATAGCCTTATATACAAGAGATGGCCACTACGAGTTCATAGTTGAGCCATTTGATCTAATGAAAGCCTCATTAGTATTCATGAGCTTGAAGAATGGGGCATTCTAGACATTTATGGATCGCTTCCTACTCATATTCCATGATGAAATTTTTATTTACTCATGCACATGTGAGGAGCATGATGAACACCTTCAACAGGTTTTGTAGTGGCTTCAAGAGCAACAGCAGTTATGGGAACCAGGAGAAATGTGCGTTCTTTCAAATGGAAGTTCAAGTCTTTGGGAAACATTATTTCTTGGGAAGCTATTACATTCAATCCTTCCAAGATTAAAGTTATTATGGATTGGCCAATACCAACTAGTGTGACTAAGGAGAGAAGCTTCATGGGTTCGACATGATACTATATGAGGTTTGTTCAGAAATCTCTTATATTGCACATCTCATCACTTCCCTTCATAGAAAGGGAATAAGTTTTTTGGTCTGATAGATGTGATCAGGGCCTTCAGAAAACGCAAGGAATGCCTTAATAACACCTATTCTAGCCATATCAGTTCCTTAAAGGGATTTCTTCATGCGTAAAGATGCTTCTTTGGGAGGATTAGGAGGTGTTTTGATGCGGGATTTTCATCTAGTTACCTTTGAGTCCCAAAACTCAAGGATAATGACCCTCGATTATCTAAATGATCTAATTGAGCTTACGGTAGTGGTGTAGGATTTGGTGTGTTGGTACAATTTCCTAGTAGGTAGGAGATTCATTCTCAAGACCGATCACTTAAGGATAAGACATCTCTTCACAACCCAATCTAAATGTCCATCAATGGCATTCGATGGAGTTTATTTATGAGTATGACATGGATATTGAGCATGTGAAGGGGAAGGAGAATGTGATTGCATACAATTTAAGCCGTCATAGGTAGTTTGTAATGGCTACTTTAAAGGACATAGATTTACAAAGAAAGATATTGCAGAAGCTTCCGCATGACAACTTCTAGCTTACAACTAGAGGAGAGATCAAGACTTAGAGACCCATTGTTGGGAATTTTTATGGATTTACATTAGAGTCGATCTAATTCTCTCGAAATAGAGGCCAGATCTATGTACCTAGGGATGGATGTTTGAGAGATGATATATGGACACAAGTTCATCTTGCACCTTATTCATACCATCCATGGGAGAAGAAGATGCACGCCACATTGAGATAGTTATACCACTAGAGAGGAATTCAGAGAGATGTATCTCATTTTTGTGTGGATGTTTAGAGTGCCACAGGGTAAAGGTCGAGGATAAACATCTCAAGCCAGGCCTTTTGTACCCACTTACCATACTATAGTGGAAATGAGACACCATTTCCATGGATTTTATAGTATGGATACCTACATCGAGATACCAACACAACACCTTTATGGTCATGGTGGATAGATTGAAGAAAGTGGGTCATTTTTCTTTGTAAAGACCACATATACAACTAGTGCATTGGCTAGAGTGTATGTGGATGATATTTTCAGACTAAACATGATTCCATGGAAGATAAGTTGTGATAGTAATCCCTTATACACATAACACTATTAGACTACCATATAGTATGCCTTTGGGATGAATATCCACTTCAACACATCCTATCACCAAGAGACATATGGACAGACTAAGCGGGTGAACTAGATTTTAGACGACATGCATCAGATGTACGTCATGGATCTAAAGTCAAGATGGGACTAGTAATTTTAGTTGGTTGAGTTCACATTCGATAAATTATTTCAAATTTATATTGGTATGGCTCCATTTCAAGTGTTATATGGTAGGGAGTGTAGAAAACCTTTGCGTTGGGAAAGACTAGAGGATATAGTATCTCTTGGGCTAGCTTTGATATAGTACATGGAGCAACATATAGTTTTGATCCGACAAATATTTTTGGAGGCACAAAATAGATAGAATAATTATGCATATCAAAGGAGATTTGACCGTAGTTATGAGGTGGGCATGAAGGTGTTTCTTTATGTTAGACCTCATAAGCATCCTATCCATTATAGAAAAGGATCTAATCTATCTCCTAGATTTTTGGGTCCATTTGAGATCTTGGATCGGATCCATCCATTATCCTACCATCTAGCCTTGCCACCCACCTTTTCTCACATTAATGATGTGTTCCATGTTTCTATTCTTAGGGGATACATTCCTGATCCTTCACATGTATTGGATTATACTAGATTGCAAGTGCAGGGATCGGGGGCGGTGATTGTGGATCCCATGTGCATCATAGAGAAAAAAGTCACTGGGCCTTTGAGGCCACAAGATTGATCAGGTGCGATTCAAGTGGGATAGGTATGATGAGACTGCAACTACATGGGAGGACATTAGTTAGTTATGAGACCCAATTTCCATGCCTATTTCAGTGACTTCCGGGAGGAATTTGAGTCTAAGGCGAGAGGGATGTAGTACACACTCCTCTTCAACACATATCATATTTTGATTTTCATTATTGTGGACTATAAACATGGACTTTACTTTGTTATTTTGGTTTAGCATGATGATACATGGTAGAGATATTCTGAGTATTGATATGTTTTGATTCATATTATGGTTGTAAGGATTCTTATATGCATGGATAGACATTATTTATTGATGGCAATGATGTGTTTATTAGCTTATATATATACTAACATTCTAAATTTTCCCTCGTATTGACTATGTTTTGGTGTTTGAACTAATCTTGTGATCTCACTGATATTGATGAAATGGTAGAATTGAGATGTTTTTGAAATGATAAACAAATGATAGCATTTCTTATCTTTGATGATGACTTCATGATATGATGATGTTTATTGATGGATGTGCATGTATTTTATTATTGATGTATTTGATGTGGCCATAAGGCCAAAGGAGGTATTGTTTGATTTTTTGCAGGTGATTGTATAAAAAAAAAAACAAAGGGGGATAGGAGACCAACCATAGTGGAATATTGGATGGATACAATGAAGGTCACCATGGCATATTTATGTTTAGTTATATTTTTGTGTGTTGTTAGATTGTTAGGAGGTCCCCATGGGGATGACCTCAAATTGTGACCATGGGCTATGGGTGTTTTTCCCTTTCCTTTTTATTTTTGTGGAGTATGTGATTTATTTTGTAATGTAATTCACTTCATTATTGTTGAATAATGTACTCTTATTTAAGTTGATTAATAATGTTTATTAAGTTAATTTTGATATCTAAAAAATGGGAAATTTATTAGAGTAGTTGTCCTTGTGATCTTTATGATTTGAGTTGATTTTAATTTATTTTTATTGGTGTGTACTCTACCCAACTTCCAAAATAAGAAATTAGACTTTGGTTCCTTTTTTGGAGGCTTGTGGGACAAGTTAATCTTGTTCCACACCTCTTAAATTAATTTACCAACTATACCTATGGATTAAGGGGTCAAAATACACCCCATTATGTGATTTGTAAGGTAAAAGGTGATATTTATTACACTTTCTTACATGAGTTTTTAATTGTATCATTTAGAGGTGTGGGTAAGAGTTTTTCTTAAGAGGCTTGTCATTACCTTAACCAAAAATTTATTAACCTTGGGTTTCATGTTTTACTTAGTGATGTGGAGTTTAGAGAAGTGATGTGGCATCCTAGATGGAGCCACATCACCATCCTCTCATCTTTTTCTATATATGCAAGTTAATTTGATGGTTTTGAGGTTACTTAATTTTGTTAAGCATGGTTATTTTGGATTTCTAGTTTGATTTGCTTGCTTGGGGAGTCTTGGAGATTTCCTAGATTTGGGCTTGCACGTGGATCGAGCTTAGAGTTGTGATTTTGGGTCAAGTTTCTTGCAATGGCAAGGTAGGAACTTTGCCCATGCAATTTATTTGTACATATGCGTTTGTATGTAAATAAATGAATTTTGTGTGTGCATATTTTAGGATTGAGTAGTATGGCCCTAAGTATTGTGTAGAAAAAGGTTTATTAGGATCTGTTTTAGGGATGAATAAGATTATTGTAGAATATTTTGAGAGAGATTTGGGTTGTGGTGTCACACCTATTAGATAATAAAAATGCTTACTTATCTTATATGTTTTATTTAAGGGAGGAATAAGAGATTGTGGGAGGCATAAGAGATTGAGGGAGGCATAAGAGAATTTGAGGGAGGAAGAAGAGTCATGTTTGGGTGTGTTTTTTTTTTTGAGGCTTAAAGGTGGGAATATAATCCCATATGGAGGAATAATTTATTTCCCCATTGTTCCTTTCTCCACTGACTTAGATTTTTCTAGCCTTGTTTGAAATTTTTTCATTATTTGATATTGTTATTTTTTGTGTTTGGGTTTGTGTTGAAACATTGTTTGCATGTGTGTTGTAATGTTGAAGCATTTGTGAAATTTGACATAGGTTACATCAATTTTTTATTTCTCTTTATTTGGGGCTAAGGGGCCAATGAGGAAGATAGTTCTCCTCCTCATTGAATGATTGATTACATAGATAACATTGCATAATTTCCCTTCTTGGTTGTTGTGCTTGAAGTTGAAGAAAAATTGTGGAGCTCAAGTTGAATTCCTGGACATAGTACATTTTGTAGAATACAAGAACGAATCCTAAATTTATAAAAAAAAATCATGTTGTTTCCACTTAGAATAGAATGATTGTAATTCTTGAATTTTAAAAGAAAGCATTGTAAATTCTATTTATCAAGTTACTGATGTTGTAGTTGAAAGAAATAAGATTATTATTATTTGTTTGAAATGAAACTCTCAAAATTTGGGATTTTATTCAAATTGTAATATGTATTCTTTGGAAAGGAATGTTTTTTTAAGAAAGTGTTGTTGATTTCTTCGGATTTTATTATTATCAAGCTTGAAATGGAAAAATAAGATCTTGAAGTGTGGTGTATCTCTTTTTGTTCCCGAAATACTATATTTTAAAATAATGAATTGAATTTGATGTTAGACTATCACTTCTACATTTTATTACGAGGAAATATTTTACAAATTTATTGTTTTAATCAAGAAATGAGATTTGATTGCTTTTCATAGTTGCAATTTTTGTTAAAATAGCTTAGTAAAGTACGGTCTTGGTATATATATCACTATATATATATATATTCTTATATATATATCCATTTTTATAAAAAAATTCCTCACACAAAGGACCGATATCGTAGGCTTAACAGAATCGGTAGTTCTTGTACCAACATCAGGTCACTCTAT
Organism: Taxus wallichiana var. yunnanensis; assembly: GCA_018340775.1. Classification (NCBI taxonomy): domain Eukaryota; kingdom Viridiplantae; phylum Streptophyta; class Pinopsida; order Cupressales; family Taxaceae; genus Taxus; species Taxus wallichiana. Next base: position 147,359,386 of record CM031236.1, read on the forward strand.
AATGTTACAGCTTTATAAAATCGACTTTTAACTTAAGTTTAATGATTTATGGTTTAGAAAAAAATTTCTCAACATCTTTGAAACCTTACTTATCTATTAAAATATTCATCTAAATGTTTAAATTCAAAAATATCAATAAGTTTTCTTAGGTTTTTGAAAAATATTAAATCTACAATAATCGACATCCTACTTTACTTTGGCAATCGACATGGTTTTGACTAGAAAAGATTACTAGAAACTATACGTAAAAAAAACTTTCAACTCTAAAAGTAGAAAATCTTACTTTATGTGTGTTGGTATTCAAATTGATTCTCCTTGAAACCAAGCAACATCACCGATTTAACAAGACACTTTGAAAGATAGAAAGATCATATTATGAGTCGCTTTGTATCCCAGGAGGGATTCGCTAACTCTTTGTTACTCGGAGCATTGGAGAAATGGATAACACCTTCATTAAGGATATGATCTTTCCTTACCGCTTTAGGTTGTGCCTTTCGACCAGGGTGAGAGGACCCATTTTGTAACCTCTATCAGCAAAGGAGAATGAATATATCCTTCTTTTCACAAATTTGAAAGGAGATCCTGAGAAAATATGATCAATGCACCACAATTTAACTCTCACGAGTTGTCACTTCTAAAGAATGGTGATATTTTCTAAACAGGGATAAGATTACTAGAGACATTATGGAATCTTGATTGCTTCTGCATATTTTGGTACTTAAATTTATACATTTGTGGACATATAGGGAAAAAATGGGTAGTTCAGGTAGGATTCATTTGTTTTGAATAATTTTGGTGGGAGATAAAGAAGGATAAAATTGATTATGCTTGATATTTGAGAACCTTCACAACATTTGGAAAACTAAATGACATAATGCTTTAGAATAGATAAAATATTCCTTCAACCGAAGGTGTGCATTAATGGAGGTTGAGATTTGCATGGTTTCACACAATATCTAAGAATTTAACATGAAGGCTTGAGGTAAAGACTCAATTAAACATTAATAGACCCCGGGTTCCTCATCCCTAAGATATACTCAAATGCTTACACACAATCTTCATCAACAATTGATAATAAAGTGATTTTAAATTTTTTATCTCATTACAAGATGAAATCTCTTCTCATAATTAAATTGCAAATGCCACTAAACTATCATAGGAAGAGATCTCATGTGATTCGAGGGACTTTAATATAAAATTGCAATAGGAACAAGAAAAACTACTTACGAGACATTCTAAATTAAGAAGACACAAATTTGCCACAAATTAATTTGAAGTTGATTAGATTCATCGGTTGGGTAAAGTCTCTTTGAATAGTATAAAAGCTTATCAATGGTTGTACACTTTCAACCAACTTGACGTGATTGAAAATATTAAACACATGAAATTAATAGGTTTCTCGGATGCTCCCTCCGGAAGATGGGATTTCTCAAATTTTTCTTTAAAAATTCAATCCCCGACCTCTTTCAAGAGTATTCTAACTGAATTTATACATTTTACTCACTCACTCATCCCCAATTTTCCCCCCAAAAAGAATAATATTCGAGGAACCTTTTCTTGTTACGAATTTGTCTTAGAAAGTTACATGTTAACAAATTTACACCCGCAGCTGCTAGGTGGACAAATCATGAACTGATCATGTTTCTCAGACCCTCAACTAATGACTAGGATTCCATGCCACAACCTTTTGACAGTCCTTATAATCATTATTTTTATTCTGTCATGTGAGAAATCCCCATTTTAATCATTTTCTAGTGGCTCTGTATAGTTGGATCTAACAAGCAATCCTTTTCATCCTCGAAGGAAACACCTTGAGAAATGAGTTCCCTCGCATGGACAACTATATTCATACCTATGAGAAATGAATTTCTGTGCATGGATTATTCCACATACCTACACTGTGAGTCTGATTTGTAAGAAAAACAATGTGTATTTGCATCTCTAAGAGTCTCGGAGCAAAATGGCAGCAAAATCAGATACAATGCATGTCAACCATTGATTTTTCCCCTTCTAAACTTTAGATTAGATCCATCCACATGTTTCTTTAGTGCAAATACAAAGGTGAAGTATACGAGGCAAGTGTCCAACAAATAAGCACAGGCATTCCACATGCCCTGGACCTAGGAAAATTACCTTTTGGCCTTTGAAAAGTCTCATCATAAAATGATCCAGCTGGAAGCCTCCACGTGTCTCTTTGGCACACCTTTGGTATGGTGCCAAAACCAGAGAACCCAAAAAGTGTGGGCTCACCACGTGTCTCAATCTGACAGAGTTTTTTTGAAAAATTTGGACTAGTTAAAGGCCCCATTTGTCTAGGGTTGAGAAAGTTTCATCACCCATTGAAAATTCCAAGCAAGGGCAGAGTGAGCGGAAACTTCCAAGTGTCCCTTCGGTGCTTCATTAAAATTAAAGTATAAGGGCAGGTCCACAAAAAGGCATGGGCCCTCCATGTGTCCCAGGCCTTAGAAAGTTGCTTGAAAATTTTTAAGTATAGAGAGGAGCAACGAAGCCTCCAACGTGTCTCCCCCGGCACAACTACTAAGGTAGCACTAGAGATGGGTCCTTAAACAAATAAGCACCGGTCCTCCATGTGTCCATGGTCTGACAAAGCTGCGCATTGGTTGTATGAAAATAAATGTCTAATTCTAGGAAATGGAGAGGAAACCACCACGTTTCTCTCTGGCACAACTCAAAAATTCAAACTAAAAGGTGAATTTTTAGATGAGCACACCATCCACGTGGACAAGACTTGAGTTGAAGTGGGCCTTATAGTTTCATAATTCCTCGTTGAGCCACATCCGATAAAAAGGACCATGTTTCCACATATATTGGGATAAAAATTTATAGGGAAAACAAAACATGACTGTGTAAAAAACAAAAGGAAGGGGAAAACCTAAGTTTACGCCCAAGTTACAAATTCTTTCACATGGACAGAGGAACGGAAAAAAATTATGGACTTAATGTGATCCTCGACCAAAGGAAAGGACTGATCATGGCAACCAAATGAAGGATAGAGCTTTCACGCATCAACATGGGGAGATAAAAATATGATAGAGCCCACAAACTTAAGAATTTCAAGGAAAAATCAGGGTGAGATCAAATTGAGCACCAACATCACTCCTGACTTGGGGATGGGCACTCCCTGTGAGTGCTACAAGAATAATAAAGAATACCATGTGCAAAAAAACCATTGAGCAATGGAATCATGAGTCAACCCCCCAACAAACTAAGAAACCAACAAAAAAGCCGCCAAGGATGAGGATGAACCTAAACAAAAAAATGAAAGCAAAAAAACAAAGGACTATACATTCTACAATGCTGCATACCTCGATTCTAAGAAATAAATCAAGGAAATTTTTCAAATGTCTGCCATTAATATGAAATTCAAGCAACTCCCCATCTAATTCCTTCAAGAATAACATATGTTTACCAATTTGAATGTCAATTTAATAAGGTCCCATCCACAATGCATCAAACTTTCCATGTTTTCCCATTATCCTCGTGCCTGCTATCCCATAATAGCACAAGATCTCCCACATTGAAAAAAACTTGGAGTCACCTTCTTATGGAAATATTTTTCAATTTCTCTCTAAATTTTACATGCCTCGATGGGATGCCCTTCTTTCTTCATCTAACTCAACAATTTGATTGATGCGAGCATCATAGGACTAACCTCTTGATCTTCCAGTTGTTGAAGAAATTCAAATGAAGAAAATTTCATATGCAAGGGAAAAAGGGCTTGAGTTTCATACACCAACTCAAATGGGATTTTTCTAGTAGCTCATTTAATAGTGATTCAATCAGCCCAAACAACAAAATTCAACTACTCACCCCACTTCCTTTTGTTCAAATCCAAAGTTCTTCTAATTATCTTCAACAGATTTTTATTGTTGGAATCTACTTGTCCATTTCCTTGGGGATTATAATTGGAATCATATGTCAAATTGATCCCATATTCATGACACATAACCACCAAATATTTATCTCAAAAGCTCATGGCATTATCAACAACTATTTTGTAGGTACCCCAAATCTGCAAATGATATAATTCAGGATAAAATCCATGAAAATTTGGTGAGTTGCCTTCTTGGTGGGGATTGCCTCCACCCACTTAGTGAAGAAATATGTGGCCACTAATATCCACTTATGGCCTTGCACTTGAGGGATCAGAAATCTCCCCAATGAAATCTATTCCCCATTGCCTAAATGGGGCTTCAACTGATACAGGATGCAAAGGAAGGGTTCCTGAAGCTTTTAGTCTTCCAGAAAATGCGTTGGCAACTTTCACATTTCCTTACTATCAAAGTTGTATCTTTGAAAAGAGTTGGCCACCAATAACCAACCCTTAAGATCTTATGGGTTGTTACTCTCCCTATAAAATTCCCCCCACAAACTCCTCCATGGAGATCAACAATTATTTTAGGGGCTTCATCTTCAGTAATGCATCTTAAGAGAACTCCCTCAGGGTTCTTCCAAGCTAACCCAAAATTAGTAATGACATATTTTTGGGAAGCTAACTTAAGTGCTCTTTTTTTTATTCTACTCAAATTCTTAGGGCATTGTAGATGTTTGAGATAAAAATGATGTCCTTATACCATTCAAAATTTAATCATTTTTCAAGGACATTCAACCTTTCTTCTTCAACTTCATTTACCTCAATTGTCTGCAGATTTCTCTTTGCCATAAGTTTTACTAGGCCTAAACCTCTAACCAATTTTTTTGTTTGGATGTCCATATCATACTCTTGCAATTTTTTACCCAATGACATCTCTTTCTTGAAACCTCCATTTATGATAGGATATATTTCACCATGGTGTGGGAACATAAGAAATGACTTTGAACTCAGAATATATGGCCTGAAGACCTTTGTTTCTTTTACCAAAGCAAATGCCTTCTTCTCCATGATAGTATACTTTAGCTCATCTCCTTATAATGCCTTACTGAAAAAAATAATTGGTCTTTCAGCTCCCTCATCATCCTTTTACAACAACACAGATGCAATAATACTTTTTGAAGAAAAAGAAAACATTTGGAAAGCCTTCTTATAATATGGAGCTACTAAAATAGGGGTGTTATTTAATGCTTCTTTGATCCTAGAAAAATATTGAATAGTTTCTTCTTCCCATTTGATACTTTGATCTTTCTTCAACATGCTAGTGATTGGGATAGTTAGTTCAACAAAGTTGGAGATAAATCTCCTAATAAAATTAATCTACCCAAAAAAGGATTGAATTCCCTTCTTGGTTCTTGGAATAGGGACTTTGTTGATGGCTTCTACCCTTTCAAGATCAATCATGACCCCTTCCTTTGACATAATGTGTCCAAGCAATTTTTCTTTCTAAACTCCAAAATGGCACTTCTTGGGATTTAGTGAAATACCATACTCCCTGCATCTTAACAACATTTTTTCTAAGTGTTGCAGGTGGTCACTCCTTTTTCTAGAGAAAACAGTCACATCATCTTGATATAAAGAAATGAAATCATTAATATAGCCAAAAAAAGCTACATCCATTGCTCTTTGAAAGTGGATCCAGCATTCATTAGCCCACAAGGCATTCTACATATACATATTTTCCTAAGGAGTAGTAAAGGCAAGTATTGATTCATTCTAATTCCTTCACAAATACTTGGTTATATCCAAAAAAACCATCCAAGGTGGATAAAAATTCAGAACCAATAACCAATTGTAACATATTGCCCATATTTGGCAAGGGTAGTTATCCTTCATTGATGCTCTATTCAAGTTTCTAAAGTCCACACACAACCTTATATCTCTGTTCTTATTTTTGATAGGTACCAAGTTTGCAACCCATGATGAGTACCTTGTGGGTTGTATGATTCCTCCATCCCTCAACTTTTTCAATTCTTCTTGCATCTTCAGGAAAAGGAGTTAACTGATCGGCCTTTCTTTCTTCCTAAATGGCTTGGCAGAAGCTTCTAAGGGAATTTTGTGCTAGAAAAGATCCTCTCTGTATGCTTTTAGTTCATAATTATACCATGCTAAGAAGTCCTCGTATTTTTTCAACAATTGGACATATGATTGCTTTTCTTCCTTGCTCAATTTACTACATAACCAAATATTACTGGTTTATCATTCGTGCCCAGGTTCGTGCTCTTCAACATCCCTCAAGGTTGACATGTTTCTATTGACAATACAATCAACATTATCAAATTTTGATTCAAGTGCTACCAAACCTCTAGGGATAGTATTAGTCTTCAACTGAATGATGTCTTTGCCAAATAAATTATCCTTTCCATCATCCACACAAACCATTGGCTCCCAATCTATACATTGATCAAAAAATTATCCTTGGTTCTCAAAAAACCTTTGCATCTGGGTGTCATATTCAAACACTTGCAAATGTTTAACATTTTCAAGAATAGATGGCCTATTCAATACCTTGAATATTATACTCATAATAGGGGGATACAATAAATTTTCAAATCTGGACCCCAATACGGCTAGTTTATCTACTAAAGAATTATACTTCCTATCATGATGTATTATGTTGAAGGAGTCAAACATTTCAATGAAATCCTAGACTACATGCTTATAATTCTTCATTCACTGATTTTTGTTGCATATAGTTTTCTAACCTACTTGACAATTATCTCTAAGTCTCCTTTAACAATGATGTCTCTAATACCATATTTCCAAGAAATTCTTAGACCCAAGAGTAGTGCTTCATATTCAACAATATTGTTAGTGCACTCAAAGTTGAGTTTAAAAGATAAAACAAACTCTTCCTTTCCATGAGATATCAGAACAATACTAGCACCATTTCCAAATTTAGAGCAAGCCCCATCAAACAAAAATTCCAAGGAGAACCTACTTGACTAAGAGACTTGCATTGCTCAATTTTTTCTCTTTCTTATTATCAAATCTAACAAAGTTATCTGCATAAGATTCATCATATAACACTTCATAGGAAGCATTATTGGGATCTTCCATGAGATGTAGCATCTTATTTTAACTATACAACTTTACAAGGATTCCCTCAATAGGTATAGTGGAAAAGACATATATAGTTGCACACTACCACCCACACTAGTAGCCCATTTTCTTGATAACAACATTCCCCATTTGGTAGGGCAATCAACAATAACAACATCTAGTTTTAAGTTCTTTCCTAGGTAGGCTACTAAGTTTCACTATCAAACCTTTGACACATCCAACCATTGGAACCTCTCTAGAATTAATGGAAGTGCACTTCCCATAAGTTGTTGTCACTTTGATATATAATTCATTCATGACTTCAAGAGGCATAACATTCCATGATGCTCTAGAATCAAACATACAGTTGTGTAACAACTTGTCCCTAATAATTAGAGTAGTGAAAAATGGATCTACATTCAGTTGGGACTCAACCAAGGATGCTCCCAAATATACTTTAGGTGCTCACCTAGTTCTTCTAACACTTGGGGTTTTATAACTCGTTGGTAATGAGGGAGTCCCACCATTGTTTACATTTCTACCTTGGGTAATCTTTTCTTCTTTCAATCCCAAATACTCAAAGGCCCTTTTCTTGTGCTCAGGAATCCTAAGAAGCTCAACAATTGGAACAGAAATATTGATCTGACTCAAGACTTGGGAAATGTCATAAGGAATGTATTTGTGCAAGGCAACATTTGAAGGAAAACTAAGAAACTAATCTGACAACAAAGGATTTTTCATGGTCTGAACATGGTCAAGGATACCAGTTCTTCTTGGGGACACAAGGCTTTTTCCAAATGTATCTTTCTTAGGAGTTTCTTTTGAGATATTGGTGAGAACTTAAGTTTTTGTTTTCCTAAGGCCTGCCCTTTGAAAAATTTACTCCTAGTGTTATATTATTTTTCATGTCTAACTACTGCATTCATTCACAACTTCCTATCCACCTCAGAAGGGATTCCTCTATCATACTTTTTAATCATTAATTCCCTTAAGTATTCAAAATAATTATTAGGTAATTCAAAATATTGTACCATATCTATTTCAAAAGTATGAGAGGGAGGAAGGGGTAGTACCCATTGGATGCAATCCCAAAATTTATAGCAGTTACTGCACCGATTAATTCAGTTGAAGTTGCCCCCTGCTATGAACTTGTAGAGCACCCCATCATGCACACATCATCATCATTTTCATCATCAAATTCATCAAATTATTTTTCTTCATCACATGGGGCATGTGGAAAGAAACATCTGTCACACCACTCAATTTCATTTTCTTCTTCCACAGAAGCTACTCTGGAAGTCAAAGGATTAGGCACCAATTTGTTTTCCTAGGGTTGGGGCTATCTATTTCTTGATCCCACAAGTCCTTTGCCTCTATCATCATATCTTTGATCACCCATAGAATGATTTACAAATATTTCTTGACCTTGTGCTTTATGATTACCTATGGAAATTTTCCCCTTCTCTACTCTTGGCCAGTTTATAGGATATTTAATTAACAGCTCCGGCCAAATTTTTTACAACCTCCTCTAGATCCACAACTTTACTTGACCGAGGCTTATTTGGATTTATTATCTTCATGCCTTCTCTCTTATGAGGTTTACCAATTTCCTTGATGTTATTTTCAATCTGCAAATCCATGGTGAAGGCTTGCCTCAATGTTGTTGGGTTCTTATCCCTCAAATAATAGGCAACCTTCTTATCAAAAGCATTAGAGTATTTTATCAAACAAGAAACATCACTTGGCCTTAGGATCACAGGTAGCCTATTCAGGGTCTTATTGAACCTTGTATTGAAGTCATGAACAAACTCATTAGGATTCTTTTTTATATTTTAAAATTTTGATAAAAAAGCCTAGTTTCTATTTTATCTCCATACTACTAATCTAAAATCATTCTTCATTTCGTCCATGAATCAATGGAGTTTTCTGGAAAATATTTATACCAGTCATGCATCCTCCTCTAGAGTATGAATAAACAAATTTATGTACACATCCTCAAATTTATCTCAAAGTCTTCCATCATATTGACAAAAGCTTTAAGTGTTGATCACTAGTAATATCATTATTTCCTTGAAATTTAGGCAATCTATTTCTAACATCTTGGGGCACAACATTTGGATATCCAGCCATAACTCTGAAATCTATAGGACCAAAAGTGTTCACAAAAATGGAGGTCTGGGTGGGGGCTTGGGCCATATTATATTGGGGAGATGATCTTATAGGAGAAACAAAATGATGAGGAGTGAGGGGTCATGAGGCATAAGAATGTAATTCTTAGAATGAATGTTCTCTAAATAATTGTTTTTATTAGAACATCCTATCAGCTTTGGAGAACACAAGGAAATAATGAGATGCAAATTTTTCAAATACAAAATAAGGCCCCTCTCTAGATGGAGAATTCAGATTTACAAAAGGACTACCTGATTCAAAAGTACTTGAGGAAGTATGGCAATCTTCAATGAAAGGATGATCGGTTTCCTATAATTTAATACTATTTTATGTATTCCTGATCTCCAACAACTTTCCAGATTCTTCTTCCTTCATAATTTTTCTTTCCCAGCTTTGGAAAAACCCTTCTAGCAAGGTCTTTAACAAATAAAGATCTTCTTCCTTCTAGCTTTGTAGAGATTAGTGATAAATTTTGATTGAAAAATTGGAATTTATCAAAAGTTAATTCAAAACAGAGTTGCCACTAAGGATTTTCACCTTAGTTGTACAAATGCACTAAAATTGGTTTGTCAAATGTATGTCAACACTAAATTCACACAAATATTCATATACCTGACCTTGATTTACCTGTATTTAATATTGTTGATGTAAACTTAGTGAAAAACCAACAGAAACTAGAAATATTGCACACAGAAATTGTAACTTTGCTCAATTCTTACAAATCGAGACACAAGATGATGTTTCAACAATGTATTTGTACTTTAAAATTTGTAAGAATCATTTACCAAGGTCTATATGCGTTATTGATGTTGTTCAAACTTTTCACAAACCTTCATATACCTAGCGAAAATTTCATTCTGGTGTTGGTATCCAAATTGATTCTCCTTGAAACCTTCATTGATTTAACTAAGGGTCAAAGCATACAAGTGTGTCCCACTTTTGTGGCCATAAATATTTAAAATCGACTAGTAAATAAATAGTTAAAAATAATATAAAAATTTAAAAATCGGGTAAATTCTGGTGTTTTATAGCCTCTTAAAAATGTATCCAATTTGATTCTCCCTTTTTGGTTGTCGAAAACCAAGAGCAACATCATTGATTTAATGCAAGACACTAAGAGACAAAAATATCATATTATGAGTCATTTTCTAGCTCGGGATGGGATTTTTCTCTCTTTGTCACTCGCATCAGAGAAATGGATATCACCTTCATTAAGGATTTGATCTATCCTCAATGATTTAGGTCCATGTTGCTTGACTAGGGTGAGAGGACCCATTTGTGTAACCTTTGTCACCAAAGGAGAATGAATATATCCTTCTTTACACAAATTTAAAGGAGACCACTGAGAAAATATGATCAATGCACAACAATTTAACTCTCACGATTTGTCACTTCTAAAGAATGGTGATTATTTCTAAACAGGGCTAAGGTTACTAGAGACATTATGGAATCCTAATTGCTTTGGCATATTTTAGTAGTATAATTTATACATTTGTTGACATACAGGGAAAATAGGGGTAGTTCGGGTATGATTCATTTGTTTTGAATAATTTTATGGGAGATTAAGTAGGATAAAATTGCTTATGCCAAATATTTGAGAACCTTCACAACATTTGGAAAACAAAATAATAGAATGCTTCGTAATAGCTAAAATATTCCGTTAACTGAAAGGTGTGCATCAATGGAGGCCTGATTTGGATTTGCAGTTTCACACAATGTCCTAAAGACTCAAGGCTTAGATGAAGGATCAAGCTAAAGACTCAATTAAATATTAAGAGACCCTAGTTCCTCATGCCTAAGATACACCCAAAGGCTTATAGAAAATTTATCAACAAATGACAATAAAGTGATTTTAAATTGTTTATCTCAATAAAGGATGAAAGATATTCTCATACTTAAATTACAAATGCCACTAAACTATCACAGGGATTATATCCTATGTGATTGAAGGGATTGTAACATAGGATTGTAATAGGAACAAAAAAAACTACTTGCAAACATTCTGAAATTAAGAAGACACAAATTTTCCCAACATTGACACAAATTAATTCGAAGTTGATTAGATTCATCAGTAGGGGAAAGTTTCTTTGAATAGTCTTAGAGATTTTCAATGGTTGTACACTTGTAACCATCTTGACATGATTAAAAATATAAAATATAGGAAATTAACAGCTTCTCATATGGTCCCTCAGGAAGATGGGATTTCTCAAATTTTCTCTTAAAAATTCAACCCCAACCTCTTGCAAGAGTATTCTCATTGCATTTATACCTTTTACTCACTCACTCATCCCCAATTTTCCCCAAAAATAAGAATATTCGAGGAACCTTTGCTTGTTACCAATTTGTCTCATAAAGTGATGTTTAAAGAATTTACACCTTCTAATCATTCTTTTATTATGTCATGGACAAATCATGAACTGATCACATTTTTGGTGGTTTTGTATAACTGGATCTGTCAAGCAATCCTTTTCATCCTTGAGAAAACACCTTGAGAAATGAGTTCCCTTGCATGGATGCATACATTCATGCCTCTGAGAAATGAGTGTCCGCGCATAGATTATTCCACATACCTACACCGTGAGTCTGATTTACAAGAAAAATAATGCATATTCACATCTCCAGGAGTCTCGGAACTAAATGGTAGAAAAATCGATACAATGCACAACAACCGTTGATTCTTCCCCTTCTCAACTTTAGATTAGATCCATCCACGTGTTTCCTTGGTGCAACTACAAAGGTAAAGTAAAGAGGCAAGTATCCAAACAAGTGTGGGCCTTCCACATACCTTGGACCTAGTAACATTGCCTTTTGGCCTTTGAAAAGTCTCAGTATAAAAGGAGCTAGTGGAATCCTCAACATGTCTCTTTGGTGCACCATTGGTATGGTGCCTAAAAGCAGAGACCCAAAACAAGTGCAAGCTCACCACGTGTCTCAATCTGGAAGAGTTGTTTTGAAAAATTTGAAGGACCAGCGGAAGGTGCCATGTGTCTAGGGTCCGAGAAAGTTTCATCAACCATTGAAAATTCCAAGCAAGGGTAAAGTGAGACAAAACTTCCAAGTGTCCCTTCGGCACTTTTTTAAAATTAAAGTATAAGGGCAGGTTCCCAAATAGGCGTGGGTTGTCCACGTGTCCTAGGCCTTAGAAAGTTGCTTGAAAAGTTTTAAGTATAGAGAGGAGCCAGTGGAAGCCTCCAAGTGTCTCCCTAGTGCAAATGCTAAGGTAGGACCCAGAGGTGGATCCTCAAATAAGTTTCGGTCCTCCATGTTTCCATGGTCAAAAAATTTACACTTGATACATAAAAAAATCTCTAAGTCTAGGCAAGGCAACGGTAAAACCATCAAGTGTCTCCCGGGAAACTCCTAAAAGTCAAAAAAAGGTGTGAATTTTCGAGATGAGCACAGGCCCTCCATGTGGAAAATACTTGAGTTGAAGGACCACGAGTTTCTAAAGGCCCCGTTGAGCCACATAAAATCCAAAAGGACCATGTTTCCACAGAATCTTTGAGACAAAAATTGATAGGGAAAACAAAACATGACTGTGGAAAAATAGAAGGAAGGGGAAAAACCTAAGTTTATGCCCAAGTTACAAATTCTTTCACACGGATAGAGGAAGGGAAAAAAATTCTAGAATTAATGTGATCCTTGACCAAAGGAAAGGACTAATCATGACAACCAAATGAAGGACACAACTTCCACACATTAACATAGGAGATAAAAAATATGACAGAGCTCAAAAAAGAAGAATTTCAAGGATAAACAAGGTGAGATCAAATTGAGCACAAACATTGTGTAAGCTAGATCATTAAATGATTGTGATAAAATTTAAAATGACATAATAATGTATACAAATGAGTATATTTGAGGATATATTCATTTGTATATACACCATTTTTAAAATATTCTATATTTTCTCGAACCAACACCGGTAGTGGAATTGATGTCGATGCCTAGTGCATAACATGATTCGTCAAAATTCTACCACTGTCATGCGCCTATGCGTGGAAACAATTTTGTCAAAACGTGATTTTAAACCAAACCAGGTGAATTTAATGAACTAGAATTTCAATAGAATGTAGACCTAATGATCTAGAAGCATATATACTTGTATATACATATATACACTCATGTATATATGTATATAAATGTGTATACATTCAAATTCTTGAAATGGGATTTCCCAAATGTGACTCACGAAAATAATAACCACTAAACAACTTGAACCAAATTTTTGGTTCGATCCTTCCAATAAAATGAATGCAAATAATTGCACTCCATAATATCTAAGCATAGAAATAAGTGAGCCAAATGGGGAAGGATATTTCCTTCCATTGCAAATACTAAAACCATGAGGAAATTTTTCAATGGTTTCTTGCATGCGCTTCCATGGATTCCTCTCCTCTAACCTGCAAAAAATAATAAAAGAAAATAGAAAAATGAGAAAACTAGGGCAAGAAAAAGGTTAAAAGGAATCCATAAGGGCGATTAGGGTTAGAATGAAAAATAATATCTAAGGGCCTAAAATGAATCGATCTTAGGGTAGGGAATCAATCCTACAACTTTTAGGTAATGGTATTTTTGGGAATATATGTTTTAAATAAATGTAGGTGTAAATTTATAATGCAGCCACTTAGTGCCTTAGTGTTTCAAGTTAAAATGTAACCCTCTTAGCATGGTTTAAAAAATGATCAAATGGCATTAAACTATAGTAATCCGAATAATGGTATTCTGAATTAAGATTAAGGCTAATGTCTTAAGGGGATTAATTTAATCAAGGGTAAATGTTATAAGTGTAGAGTATGGATATTAATTACTTAAAGGAACTAAACTTAAACAAAGAAAAGTTTGTGGATGCATTTCTATAATATTATAAGTGGAAGTAACTTTAGAAAAGATAAATAATATTTAATTATTAATCTAGGATGAGTCAACCTAAGGTAATGTAAAAAATTACTCGAAGGAGATAAATAAATGTACTCTAAGGTTTAACACCCTTAACCCCTTTAACAAAACAAATCCCATAATTTCCTAAATATTTATTTAAGGTTTAATGTATTTCGAACATAAAAAATGCGGGCATTACAAGTTACACCAAGATAAGAATGAGAAACATTAGTATCACTAGGGTTTGAGTTACGAATAAGAATAATGTGTGAGGTTCACTAAATTTGTTTAAACCTTGTAATATATATGAATATCAATGTGCTATAAAAGAGAATATATAGAATGTAAGGGTTCGTTATATGGGATTATTACAATCTACTTAATTTATATTTTAAGCATGTATAATAGTATCAACACATTTGAAATTCTAATAATGATAAATTTGAGAACAATATCTCAAACACATAAGTCAAGATGAACAATTAGATATATTGAATGCAGGAGAAGAGACCAGGATGTGTAAATATCTCGAACTAGGATAATTTGATATAAGAGATGCTTAATTATTTATATTAGAGATGGTAAATGCCAATGTATAGAACCATACATATATTATATGGTATTTTCCTTTATAAATACAATCTTGACTACATTGTTATAGTTGTGGAATATTTTGCTGATTTATTTTGTAATGTTTATTTGTGTTATTTTCCATACAAATTTTCCTTTCTATGTCTCTATTATTTTCATGACTTGTAATCACCTAAAATAAACTAAAACTATAGATTCCTATATAACCAATCATGAAATCATTAGATAACAAAATCATAAATTATGAATGTGGACAAGCTAGACTGCGCTTCTTCACGCCGCAATCCTTTTGAACTAATCAAATTGTTGCACTACATCCCTTTGAGTGGTATCAATCCTTACGTATTTCTCCTAGGTGTTTGTGTAAGTGTGAGTGTGATTTAAGACAACCCATTATTAGTTCCCTTTTTATCTTGACATTAAGATAGTGGTCTAACTACGAGAGTAAACAAGTGTACCCTTTTTGGTTGCGGTTGAAGTAATTTGATTTTTGTTTTAAAATAAATGATTTAGTACTTGAGATCATTTTACAATGGATGGAGTAAATTTAATTTTTCCAAGATACGTATATAGGACCTTTACACTTTTATAAATATCAGAATTCATGAAAATAATAGGTGAATTGTGAAGTGATACTGAATTTATTATATCCGTGCATACATGAAATAGTATCATGATGTCAAATCTAAGAAGATTAAATCACATAATAAATATATTACAATAGAAATAATATTTTAGAGATGAAAAGGGATGCAATTTAAGATGTAGGCTAAGTGCATACAACATCTCTTTACTAGTTTGTAAATTTTTGGACCAGAAACTTCTTATGCAAAGAAAAAAGTTATGAAATGATGCACAAAGATGAAAATATATTTTTTAATTAACATTTCACAAAATAATGATACATAAAATTTTGGAGAAGAATATATAAATATAGAAGTAGAGATATGTACTAATTTTTATTATAACGTGAACATTCTTCATAGTAGAAGCTTAAAATTCAAAACATTTCAATGTTAAATGATAAGTTATCAAATATGATTTTCTACACTAGGTTTATGAATGTATTAATTCATGTTGTACTTATCGAAATGTTTTATAAATAGTCACATAATTCAAATTCAAATAATGTTTGAGTTAGAAAATATAAATATGTTTCAAATATTGTTTATATTGTGACTTCTCCAAATGGTGTAAAACATTGTTGGATATCTCTAGATTTATTTACTCAACATATGAGGCATATGTTTGCTATATGAACCTAGATATTAAAAATCATTTGTTAAATCTTTGTAAGGGTAAATCAATAGAAATGGGGAACAAAAGGGGGTTAAAAGTACCTACTATTTTCATGAAATAAACAACAAATGAACTACATGACTAATAATTTTTTATGCATATGCTCAAAATTTGACAATTTAATAAGAATACAAATCGTAGTAATTTGAAAAGAGTTTCAAAACTAATTTTTTTTTTTTAAAATAGTGTATATTAAGAAGGTCAACATGTGTGCACACAAAATTAATATCTATTTTTGTGTCAAAAAATAATTATTTTTGTGTGTTCACATTCTATTTTTTGAGTTTCATGAACTATCAAAAAGCATTCACTAGAAATTTAGCTAAGACCATGTCTCGAGGTCCCAATATTTTTACATAATTTTGTGACATCTTGAAAATAAAATATTTATGTATACAACCCCCAAATATTGAGAAAATAGTTCCAAGAGTCTATAGAATGGATTTTATATCAAGCCTTTTAAAAAACAACGATGAGTAAATCATAAATTATCTATAAACAATAATACATTTGTTTTAGAAAGAAAATAAGGAACTAGTAAAAGAAATGAAGGATGAAATATTAAATTAATTGAATTTTAAAAATAAATATATCATCACAAACCTAAAATAGTACATGATGTCGAATCATGTTATTTTTGGAAAATTGTCTTATAAAACATGAAAAATTGGTGTGCACATTGATATTGGTATGTTTTCTACAAAACATAGATTTATTCAATAATTATACTATCTAAAACTTAGGATTAGATATGAAAGAAAAAAATTTAGTGGTTTCCAAGAAAATTAAAAATAAATGTTTCACATTACAACATGCTCACATTTTTTATTAGTGAAAAATTCAAATTTACATAGTAAAATATAAATTCACATTATAAACATCTTAATCCAATCGTGTTATCGCTTGCAAATTCCAATCCATAATGTGAAAACATTATAACATAGCTATTTTATTACACGGTTGCATTATAACTTGGTCAACCATAATGTACTTGGTGGTACCCTTGTTATTATTGGGGGCAATTGAGTTCTAATATCATGTTAGAGTAGGTATTTACCTTAGCTCATGTTCACCTAGGTACTTTATTTTACCTTTATTGTATTTATCCTCACCCACTTATGTGTGTGGATATCTTTTTATCTTATTTAGATATTAGGAGATATTATCTAGTTGTTAGGTATAGTTATTTCCTTGATCTATGGTATTGACTAGATCCTTGATGTCTAGTTCTCTCCTAAATCTATGGTCTTGACTAGTTCTTTGATGACAAGTTATTTCCTTGATTTATGGCTTGATCTATGACCTTGATTGGTTCTTAGATTGTTATTGCTTACCTATTTAAGCAAGGCACATTTTCAATGTATTGCATTGAGTTCCATAATAATATATGATATTGCTTCTCATTTGTTTGCAAAGGTTTATGTAAAGTTATTCTAGTGAATTACTTTCATCTTATTGATCGTGGTGTTTGATTAGCATCTATGTTCTTGGCTTGGTACGATCTGGTTATCGTTCCTTTCATGGTATCAGAGCAGGAGATTGCTATTGACATCCGTGTGTAAGTTTTATTTTGTAAATAAATTGTTTTTGTATTCATATATTTGGGATTTGGTCATATTTTTTTCGTGCATTTTTATGCATTTTTTTATGCAAAAAAAGGTTTCCATTAGATCCGGAAGGTGTGAAAACCATGAGATTGATCAAACTCGGCCATTTCTAGAGGTAGTCGCTTTTTGTGGTTTTTAATTTTTTGCAGAGAAGCACACAGGTGTACCTCGGGATTTGAGCCAAAAAAACATGTTTTTATTTATTCAGTTTGTTGGATTTCTTGAGATCTGCATAGAGGAATTTTCTGTTGTGACGTATTTTTCTTGGCTTGCACGCACATGAAGGTTTTACTTGTGATTCCTACTAGTAGGTGCTTAACTTGAGCCCCCTCTAATTGTATTTGTGTGGTGAAGGCAACAACAATTTATTTTGTTTTAGTGGCAACTAAAATAAATAACAGAGCAAAATATTAAAAAGCTTGTAACTTTTGATTGCTAACTCGATTTTGAGTGTCATTTTTTGCAAAAGTGCTTGTTTTTTTGTGATCTTTCCATTGGAGTTATTTATGTTGAGACTTGTACTATAATTATAAAGTGCCAAATATGGAAGAGTGTTGTAATGAATTATGGATGTAATTTCAGCTGAGCCCGATGTCCTAAATTTTAGGGAGTTGTAGTTTGTACCTATCATGGATTTTGAGAATGATATGCTTTTCTCTGAAGTATGTGGACTTTAAGAGGATATTTTAAAATTCGTGGAAGAAAATAGATAGCTCAAGAAGTAAAATTCTCTTCTAAAATCACTCATTTACGATAAGGATACAATAATACACTCCTCCGCAGAATAAACTTGCACAGCCTTACGACATCACCATCATATTGTGGACAACAATATCCATGCTTCTAGTCCACTTGTAGTTGTTTCTCTTGTACCCACTGACATTGATCTGCCAGTCTTTGAGCCTAAACCTACTTTTGATGCTTCTAAACCTATGAGGCTTATTACTACATGCTCTTCCACATCTGTGCCTATTACAGTACCACATGTTGTGTATCCTACTTCTACTCAGCTGTATGGATTTTTAAGAAGCATACCACTGCATTCAGTTCTCGCATGCTCTATTCTATGGGTCTCACTAGAGGAGTCATTGGCAAACATTCACAAGGTATTGTTTCCTCTATTCCACATGTTAAGTGGAATTCTCGTCATGACATTGGTTTTCGAGAAGATACTTCATTGGGATCACACATTGACAAGGATCCTTTTTTGTTCGCTCGACTCTTTCTGAGGATCATGAGCAACACATGACTTCTGCACCTTCACTCAGGCTTAAGAAACCTAATATTTTAGCTATCAGACATGATCAACCTGATACACATTTTGATGTTCTTTTGCATGCACCCATTGTGCATTTTGCACCAAGTCATATGCAAGCATCTTCTTCATCCATCCGTGTTAATTTGGGGTGGATATCTAATCACTCATGGTGGAGACATAGGCATTCATTGAGAGAACTCTACAGGCGTGGCTCGTCCACCATTCGGCCTCTTGCTCCACTTTCTATACCTTCTGCATTGTGATGCTTGTTGTTTTGAGAATTTTTCTTTACTGGTGTAGTGTATCTCTCTTGGTTGTTGAGAGATTTTGTATCTATATTTTTGACACTTTTGACATCTTATTGTACATGAGTACCTCATCAAGCCTAGTTTTCGTGACTCATACTATGGACATGCCACTTCTATTTTGGCCCTAGATTCACTTTGAGGGGGTGTTAGAGTAGGTATTTACCTTAGCTCATGTTCACCTAAGTACTTTATTTACCTTTATTGTATTTATCCTCGTGCACTTATGTGTGTGCATATTTCTTTTATCTTATTTAAATATTAGGAGATATTATCTAGTTCTTAAGTATAGTTCTTTATTTGATCTATGGTATTGACTAGATCCTTGATGTCTAGTTCTCTCCAAAATCTATGGTCTTGACTAGTTCTTTGATGACTATTTATTTCCTTCATTTATGGCTTTATCTACGACCTTGATTTGTTATTAGATTGTTATTTCTTACCTATTTAAGCAAGGCACATTCTCAATGTATTGCATTGAGTTCCATAATAATATATGATATTGCTGCTCATTTGTTTGTTTACAAAGGTTTATGTAAAGTTATTCTAGAAAATTACTTTTATCTTATTGATCATGGTGTTTGATTACCATCTATGTTCTTGGCTTGGTATGATCTCGGTTATCGCTCCTTTCATATACTATTTTTGGATTCCAATATTGTTGTTACTCAACGTAATGGAGTTCCAATTTCACTATTTTTGAATTCCAATTTGACTATTTTTGGATTCAAATTTTTTTATTATTGGATTTCAATTCCCCTATTATTAGATTCTAGTTTCACAAACTTACATAAGGTTTGTGGCTTCTAAGAAACATATGGCTAGTAGACGTTAAGTTACATAATGTTAGTAGTTGATAGCTTACCTAAGGATAACAACATATAAGCTATATAAGGATAGCGACAACAAATACATTTTATTACTCAAAAGGTGGGCATTTGAAATGATTTCACCTAGAATTTGGACAAATGGGTTCTAATATTTTAATTTTTATATTCCAATTTCATTAATTTACATAAGGTTACATGGTTGCTAAGGTACATAAGGCTAGCAAAAATATGTTAAATAAGGATAGAATCCACTCAATTACATAAGTTTATTATTAGATTCTAGTATTTCAATTTTAAAATTCTAGTATTTCAATTTTTTATTCCAATGTTTCCATTTTAAAATTCCAATCACTAATTTTTTTTGAGCCTAGTATTTCAATTTTCAAATTATAATATTCTTAATTTTAGAGTATAGAAAAAACCAATGTTTAACGTTTTTTACTCTATAATTATTAATAATGGATTTCAATGAGAGATATATTTTTAGTTGTTTGATTGGAATATGTTTATATTTATTGAAATAAACATTTAATGTTGAACCATACAAGTACTACATGGATTTTCCCTATTTATGTATGGTTCTAGCTAGTATTATACATCATTAAATACTTTTTAAATGATATTTTATAACTTTGTGTTCCCTTTTCATGTCTTGTATTATTATTTTCATTGTGTGTCATTTTTGTTCACAAAACCTTAAAAGAGCTTATAATGAGGTTACAACAAAGTAGAAACCCTTGATATGTCTATAAGAGGCTTCATGCAAGAATTCAATAGAAAAAGAGATATCATTATTTGGTGAGGTTGGAATACCCTTGGTTGTTAACCCCCGATAAACAAATCCAAGTGGTACACTAGAGTTAGTTTATTAGAGTAAATACTCATGTAGATTTCCTACGTACATGAGAAAGTATGATAGTGATCTATTACATCCTTATATGAGTTATATAAAAAAATTCACAAAATATAGTGGGACAACTATAGAGTAGAGAATGTACCGAATGTTCTATTAGTGTGATGTACTCGTTTTTCAATCGGTAGAATAAACCTTTTCATCCCTTAACGAGATTTTAAAATTCTTGAAGTAAAGTTTATCCACATAAGACATGGCTATTTTATTTTATCATGTTTCAAATACAAGAAGAAATATAATCTAAGATATTTGTGTACTTCAACCATGTAATAATGACTTATTTGAGTGGTTTTGGACTGATAGTTTGGGAAGGATATTATGAAAGTGTCATGTGAGTTAGAAAGTTATATTAAACTACTTATATATCCTTTTATAGGTGAAGTATTATTATAAGGATGATACTATAAATGTTTAACAATGTCATATGTATAATGAAATTTAAATTAGATTCAAAATATCTATATGATGATACACCGCTAACACCTCACTCTCCAGGGATGGTGACACTTCAAGGTGATACCTTGTCTTACACTATAAAACTATAGTTGCAACTCTCCAACATCAAATCCAAATCACGGAAAATTATAATGTAAGAGGTGCTCAATTCATGGGCTCAAATGCACTGGCTCAAAGTCGAGATCGGGTCTCGAAAAAAAATCTCTCTTCGAGCTAGAAATCCTTCTTCAAAATATGAGCTATCATATATAATGGAGCTCAAATCACTCACCCAAAACTTATATTCCAAGAATTTGTGCCACATTACAAGCTCATTTTCCTAGCTCAACCACCCTTTGATTCTCTCGATAACATCTCTTGACCAATGTTTCATGGTTGTGCCTCTCAAACTTTAGGAGCCTTAGAAGGTGCTTTGACGAAAGAATACTTGCTATTAAAGACCTACATGAAGCCACTATGAAAATGGCTAATGATAAAGTGGCCGACTATGATGGATTCCCATTAAATTCTATAAAACTCTATGGGATTCCTTCAGACAATATATTTTTCAGGTCTATCTCGAAGGGTTTCACAACCAATCCCTAGGGCTTGGAATTAACTAGGAAACATCAAATTAATTCCTAAGAAATAATATCCCAAGAAAAATACTTGTTGATGGCTGATTACTCTTTTCCATACTCTTTTTCCTTCCGAATTTGTCTTTCTTAGTTATGGAAACAACTTTCTTTCGGTGTTGATTGTGGAGCCCGATAGTGATGAGGGTTCTAAGGGGCTTCTCCTTCTCTTGGGTCCGAGGGGGAATTTTTATGTATTTATGGATTGTGAAATATAGACTGCTCCTTATTAGGTCACAGATCTAACGGGTGGTTTTCTATGTTTTCCCGAAATGATAAAAAACCCTAATATCTAAAAAGGGTCATTATGTATGAGGCTCATTGTATTAGTGGGGCAATGTGAGAGATTTTTAGCTGGATGAAATAAAAGGATTGGCTATTTCTAGTGGATGTATCCCTTTTTGGGTGAACCACGTTAAATTTGTGTCTCTATTTATTACATTTATTTCTATTTTATGTTTTTCGCATTATTCATCGTGCATGATTGATTATATGTACAATCGGTATAATCCTAACAAAGAGGGTATTTAGTGAAGAAAAATCTTCTTCTTTTCAGATTTGGAAAGATTAGTGATAGATTTTACTTAATATAGGTTAAAGCACTGGTATTTATCAATATTTAAATCATTATGGAGTCGCCACTAAGGATTTTCACCTTAGTTTTTCAAATGCACTATAAATGACTTGTCAAATATCTATCAACACTTAATTCCTACAAATCTTAGTATATTTGACCTTCCTTTACCAATATTTATCACTAATGATATAAATTTAGTGCAATAACCACTAGAAACTAGAAATATTACACACAGAACTTGTAACTTCACACAATTATTACAAATATCAACACAAGATGATGTTTAAATAACATATTTTCACTTATATCATGTAAGAAACATTACCTGGGTCGGTATGTATACACCTTTGTTCAAATAATCTCTAAAAAATGACACCAATTTGAAAGGAACGATAACTAGATCGTGCTAAGCGAAGAACACAGATGCTAATCAAACACCACGATCAATAAGATGAAAGTAATTCACAAAATAAATTTACATAAACCTTTGCAAACAAATGAGCAACATTATATTATATTAGTATGGAACTCAATGCAATACATTGAGAATGTGCCTTGCTTAAATAGGTAAGTAATAACAATCTAAGAACCAATCAAGGTCAGATATCAAGCCATAAATCAAGGAAATAACTAGTCATCAAAGAACTAGTCAAGACCATAGATTGAGGAGAGAACTAGACATCAAGGATCTAGTCAATACAATAGATCAAGGAAAGAATATACCTAAGAACTAGATAATATCTCCTAATATCTAAATAAGATAAAATAAATATCCACACACATAAGTGGGTGAGGATAAATATAATAAAGGTAAATAAAGTGCCTAGCAAACATGAGCTAAGGTAAATACCTACTCTAACACCCCCTCAAGTGAAGCTAGGGGCCAAAATAGAAGTGGCATGTCCACGATGAGTCCGAAACTAGGCCTCGATGAGGTAATCATGTACAATAACCGGGAAAAAACGGAACACCACAAGGTACCCAAAACCAGTAACAACAATGTAAAGAGAGTAAAGACCTGCTCCAAGGCATCCCAAGAAGATCGGCTCAAAAAAATTGTACAATATTGAAGAATTTTTATGTGCACCGTGGTCTAAATCCACTACTTGATCACAAAAATTAAAAACAACTCGACACTGGCTTCACCGGTAAAATCTCCATACAAGGAGATTGTCAATAGAGTGATGCCGAAAGTGCAAAAAAAACACCAAACATAATTTGATCAATCTCAAATAGGTTTGTCATGATCCAAGAACAATAACCAAAGCAATAAGGCAAGGACACAAACTCTAGAGTGTCACGATCTAAGAAAAGCAAAGGTAAAAGCCAAGGACACGAAACCCGAAGAAGTGGGATCAACATCACACCCTCCCATACCGTTGAATGGGTGGAGTGATGCTACAAATCTATATGAGTTACCCAAAAAACTACTTAAACATCGACAAACTAACACTAGATTGCACTAGAATAGATCCCCATAAGAGATATTATCAACAAGCCAAAAGTGTCAAAAATACAAATACAAAATCTCTCGACAAACAAGAGAGATACACTACACCTCTATTTTGCATAAAAATACACGCAACAACAAAATATGACCAAATCCCAAATATATGAATACACAAATAATTTATTTGCAAAATAAAACTTACAGACAGATGTCAATAGAAATCTCCTACTCTGATACCATGAAAGGAACGATAACTAGATCATACCAAGCCAAGAACATAGATGCTAATCAAACACCATGATCAATAAGATGAAAGTAATTCACCATAATAACTTTACATAAACCTTTCCAAACAAATGAGTAGCAATATCATATATTATTATGGAACTCAATGCAATACATTGAGAATGTGACTTGCTTAAATAGGTAAGCAATAACAATCTAAGAACCAGTCAAGGTCATAGATCAAACCATAAATCAAGGAAATAACTAGTCATCAAAGAAGTAGTCAAGACCATAGATTTAGGAGAGAACTAGACATCAAGGATCTAGTAAATACCATAGATCAAGGAAAGAACTATACCTAAGAACTAGATAATATCTCATAATATCTAAATAAGATAAAATAAATATCCACACACGTAAGTGGGTGAGGATAAATACAATAAAGGTAAATAAAGTACCTAGGTGAACATGAGCTAAGGTAAATACCTACTCTAACACAATCTTGTGTTTGTATCCAAATTCATTCTCCCTTCGAAGCTAAGAAATGTCACGACTTAACAAGATACTTAGAGACACACAAATCATGGTATAAGTCATTTTGTAGCCGGGGAGGGGATTCATTTGACTCTTTATCACTAAGGCATTGGAGAAATGAATAGCACCTTCATTAAGGATTTGATCTATCTTGACTACTATAGGTCGCTTCCTTTCAACCAGTGTGATAGGACCCGCTTTTGTAACATTTGTTGGTGAAGGACACGAAGAGATCCTTTTTTTCACAATTCAAGGGTAACCTTGAGAAAATATGATCAATAAACCACATTTTAACTCTCACGAGTCATCACTACTAAATAATGGAGATATTATCTCAATAAGGTTTAGGTTACTAAAGACACTTAAAACCTACTTGCTTCTATATTTTTGCCGGAGAATTTCTTCATTTGTTGCTAAAAATCACAAACAGGGGTACTTCAAGTAGGATTCATGGTTATTTAAAATTTTTGGTGGTAAATCAAGCAAGATGAAGTTGATTTCACCAGATCTTTTAGAACCTTTAGACAATTGATAAAATAATGGACATAATGCTTCAAAATATCCAAAATATTCCTTCAACTAGAAGGTGTGCATCAATGGAGGCCCAAATCTACATGGTTTCACACAATCTTTAAGAATTCAACATGAAGGCTTGAGCTAAAGACTCAATTAAACATTAACAACCCCTAGTTCATCACACCTAAGATACACTCATAGGCTTACAAACAATATTTATCAACATAGTGGAAGTAAAATGATTTTAAATTGTTTATTTCATTACCAGATGAAATCTCTTCTCATAATTAAATTGTAAATGCCAAAATACTAACACAAGGATGAGATCTTGTGTGATTCAAAGATATTTTAATATAATATTGCAACAGGAACAAGAAAAACTATTTGAAATACATTCTGAAATAAAAGTACACATAATTTTTCCATAGATCAACATAGATTAAGTTGAGATTTATTAGATTCATTAGCAAGGGAAATTTTCTTGAAAAATCTCAGAGCTTGT
The DNA here is from genome assembly GCA_018340775.1 of Taxus wallichiana var. yunnanensis. NCBI lineage: Eukaryota > Viridiplantae > Streptophyta > Pinopsida > Cupressales > Taxaceae > Taxus > Taxus wallichiana. The sequence goes on from CM031236.1 coordinate 147,385,047, forward strand.
CAATGGCTATACACTTCGAACCATCTTGATGTGATTGGAATCTAAAACACAAGAAAGTAATGGGTTTCTCGGATGGTCTCTTAGAAGATGGGATTTCTCAAATTTTCTCATAGAAATTAAACCCCAACCATATGCAAGAGTATTCTCATGGATTTAAACAATTCACTCACTCACTCATCCCAAATTTTCCCCCAAAGGAAGAATATTTGAGGAATCCTTTACTTGTTAAAAATTTGTGTCAAAAAGTTATGTTTAACAAATTTACACCTAAAGTCACTACATGGATGAATCATGAACTCGATCACATTTCTTAGACCCTCTACTATTAATGGGATGCCATATTATAATTTTTGACAAAGATTCTTAATCATTCTTTCATTCTGTCATGATAGAAATCCTCATCCATTGAACAAGTCTTAGTATAAAAATGGACCCAACGGCAGCCTCAAATGAGCACACCCTCCCCGTGTCCATGGTATGAAAAATCTTTACCGATTGCTTGAAGAAAAGTCTAAGTATGGGTAGGGCTAGCAAAAACCTCGCGTCTTCTTGCACAACTCCAAAGGTCAAACCGAGAGGAAAATTTTCAAATGAGCATAGGCCCTCCACATGGAAAAGGTTTGAGTTCAAGCAAGCCTCGAGAGTCTCAAAATTCCCGCATGATTTGCCTCTCTCGCTTCTAACTTTTGATTTGGGCCCCAATGGAGTTGTGGATTATTTCATAACCTTTCTCCCTCATACAAAAAGGCAAAAATATGCAAAAGGATCTAGAAACCTCGCTTCCCTACTCATAACTTGAAATACGCCACGTGACCTTCTTCGAGGTCAAAACAAGACTTTTTCCCTATTGCTTCATATTTTTTGAATAACCAATTAGATACTATCGGGGCCACGGGCCAATTTGGTATTTTTTCAAAATGTGACAAAAGTTATAGGTTTCACCTAGAATACCCATCGATCCGCATCTAATTAGAAAGGATCATGTTTCCACCGATGTTGGGGCAAAAATTGACAAGGAAAACATGACTATGAAAAAATAGAAGGAAGGGGAAACCCCAATTCATACCCAAATTATAAATTCTTTCTCATGGATAGAGAAATGGAAAAAATATCTAGACTTAATGTGATCCTCAACCAAAGTAAAGGACCGATGATGACATCCCGAAAAGGAAAACATTTTCATGCATCCATATAGGGAGACATAAAACACTTCCAACCATACGGAATGAGAAATTTTTAACAAATAGGGCGAGATTAAATTGAGCACCAACATCAGCTCCAACACGGATGGGCACTCCTATGAGTTCCATAAGAACAATGCAGACTAGACCATGTTACAAAAAATCCATTAGGTAATAGAGTCAAAAACAATCTTGCAGAGTAGAAAGAGAACAACCAATCCCCAAGAGTGAACTAAGAAACCAACAAAAACTGGTCACCAAGGACTAGGAGAAATCGAAACAGAAAAACATAAAAACACAACAAAAATAAAAGACTATACACTATACAATGATGTGCACCTTGATTCAGAGAAAAAAACAAGGAAAATTTTTAACTACCTTCGATTCTAGATATGACCATGCTAAGCATTCCGATATGTCTTTAACATCTTGTCATATGATTGTTTCTCTTTTCCATATAAGTTGCTATCTAACCACATTTTTTAGGCTTATCCTTTGTGCCTAGGTCAAGTTTTTCAACATCTCTTGAGGATGCATCAAAAATCAAAGTCCCAAGAAAATCAACCTGCTCAGGATATCTGCATTGATCAATTTCATACTCCTTGAAAACAACATAGCTCACAGAGTTATCAACATCAATGTCTTATGTGCAATACTTCATAAGAAGCATTGTTGGGGTCCTCAATGAGATATAAAATTTTCTTTTCACCATATAACTTCACAAGGCTTCCCTTAATTGGTATGGTTTCATAAGACATGTCCATTTGCACACTTCGACCCACACTAGCTTCCCACTTTCTAGATAATAACATCCCCAATTTAACAGGACAATCCACAATGACCACATTCAAGGTTAAGTACTTCCCTGGTTATGCTTCAAATTTTACTACTAAACCCTTGACACATCCAACTACTAGCACCTCTCAGGAATCCATGGTAGTACATTTTCCATAAGTTGTTTTTACTTTGATATTTAACTCATTCATGACCTCAAGAGGCATTACATTACATAAGGCTCCTCAATCAAACATGCAGTTATGTAATATTCTATCATTAATAATCAAAGTAGTAAAAATGGATCCACATTCAACTCCTAATCAACCGTAGAAGTTCCCAAATAAACCTCACGTGGTTCACCCAATTCCTCTAATGCTTGTTGTTTTTCTAATTCTGCAATGGCAGGAGGAACCTCTACATTGTTTACATTTTTACCCTGGGTGACCTTTTCTTCCTTAAACCCAAATACTCAAATTCCTCTTCTTATGCTTAGGGATTCTAAGAAATTCAACAATAGGAATAGTAATCTTGATTTGACTCAAGATTTGGGCTATATCATAAGGAACATATTTTGGTAAGGTAATATTAGGAGGAAGGTTTACAAATTCATCTGATGGCACGAGATTTTTCATAGTCTGAGCATGGGGAGGAACACAAGTTTTATTTGGGGTGACAAAGCCTTTTCCATATGCATCCTTTTTAGGGGTTTCCTTAGGGATACTGGTAAGAATTGGAATTTTTTGTTTGGCTTGTGGCCCTAACCCTTTGACAACTTTACTCCTAGTATTATATTCTTTTTCTTGGGCAACTACTGCATTCATTAAAAATTGTCTTGTCCTCTTCTAAAGGAATTCCTCCATCATATTTTTAATCATTAATACCCTTAAGTACTAAAAATTATTATTAGGAAACTCAAAATATTTTACCATATCAATTTCAAAAGTATGAATGCGAGGAAGAGGTAATACCTGGTGAATGCAATCCCAAAAATCAGCAACAGCTTCTGTACTTATCGGGCTTCAATTGATGTTGCTCCTTGCTATGAACTTGCAAAGCATTCTATCATGCATGCATCATAATTTGTCTCATCATCATCAGCTTCCTCAATTTATTTGTCTTCATCACATGGGGAATGGGGCAATAAAAATCTATCACACCACTCCATATCATGGACCTCTTCCATAGTAGCAACTCTGGTAGCTAAAGGATTAGGCACCAATGCTTTCCCAGGGTTAGGGCTGTCTATTTCTTGATCCCATGGGCCCTTTACCCTTGTCATCTGATCTATGATCACCTCTGGGATGATTTTCAAATATTTCTTGACCTTGTGGCTTGTGCTAACCTTAGAAACCTTGTCCAATCCCCTTCTCTCGCTTTGGCCAATTTATAGGATATTTCAATGTACTCCATCCAATGTTTTATAATGTCTTCTAGATCCACAAACTTACTTAAGTGAGGCTTCTATGGATTGATCAGCTTGATACCTTCCCTCTTAGGAGGCTTACAAACTGCTTTGATATTTTTTTCAATCTACAAAGCCATGGTGAAGGCTTGCCTCAAAGTTCTTGGGTTTTTGTCCCTTAAATAATAAGCAGCCTTTTTGTCAAAAGAATTAGAATATTTTATTAAACAAGAAACATCACTTGGCCTCAGGATTATAGGTAGCCTATTCAAGGTATTATTGAACCTAATATTGAATTCATGAACATATTCAATAGGATTCTTATGAATATTCTCAAATTCAAACCAAAGAAACTTGGGATCATTCTTGTTCCCATATTGCAATCTAAAAGCATTTTTCATTTCCGTCCATGAATCTATTCAACTTATCTGAAAATACTTATACTAATCATGTGCATCCTCCTTAAGAGTATGAATAATTAATTTTATATGCACATCCTCAAATTTAATCTCAAAGTCTTCCATCATATTGACAAAAATTTTAAATGTTGATCGTCGCTGATAGCATTATTCCTTGAAATTTAGGCAATCAAATTCTAACAACTTCTATTACTATATTTGAATATCCAACCATACCTCTAAAATTTATAGGACCAAAAGTATTCACAAGAAAAAGAGGTAATTGTGGAGGTTGGGCCATCTGCTTTGAGGAGGCGATCTTACAAGAGATGAAAATGATGAGGGACAAGGGGTCTTTTGAACCAAAGAGTATAATTTTCAAAATGAATGTCCTCTAAAGACTATGTTTCATGGAAAACCCTATCAACTTTGGAAAATATAGGATAGACTTAGAAGCACACTTATCAGACACAAATGAAGGCCCCTCTCTAGTTGGAGAATTCAGATCTATATGAAAATTACCTGATTCAGAATCACTTGAAGAAGAATAGTAATCCTCAACCACAGGTTGATCACTTTTCACAATGGATAACTCTTTTCTTGATTCTTGATCTCCAACTATTTTCCAGACTCTTTTTCCTTCTGAATTTGTCTTTCCTAGTTCTAGAAACAACTTTTTGGTAGGGTCTTTAGTGAAGAAAGATCTTATTCCTTCCATCTTTACAAATATTAGTGATAGATTTAACTTAATACAGGTTAAGCCAATGCTATTTATTAGTATTTAAATCAACATGGAGTCGCCACTAAGGATTTTCACCTTAGTTGTGCAAAATAACTATAAATGACTTGTCAAATATCTATCAATACTTAATTCCTACAAAGCTTAGTATATCTGACCTTCCTTTACCATTATTTATCACTTATGATATAAATTTAGTGTAATAACCAATATAAACTGGAAATATTATAGACATAACTTGTAACTTCACACAATTTTTAAAAATATCAACACAAGATGATGTTTAAATAATGTATTTGCACTTAGATCATTTAAGAAACATTAACCGGTCTCCGTATGTGTACTCCTTTTTCAAATAATCCTCGCAATGGCACCATTCCAGGTGTTGGTATCCAAATTGATTCTCCCTTGGAAGCCAAGCAACATCATAGATTTAACAAGATACTTAGAGATAGAAAAATCATGGTATAATTCATTTTGTAGCTGGGGAGGGGATTCAACTAACTCTTTGTCACTCAGGCATTGGAGAAATGGATAACACCTTCATTAAGGATTTGATCTATCCTCACTACTTTAGGTTGTGCCTTTCAACTAGGGTGAGAGGACCCATTTTGTAACCTTTGTTGGTGAAGGAAATGAAGAGATCCTTCTTTGCACAATTTTTAGAGAACCTTGAGAAAATATGATCAATACACCACAATTTAACTCTCACGAGTTTTCACTTCTAAAGAATGGAGATATTTTCTAAATAAGGTTCAGGTTACTAAAGACACTTAAAACTTGCTTGCTTTTGTATATTTTGGCAAAGAGAATTCATTTATTTGTTGATACACAACACAAATAGGGGTAGTTTAGGTAGGATTCATGGTTATTTGAAATTTTTGGTGTGGAATTAAGAAAGATGAAGTTGATTTAACCAAATATTTGAGAAGCTTCACAACAATTGGAAAACTAACAAATAGAATATTTCAGAATAGCCAAACTATTCCTTCAATAAGAAGGTGTGGATCAATGGAGGCCTAAGCTAAAGACTCAATTAAAGATTAACAACCCCTAGTTCATCATGCCTAAGATACACTCATAGGCTTACAAACCATCTTTATCAACATAGTGGAATTAAAATGATTTTAAATTGTTTATTTCATTACCAAATGAAATCTCTTCTCATAATGAAATTGAAATGCCAAAATACTAAAACATAAATGAGATCTTGTGATATTCTAGAGAGATTTTAATATAATAAATTGCAATGGGAACAAGAAAAGCTATTTGGAAGACATTCTGAAATAAAAGAAGACAAAATTTTGCCAAAGATCAACACAAATTAATTTGAGATTTATTAGATTCATCAGTAGGGGAAAGTTTCTTGAACAATCTCAAAGCTTGTCAATGGATGCACACTTGAAACCATCTTGATGTGATTGGAATGTAAAACATAGGAAATTAACAGGTTTCTTAGATGGTCTCTCAGGAAGATGAGATTTCTCTAATTTTACAATAAAAATTAAACCCGACAATTTGCAAGAGTATTCTCATTGCATTTATACAATTCACTCACTCACTCATCCCAAATATTCCCTAAAAGAAGAATATTCAAGGAATCCTTTTCTTCTTACAAAATTTTCTCGTAAAGTAATGTTTTACAGATTTACAACCAAAACCTCTAGAGGATGATTCTTGAACCGATCACGCTTTCTCGGACCCTCTACCGTGACTCAGATTTCATATCATATTTTTTACAATTCTTAATCATTCTTTCATTCTATCATGTGATAAATCCCCATTTTAATCATTTTGAGGTGGATCCATATGGTTGGATTTTACAAGAAATCCCTTTCACCATCGAGAATACACCTTGAGAAATGAGTACCCTCGCTTGTATGCCTAAATTTTTGTGCTACGTGTCCGAAAGTTAGCCAAGTGCAAAGAGGAGTCAAAGAAAATTTTCCACGTGTTTCCTTGGCTCAACTATATAGGTGAAGTCCAGAGGCAGGTTCCCAAACAAGCATGGGCCTCTCGACATGTTCAAGACCCTGTAGATAATTGCATCGCTTGTTGAAAAGTCATAGTATGGGAAGGTCCAACAGAAGCTTCCACACATTTGTTTGACACAACTTCAAAGATGAAGTTTAGAGGTAGATTCTCAAATGAGTGCAGACTCTCCACATGCCCTGGGCCCAAGAAAGTTACCTCGGCCATTGAACAAGTATTAGTATAAAAAAGGAGCCAACGGAAGCCTCCACGTGTCTCCTTGGCGCAACTGCGAAGGTAGGACCTAGAGACGGATCCTCAAATGAGTGCAACCCGTCCACGTGTCCATGGTTTGAAAAAGTTGCACCAGATGCTTGAAGAAAAGTCTAAGTATGGGAAGGGCCAAGGAAAAACTCCAAATGTATTCTTGTGTAACTCCAAAGGTCAAACCGAGAGGAAAATTTTCAAATGAGCTCGTGCCCTCCACATGGAATGGCTTTGAGTCAAGTGGACTTGAGAGTCTTAAAATTCCTCGACCAGCCTCTTCACTTCTAAATTTTGATGTGGGCCCAAACGGAGTTGTGGATTTTTTCATAACCTTTCTCCCTCATACAAAAAGGCAAAAATATGCAAAAGGCTCACAACCTCGCTTCTCTTGCTTGTAACATGAAAAACTACGCCATGTGTCCTTCTTTTGGGTCATGTAAGAATTTTTCCCGCCACTTCATATTTGTTGAATAAACAATTAGATAATGTCGGGCCGTGGGGCCAATTTGGTAGTTTTACAAATGTGACAAAAGTAACAAGTTTCACCAATAAGAAAGGATCATGTTTCCACGGATGTTGGGAGAAAAATTGATAAGGAAAACATGATTGTGGAAAAATAGAAGGAAGGGGAAACCTTGAATTCATGCCCAAATTACAAATTCTTTCTCATGGAAAAAGAAACGAAAAACAATATCTTGACTCAATGTGATCCTCGACCAAAGGAAAGGACTCAAGATGGCATCTCGCGAAGGAAAAATATTTTCATGCATCCATACAGGGAGACATAAAACACTTCAAACCATATGAAATGATAACTTTTGAACAAGCATGGTGAGATTAAATTGAGCACCAACACGCTTTGTCCTGGATAATATCATCACAGCTTTAGGAAGCCATATTATGGGCCCACAAATCTCACCAAGCCACTATGATTATCAATATTGACTTTGAGAAATCCTATGATCGATTGAATGGCCTTTAATCCGCCATACTTAAGGCACTTGGCTTTTATCCAAAATTCCCCATCTTTATTTAATCAAATGATTGAGTCGGGCAATATGTTTTTCAGTTTTTATGTATGCATTTTCTCAAATATCTATCAATGGCCTTAGCTCGGAGCCCTTTGGGCTATTCTCGGTCTATCAAACATGGTTGTAGCCATAGGGATGCGTCCTCTAGCCCTTGCACTTTACATGCTAATGGCTAAAGGATTTGGTTATCTATTAGCACATGCTAAAAATCAAGGTCTTGTTCATGGAATTCCACTCCATGTTAAGCCCTCCTCTCAAATCCTCAATGGGAATTTTTTAGATGATTCATTCTACTTATGCTTAGCGAGTATAAAAGTAACATTTGCAATGGCATGCAATTCTTGGATACTTTCTTCCTAGTTTTTGGTTCCTCCATTCAATGGTGATAAACTCAATGCCACAGAAATCCTTCCTTCCGCACCGACTAGCTTGCAACATGTGATTGGAAAATTCTTCAACATGGTGAAATCTTAAAATTCCTCGTATTCCTTTTTCTTTTCAAGCCTCCTCGGATTGATCTATGGAATTATGTCAATCAACAGTGGTGAAAAACTAGAATATTGATCACTAGAACTTTGTCTCCTATTCCGCTGGGAAATTTTATTTTATTTTCCAATGTTTATGTGGCCTCCCATGTTTACTATTCATCTTGTTGGGTGCCTTTCATAACATCCATTCAAAAGCTAGAAAACTTGCTCAAATTTTTCCTATGGACTAATGCTTCTACTGGAAATGGTTTTCATCGTGTTTCTTGGGATATATGTTGCTTACCTCACAATTCCTCCCAGAGGCCTTGGTCTTATCCACATCCAGAGAAAAGGGAAAGTTCTCTGTGCCAAGTGGGTTATCTATAGCATCGTTGTCCAGAGAAGCTTGGAAATTTCTCATATGACATGGAATCTCAAAAGGATCTCGCTTATCACCAACCTACATGAAAAGGTTTAGGGTTTTTCAATCTACTCACCACTCTTGTGCCTATCAAAGTCAGGCACCTTCATGCTTAAAAGTATCTGGAAATCCTGGGAATTTTTCAAACCCTTGATTTTATGAAAAGGGGATGGATTTTGTAATGAGCTATCTCTCAACCACTAATCTCTAGTGATCACCAATTTTTCAATCTCAAGATAAATGTCTTGAAGAGGTCCCGAGAATGTCTACGCACTTAAATTCTTCAAACGTGGAATTCATACCATTTAATATTTTTTGTATAAAACCAAGTCATCCTAGTTTGCTTGGCCGGAGTTTAAATTTTTTTTTTGGCTCTCCAACCAGATCGTATACATTTAATACTATGATCAGTTTTATTCTTGATCACATGCTACATAAGATTTTTGTGCGTGCTTCTCACCCTTGGTGGATAAAGTGGAAGTTGTTTGCACGATACTCCTTTCTATAACTATAAATCCAACAAAGTCTATCGATGCCTCTCACCCTATTTTACCATGGTGGAAAACTCAACATTCACTAGGGAATTAATGCCACCCCATCTAGTTGAAAGATAGTATGAAACTATTTGGACTATATGTGTTCAGCCAAACATTACTCATTTTGTTGGTGTATTTTTCACCAAGGCCTTGCTATTGGGGCATGTCTTGTTCAAATTGGTATTTTGGCTCCCAAATTCCCCTTATGTGGGCATATAGAAATAATTATGCATGTTTTCTAGTTCTGTTCTAAAGCTTAAATTACCTGGAACTAGATCCATATGTTTTTCTTTCCTTCCTCATATCCTCTTGGGAGAAAATTCCAAATTCTACCTATGTTCACCCAAATTTGGCATGTTTTCAGAGGGGAGATTTTAATTTTGATATGGAAAGAAATTAAAGTTTTTGTCTTTGCTAATTCCTTAGTTGATCATTCCTTCTCAATTTATAACAAATCTATGGTGATCTCCAATTTTCTTCTGCAGATTCAAGTTCAAGTGAATAACGTGACACTAGAGGTGCACCACCTCCGAAATTTATTGTGACATTTGGGGAAGCCCTATGTAATGTTGCCTAGTTCCTCCTTCTCCCACTAGGTGCTCCTCGCCTTCCGCTTATGGTGGCCGACATAGTAGATCCCAGTGTCGTGTTCACTACTCCTATTGTTCTCTGGGCCGAGCCGCCATTCACACACACTCACCCGGGAACCACCGCAATTAAGGCTTTCCACTGCATTCCTCATATTCCCAAGAGGGCTGGGGCTCACCGCCTCAAAAACATGGGTGGGGTTCTCTCCTCGATTGTCATCTCACCAGTAGGGTTGGAGTTCGACTCCGCCACTTCTCAACAGCCACCTGCATCGCCCACCACCCTTTCCTACTACCGGAGAATTCCCCGGCTCATCTTAGCGATTCCTACGCATGGGAAATCAGACCTTGAAGAAGAGTTTGCTAATGGCTGGGAGATTCCCGAAACTGGAAAGGATCTACCTAGTTCAGGGTGGCTAGATGATCAGGATCCACTTGCCTTGGGCATGTTTGCTACTACTTCCCGATTTTGTCTTTGTTTTTTGCTAGGATTGGTTTTTTGTTTTTTCTCACTAGGCTCAACATAGTTTGTTTCTTGTTTTTGGGTGTGCTCTCATACCGCCTAGTTTTTTCTTTTGAAAGCTATCTTATATCTTATCGTATTAATATAATCTAAGATCTTTTCATAAAAAAATATAAAAAGGGGTATGACCAAACATATTAGTCAATACCATAGTTTTATCTACCTTAGATTGTATTGTTTTACGCAAAACAATTAATTGTGATGTAAAATAAATAGTTTTATAATGATGCACAAAGATAATTTATTTCTTTGGTTAATAAATTATTCCTATATGAATGATAAAATAGAGTGGAGAGATGAAAAAGTGAATAAATATCTATGAAGATGTATTAATTGAACTTAAAATGTGAGCATTCCTTTAGGAGGGGAATCTAACCACACATGTTATTGCCAAAGGGCAAGTTACCAAAATATGAGTGTCAACACCTATTTCACATATTTTTTTAGAAGTGTGATCAAATAGGTACATCATTGTTTTGATGAATTACCATGTGCATCCATAAGATCCTTTTCCATGTAATTAGGTGATTTATGAACTATTTTTCAACTAGTAATGGTCCTAACGGTACATGCCTAGGTGGAACAAGCCTTATATATTCCAAAACAATAAATGAATATTTTGTTTGGTTCAAAATATTGAAAACTAGAATTACGTATTAAATACCAAACGTTGAGCTTTACATAATATTGGGTAATTGTATTTGAGCGATACATTGACTTAATCTGTAACCAAATTTACTTAAATTTTTAATGCAATCAAAGTAATCTAAATCAACACACCTCGTTGGTCAAAGAGAATTTACGAGGTAGAGTGATGGTCATGCATATTGTGACTCTCATAAAATTAATAGACATTAAGCCTATTAGTGTATTACTCTTACAAAAAAAATCAATATTTTATTGATATTAGTCAAACCCTGATAGATGATATAAGTGTGCATTGTACAACCAAATATCTGATCATAAGAAAGAAACGAAAAAATAATAAAACCATTCACATCCTTGATAAAGAAAGATAGATCTACATTGTAATGTATTATGATACACTTTTAATGAAAGGATATATAGGATTATTTAATGTTGTGCAAAAACATGCAAATTATCTCAATCAAATTCAATGATGAACATATCATCAACATGGGATATATGATGGAGCTCCGGTCATTCTAACATTCACCAAGGATAAAGAAGAAATGATGTATAAATAGATATAGTAGTTCTTAGTTTAATACATATGTGCATAATAAATTCCTAATGACAATGTAGATTATTGAGGATCTAGCATTTTCTTCGCCTAACACTGTAGAAGATACAATTTTATAATTGGAAATAAAGTAAAAGAGTTTATTATGTCGAGTATTATAGTGGGAGCCAAAACAACCCAAGGAATTCTTCATTTGATGTTTGTTACAAGTATAAAAATGTGTTCAGAAGACTTGGATACAATATATGAAATAAATTTGTTGTCTAAATCATATATAATCTTATAAAATTACAGCAAAAAGTAGACTTATCTCAATTCAAATAAACACACCATCTTCTATACCAAATATCATATTTCAAATAACACAAGGAAATGTTGTCAATTTTGAATTGATTATAATCTTAAACCTTTTGTTGTATTCTAGCTTAGCATACTAATAAAATGTGCGGGACATCATGATTAATATTGTGTTTTGGTTACTATTATGACTGTATGGTTATATTGTGGACTTGATGGGAATGTAAGGATATGATGATGATCTAGAATGGTTTCCTTGTTATAAATTAATTGTGATGTCATCACTCTTCGATATTGCTTTTATTTGATTTATCTCTGTGAATGGAGACATAGACATTATTGTGCATTGTACCTACAAATATTAATAGATGAACAACATTAACATATTTGTGATATGGGATCAAGGATAGACACTCGAGGAAAGATAGAATGATGTGTAATGATGTAGATATATATATATATATTGATATTTTGAATTTTCTTCATATTGATTTTATTACGATGTTCAAAGTTATTTTGTGATTTCTTTGATATTGAAGAATGGGTGAAATGGTGAACGAGTGAAAGTATTTCTTAAATTAGATGATTCAGTTGGTTTATGATCTTAATTGCAAATTGATGTATTAACGGAATCAAAATGTTGAAAATTGAGAGTAATTGTTGAATTACTTGGTCTTAGCAATAGTAGTTATGATATTTGATGTTGAAATTGATATGTAGATATAAGCATTTTTATTAGTTCGATATCACTAATATGGCCATGAGGCTAGAAAGGTATTGTGTGATTTTACAGTAATTATATCACAACAACAAACTATGGGGGTAGGAGACCAACAACGAAGGAATGTGGGGTATTGGCAAATGGTCACCATGGAAACTTGTGTAATGTTGTTGTTTTGTTATTTTTGTTTAGGGGGTCCCCATGGGGGGATGACCTCCAATTGTGACCATGGGGTTTGTGTGTATGTTCCCTTTTATTTAATTATTGTTGAGTATGTGATTTAATTTGTGATGTAATTTCCTTTTTATCATTATTGATTAATGTGTCTTAATTAGGTAAATTAATCATGTTAGTAAAGCTAATTATGGATGGGACAAAAAAGAGTCATTTATTATATTAGATGGTTCTTTGGTTTATGTGTTTTAAGTTGAGTGTATGTGATCTTGAGTGTTGTACACTCTACCTCTCCTTAGAAATTCGGATTTGGCCTTAAGGGCCAATTTTGGAGGCTTGTGGGACAAGTTAAACTTGTCCCACACCTCTTAAATTATTATACCAACCCTACCTATGGGTTGGGGTCAAAAATAGACCCCATTATGTGTTTTGTAAGGTAAAAGGTGAGATTTGATTTTCACTTTCTTTCATGTGTCTTAAATTTTTGTCCTTATGGGGTGTGGGTTGAAGTGGTGTGTGTAAGAGGGTTGTCATACCTCTCAACCACCCATTTATTATGCCTTGGGGTTGAGGTTTGACTTGTGATATGGAGTTGAGGATGAGTGATGTGGCATCCTACATGGAGCCACCTCACCCTCTTCTTCCTTTTTATTTATATGCATGTTTAATTGTTGTTTTAGGGGGTTACTTGCTCATTTTTTTTTAGGAATGCTTGTAATTTTGGAGAGCTTGCTTGAGAATGGAGCTTGGAGTGGATGGTGGTTTCTTAGGATTTTGGAAGGCTTGGAGCTTGTTGTGTATTGATACTCTTCATTTGTGAGGTAGATCTCCACCTTTGTTTTTACCTTGTTATTTTGTTGTGCTCTTATGTGTAGATGTTGATTGTTACATTGGTTATGCTTGTTGGAAATAGACTTGATTCTTAGGTTATGGGAGAAATGGAAATGGGGTAAAACTTGAGGGAGGCATAAGAGAAATGTTATTGGGATTTTAGGAGGGAGTTGGGTTGGGATGTCCACCTTGTTGATAAATATGTTTTGTATTTATCTTGTTATTATCTTGGGAGGCATAAGGGGGAGGCATAAGAGTGGGTTGATTTCTTGAGGAGGCATAAGAGTGGGTTGATTTTTGTGTGGTGTATCTTCTTTGGAGGGAGGCATAAGAGTGTTGTGTATTATTGTGATGGATTTTTTGGAGGCTCATAGACACACCCAAGCCCTTGGGAGGCATAAGAAGAACCCCCATGTTCCTTTCTCCTCCATGGCTTTAGCATGAAGCCTTTGTGTTTTGATATTTGTTGATTGGTTGTAAATAAATTGGTATTGTGTTATTTCATTGTTTTCTGATTGAATGTGTGTGGAAGCCATTTTGAGTTTCCATGGTTGTCTAAATAGCCCTCATTGCTTCCTTGTTGGGGCTTGGGGGCCAATGAGGAAGAAGACTTCTCTCCTCATTGGATATTTTGGTTGGGTGGAGAGTGTTGCCTACTCCCCCATTTTTGTGTGTTTGATCTTGATGAAGATGGTGGGAAATCAATGAGATAAAGTGCTCTTGTTTGAGAAAGATGTAGAGTTGCACTATTGTGTTATTATGAAATTTGTAAATACTTATAAATTGTGTAATGGTTTATTCATGTAATCTCATTCATTCTTGGAATTTATGGTTTATCATGGCATTATTTATATGGTGAATGTGAACTTTGTAAATGGTTTGAAATTAATCTTCAAATAAATGTTATTTTAAATATGAATAAAATTATTTCTTAAAGGATAGTAAGTTTTAATAAAAGGTAAATGTTGATTAGTTTTTGCATTATTGGATAATCCTTTTCTTGAATAGAGATAAATTTCATTTAATAGGTTTTCATTTTTCCCTATTAAATGATGTATAAAAAGGAATTAATTGAAATTAATTTTATAATATAATGTTTCTTTGTTTTGATAAAATTGTCTTAAAATGCCTAAACAAAAAAGTGAAACTAAAATATCCTTTAAATTTTTTGTTATACAAATAAATTGAAAATATTTATTATTCAAGTTGTGTTATCTAATATGTAATGCAATATAATATATATCAATGTATTATAAATAATATAATTATAAAATTTATTTTACATTTATTCTTATAAATTTACAATTTCATGTTTAAATGACAAATATAATTAATTAATTAAATCTATATATTAATATAATGATAATCCATTATTAATATATAATAAAATAACATTATAAAATTAGGCTATGATAATTATAAATTATGTAATATTAAATAAATATTTTATTAAATGTAAGAAAGTTATTAATAATAAACAATATATATGAACATAAATATAAATATATATATAGTCATTAATTATTTTTATTATAATAAAAAGGTTAAGTAAAATTATATTAATATAGTTAAAAACTTGTAAGGGGGATCAGCCATAGGCCGTTTAGAATTTTTTAATAAATAAAAAAAAGGAAAAAATGATGGTCCTCCCTAAAACTATATAACCCCATGGCACATATGTGTGTTTTTTTATTAAAAGGTAAATCCCACCCAAAAAAATAATTTATATGGGGGGGTGGGGTGGCCCCCTCCCCCAAACTGCTAAACCCCACCAAAAATTAAACAAACCTATTTACTTCAAGTGGCCATTAAAAGGCCTGTGTAAATGCTTAAACCTGCGATTTGTGATGAAATAAACCGCAATTTGTATATATCTACGTTTTATATTATATATATATATATATATATATATATATATATATTTTACATTTATTTTAATTTATATTAAAAAAAACTAAATTAAATATATAATAAGGATATATATACATATATGCCAATATATATATATATAAATATGTATATACTTTTCTTATGTACAAAAAAATATATAGGGTTTAGTTATTTTACCCAAATGGGTATACACAATATTTACAAATGTATACATTTAACCTACAAGTAAAAATACAAATACCTTTAATAAAAAATACAAAAGAGAAATAATAAAACCCACAAAGGAAATGAATAGATCCAATTGTTAAGCATAAATTCAATCAAAAATAAAGCTTCAATCCTTTAATGGCCTCCATGGCTTCTTCATCTTTATTCCTCCTTTCTTCCTTAATCTACAAAATAAAACAAGAGAAATGAGAGATTAGGTTTAGAAAATGAATATATGAGGAACCATAAGGATATCTAGGGTTACTTTTTATAACCTAAATCTAAGGGCTAGAAAGATTAGATCTAATGGTGTAGGATGAACCCTACATCACTTAAGTGATGGGGTATTTAAGGTGGGAATGTTTTAAATAAAAGATGTGTGTGTGTAATGTTAAATGGGGCCTAAGGGGTTAGACTAAGTTGTGCACTTGCCCCCTTTAGAATAATGAACTTATTATATATTGCATGCATTTAACAATGCAAGATTATTATCCTAGTATGATTTAATATAAAATTGATTTTGTACCTTAAATAAAATTAATTTAAAAGGGATTAATGGAGTTATGTTTTGAAAAGTAATGAATATTATTTAAATAAAATTTTGGAGCCTTATTAGTGAAAGAATTAAAACATAATATTAATTTTGAAAATTGGCAATAATCTTAATTAGTCGATAATTATTTTCCGATGCCTTGTAATTGTTTAAAATTTTATAATCTAGATTTGATTAAATCTCAGCTAATGCCTTGTAACCTTTTAAAAAAAAAATTATTCCATAATTTTTAAATTTTCTATTTTTATCGGGTTTCGCGGGGTTTATGTGGGAAAAATGTGGGCGTTACACTTGGTATCAGAGCCGTGGGTTCAACACTTGGACCCAGGCCAAATTTGAAACCCAAAAACCAGTTAATAAAATTTGAACCTCCATAATTAAAATAATAATAAAATAATAAAGTTGTTTGAATTATTGTACTCACCTAATGGCATTTTTTTCGAACCCGTTAAACCAAAAATGTTGAATTAGATTGATATTTTTGTGAACTTCTGTAGTAGAACTTGTTTCTACTTTGAAAAGATGTTGTTTGATGAGTCCTAACCCTTGTTTTAGTCATATGATGTGATAAATCCACTGAGACTCTTCCTTGTTGGAATGATAAATTGTATGGTGTGACTCTTGTGGTTAGTGTTAGTGGTTGTGTTCAGGGTCAAACAAAGTAAATTAGAAGTTTTTAGTCATCTAAAGCTCCCTTTTTCCTTCAATGGTTAGACAAGTTAGTTTTGGTTTGCCTTTTGGTGACTTAATCCCCGTATGAGTAAGTGGATATTAGGTCTTGGTGTCGCATTTGATCCAAACTTTGCATATGCATTCTTAGAACTGAGCTCGAGGTATAATACCCTATTGGCAGCAGCCATGAAGGGCTGCAAGTGATGTGATGTTGACTTTTTGTATTTTATATTCATAAACTTGTGTTATTTTATCAAGGACCAACATCTTATTTTATGATTTGATTGAGAAGCTCTGAGGCTCTTTTAGTTATTTATATTTTTGTAAGATTTTCAGAGATTGTAATGTGGCTACTTAGCCACTTTCCTTGATTGTTGATATTTCTTGGATTTTATTTTGATTGGTGACTTGAAGCTCATTTATCTTGTTGGCTACTTAGCTAAATGTTACATGATTCTTTCTTGCATGTTGATGAGTGGTTCTACATTGTTTGTATTGTGACATTTCATCATATGGGGGTACACCCTAGGTGCCTTGAATGTCTTCTTAGGTGCTTTAAGTTATGCCTTGGTTTTGGAAGGATGGAACCTTAAGTGTGTGTCTAGGATCTTAGAGTGACTATTTCATTGCTCGAATTTTCTAGAAAAGAGTTCATTGTGTGTGCGGTCTAGTTAAGTTGGATATTTGTTAGTGGTGGTGGTGATTCTCTTGCAATTTGGTAAGAGATTTTATCCTCGTCAAAGTAGATGTGTTTGATTATGGGCTTATGGATTGTGTTAGGATTGGATTGACTCTTGGTTGATTGTAGATTTTAGTGGATAAGTGTTTGTTTGGTAGTGATGTTCCATCGATGGCATGCTAAGTTTTATCATGGTTTCCTTGTTTCATTATAGAAAGTATTGACTTGTGGATTGTATGTATCTTGGTAATTATGGTTAGATTTAAGCCCATTCGAAATGTGTTTAATTAAGTGTACTTGTTTTCTCTTGACCCATAAATAGATCTACCATTGCCTTAACATTTTAAATTGTTATGATACCAATCTATGACCTATTAATCATTGGGTTACGTGGAGACTCGTATGGATGTATATGGGTCTTTTGGACCTTGTTTTTAGAGATTTTAGTTTTATAGATCTTAATATTTTAATCTCAATTGTGCTTATGTTGTGCCCTTTTTTAAAACTACAACTCTTGGTCGTAAAGTCCATGTTTGGGTAGATTAGTTGATTTTCCTCTTGCATTTGATGTCTTCTAATGGGAAATGTGGTGTCCTTGGAGTAAAATTTTCCTTGTCATCTTGTTGCTTGGTTGGTGGTATCTTGTGGAAATATGAATGTGTTGATTGGAAACTTCCCTTGTCTTATTATGTGAACAAAATTGAGACTAAACAAAAAACATTGTTAAACCTCTTAAATTCATAAAAGTAAATATGCCTCTTTAATGGGTCTTTTCTTCGTAACTTCTTTTGAGACTTGTGGAGACCCACTTGGAGTGTTTAGTGATGCTTGTAATTATTTGGTAAACCCTTGAAATCTTTTTGTGACTCATGTTGGTTGATTGATTCCTAGTTCTTACAAAATTAATGATGTGTTTGTTATGTTGAATGTCTCTTGTTCCTTTAGAATTAAAAATGTGATATGTTGATTTATCTCTTATTCCCATAAAATTAATAATGTGATATGTTTGACTCTTCCTTCTCATTAAAATCTATTTGGTAAAATGATTAATTGATCCTAATAAAACCCTAATTGAGGGGCTTGGACTTGAAACTTAACAAGTAAACTGGAACATTAGAAAAAAAGGAAAATGGTTTCTTGATATAATCTTGGTAGATTAATAGAAGAAATAAAACTATGTGAAAAATAGAAAGGAAACTTATCCATTTACCTTCCCTAGCAGTAAAATAAATAATTTCACTACCTATACAAAATGGTGAGATATCATGCCAACATTAGTGGTGCTCCTTAATGATGCAAATATGTGATGTCATAATAGAAGGAAGATTTTAATTAAGAAAACTTGTAAGAAAGTGCTTAACAGAAGAGAAACTATAACTTTTGACTTAATAGTTGATTTATAAAATGAGTAAGATTTATGTGTATTAAGTGCAATGTATAATTGAACCTTAGTTTTGCCCTACCCGGAATTGTGAAACACCTTGTTGTTAGTGATGTGTTCTAATTGCGTAGTACTCCCTTGTTCATAGACGTATGTGTTTTTCCTTGTAGGAGTTTTAGGTCATCATACCCTTGTTTCCTCATAACTCGACGAGTGTGAGTTGTGGCCTTTAGGATTGGGTCTTATCTCTTGTTTTTAAGAAAAGAACCTCCTTGTGTGCTGATTTAGTCCTTGGTGACCTAGGTTATTTGTAATTTTAAGGCAAACATATGTTAAGGATATGACATAAATTTTGGGAAGTCCTCTTTTCTTCTTATTTTCTTGAGACACCTTGTTGTTGTTGCCCCTTTTTCCCTTGGGAAAGGAAAGTGTAAGTTATTTTCATAAGTGTTACTTCCATTTTGGTATGATGCACTTCTGATTGTAGTTGACCCCTCTTGTTACTTTTCTTCTCTCTAGCTCCCTTGAGTGCTCTTTGGTGTTATGATTTATGCTATGTGCTCTCTTATGGTTATTTTGAGCTTGAGCAGGATTTAAGATAAATAAATCCCATTGTGTTATAGTGAGTGGTGCCTCTTGTATTGATATGTTAGTTTCTAGTGGAAATATTTTCTAAATGTTTGACATTTCTAAATTAGGTTAGTGTTGTGTGTTGATTTTGAAGTGTAAAATCAAGTTATAGAAACCTTGTGGTCATGATTTTTCTTAGTATTACCATGAAAATTTAATTTGTACCCTCTCGAGTTATAGAAGTGCTTCCCATGAATAGTTTTCTTGATTGTAAATGTTTTGGCTAATTAAGTGTCCTTCCTTGTTGTTAAACCTCATCTTGTGATCTCAAAATTGTGAGACCTTTGAGTAGACATGTTTTCTCATATAAATTGATGGTCATGGTTGATTTTTTCTAGCCTTGTCTAAATAATGAACTTTGAAGCGTAACTCAACCTTAGTGGAAGCCTTAACTTTTGTTATTGCAGTATGTTGTATCCATGGGAAACTATGTGGTCATATCGAGTTCATGAAATTCTCCTTGTTATTCCTTTACTTGGTGGTTATTCTTGAGACTCCTTTGACCATTTCATGTTTTGATGTTATGTGTTGTAGCTTGGTTGATCACGTAGAGTTACTCTATAGAATTAAATGTTTGCAACCTTACTTGAAGAAAGTTTAGAACTCATCCCTTACAATCTCCCTTCTTCTTGTTGAATTGCATTGACCAAACTTGGGTTCTGTAGACCCACACTTGTTTGAAGAAAAAAAATTCCACAAAGGGTGTGATCCTATTTTCTTTTGCATTGTTCCCTACCTCTTTCTCCGTGACTTCCGAGAGGAAGTCAAATCTAAGGGGAGGGGGATGTAATGCCCACTCCTCTTCAACACTATTTGAACCATGTTATCAATTTCAAATTGATTATAATCTTAAACCTTGTTGTTGTATTCTAGTTAGCATACTAATAAAATGTGTGGGACATCATGATTACTATTGTGTTTTGGTTATTATTTTTTGTATGTCATTTGTATGGACCTTGATGGGAATTAAGGATAAGATAATTAGCTAGAATGGTTTCCTTGTTATAAATTGATTGTGATATCATTACTCTTCGATATTGTTTTGTATTTGATTTATCTCTATGACTGAACACATAGACATTATTACATTATTGTGCATATAAATATTAATAGATGAACAACATTAACACATTTTGATATGGGAATCAAAGGATAGACATTACTGTAACTGAATGGATTAACTTTTGATAGACATTCATATATGGAAGATAATGATGTGTTGTCATCTTAGATATATATATATTTTGAATTTTTTTTTGTATTGATTTTATTATGATGTTCAAAGTTATTTTGTGATTTATTTGATATTGAAGAATGGTGAAATGGTGAACGAGTGAAATTATTTCTTAAATTAGATGATTCAGTTGGTTTATGATCTTAATTGCAAACTGATGTATTAGCGAATCAAAATGTTGAAAATTGAGAGTAATTGTTGAATTACTTGGTCTTAGCAATAGTAGTTATGATATTTGATGTTGAAATTGATATGTAGATATAAGCATTTTTATTAGTTCGATATCACTAATATGGCCACGAGGCCAAAAAGGTATTGTGTGATTTTACAGGTAATTATATCACAACAACAAACTACGGGGGTAGGAGACCAACAACGAAGGAATGTGGGGTATTGGAAACTGGTCACCATGGCAACTTGTGTAATGTTGTTGTTTTTTATTTGTTGTTAGGGGGTCCCCATGGGGGATGACCTCCAATTGTGACCATGGGGTTTGTGTGTATGTTCCTTTTTATTTAATTATTGTTGAGTATGTGATTTAATTTGTGATGTAATTTTTTTTTTATCATTATTGATTAATGTGTCTTAATTAGGTAAATTAATCATGTTAGTAAAGATAATTATGGATGGACAAAATAACTCATTTATTAGATTAGATGGTTCTTTGGTTTATGTGTTTTAGTTTAGTGTATGTATGTGATTTGAGTGTTGGTACACTCCCTCTCTACTTAGAAAATTCGGATTTGGCCTTAAGGGCCAATTTTGAGGCTTGTGGGACAAGTTAAACTTGTCCCACACCTCTTAATTTATTATACCAACCCTACCTATGGGTTGGGGGTCAAAATAGACCCCATTATGTGTTTTTGTAAGGTAAAAGGTGAGATTTGATTTACACTTTCTTTCATGTGTCTTAAATTTTGTCCTTAAGGGGGTGTGGGTTGAAGTGGTGTGTGTAAGAGGGTTTTCATACCTCTCAACCACCCATTTATTATGCCTTGGGTTGAGGTTTGACTTGTGATGTGGAGTTGAGGATGAGTGATGTGGCATCCTACATGGAGCCACCTCACCCTCCTCTTCCTTTTCCTTTATATGCATGTTTAATTGTTGTTTGGGGGTTACTTGCTTTTTTTTTGGGAATGCTTGTAATTTTGGAGAGCTTGCTTGAGAATGGAATTGGAGCTTGATGGTGGTTTTTCTTAGGATTTTGGAAGGCTTGGAGCTTTTTTTGTATTGATACTCTTCATTTGTGAGGTAGATCTCCACCTTTTTTTTACCTTGTTATTTTGTTGTGCTCTTATGTGTAGATGTTGATTGTTATATTGGTTATGATGTTGGAAATAGACTTGATTCTTAGGTTGTGGGAGAAATGGAAATGGGGGTAAAACTTGAGGGAGGCATAAGAGAAATGTTATTGGGATTTTAGGAGGGAGTTGGGTTGGGATGTCCACCTTGTTGATAAATATGTTTTGTATTTATCTTGTTATTTCTTGAGGGAGGCATAAGAGTGAGGAGGCATAAGAGTGGGTTGATTTATTGAGGGAGGCATAAGAGTGGTGTATCTTCTTGGAGGGAGGCATAAGAGTGTTGTGTGTATTGTGATGGAATTTTTTTAGAGGCTCATAGGTGGACACCCAAGCCCTTGGGAGGCATAAGAAGAACCCCCATGTTCCTTTCTCCTCCATGGCTTTAGCATGAAGCCTTTGTGTTTTGATATTTGTTGATTTGTTGTAAAGAAATTGGTATTGTGTTATTTCATTGTTTGTCTTGATTGAATGTGTGTGTGGAAGCCATTTTGAGTTTCCATGGTTGTCTAAATATCCCTCATTGCTTCCTTGTTGGGGCTCGGGCCAATGAGGAAGAAGGCTTCTCTCCCTCATTGGATATTTTTTGTTTGGTGGAGAGTGTTGCCTACTCCCCATTTTTTGTGTGCATGACTTGATGAAGATGGTGAACTCAATGGATGAAATGCTCTTGTTGGAGAAAATACATGTGGAGTTGTAACTTGTGCTATTATGATTCTATAACTTGTAAATTGTACTAATAGTATATTGGATGTAATTTTATTCATTGGTTAAACCCTTGTAAATTTTAATTTTGATTACATTACTTCATATGAATGTGAACCTTGAAATGGTTTTGTAATGAAAATAAAATTGTCTTTATATTTAATTGTTATTACTTGTGGTTTACTTGTGAAATAAATGTGAGGATCTTACATTATGGATAATTTTTCTTGATGAAATGAGGATAAAATTTCATTAATTGGTGTTATTTTCTCATACTTAAATGACTATGTAAGAAGAAATTTTGGACAAACTTAAATTATTGTTATTTTGTTGGAAAGGATAAACCTTGTTCTTTGTTTCCAATAGAAATTTTTTAAAATAAAATGAGAATTATTAAAATTCCTTAAAGTATAAAGGGAATTTTAGTTATACAAAGATAAATTGTATGAAAGAATTATTCGTTCAAATCTCATCTAATCTCAAATTTTTGCAATATATTTATTACCATAAATTGTATTAAATTTAATCTTTACAATTTCAAATTTCAACATTTATTCTTAAAAAAAAAAAAAAGCAACAAATTGACAACCCCTATTGTGTTGTTAGATACTAAATTACTAAATAAATAGATACATGTTATTAATATTAAATAACTATGTACTAATATTATAAGTTGATCATTTTCACAATTTCTAATCTCATTAAATGAATATATTTACTATAAATATATCATTAGTATTTAATATGTATAATACTTACCTTTAAGTGATAAATATAATATATATATACATTATAATATATATGTATTAATAAATAAGAGTTATTAAAGTATATAAAATCAATGATATTAAAATACTTAGGATTCTGGTTGGTTTTTTTAAATAATAAATAAAAAAAAAACAACCCATATGATTTGTGAGAGGGTGGCCATATGGTGAGCCAACCCCTATGTATTGTGGGGGTGGGGTGGGGTGTCGGTGGCCCTGGGGGTTAACACTAGGGTGTCGTTTCCAATCTAAGTCTCCACTAAATTAATCAAACCTCCTCTCATTCATACTATGCCATTCCAAAAAAATGGCCATTAAACATATAAACATAGTATTTAGTTTTCCTTTTTTACACACACATTTTATTATATACACAATAATTGTATATATATATAAAATTTTTTTCTTAATTTGTAAAAATTGAAATAACTTAAAATTTGGGGGTTTTGTCAAAAATATACAAAGTACACAAAATAGATATATGTTTTTATTTACTAAAAAAAATATATGGGGTTTCAGTTTTACCCAAATGGGTATAATATTGTAATAAATTAACCTTTAAAAAATACCATTTAAAAATAAATAAATAAGAGGACCAAAAATACCCACAAAGGAAATGGGTAGATCCTTTGTCTTAATCACAAAATTTTCAAATGAGAGCTTCCAATATCCTCTAATGGCCTCCATGGCTTCATTCTTCTCTCCTTCTTCCTTACCAAAAAAAAAAGAAAATGAGAGTTTTGCTTTAGAAAATGAATATATGGCTTTCCATAAAGATATCTAGGTTACTTTAAATCTAAGGGTTGAGAAAGATTAGATCCAAGGGTGTAGGATGAACCCTACATCACTTAAGTGATGGGATATTAAGGTGGGAATATTTTTAAATAAAAGGTGTGTGTGTAATGTTAAATGGGGCTAATGGATTAAACTAAGTTGTTCACTTGCCCCCTTTAGAATAAGGAATTTATGATATAAATTGCCTACTTTTAACAATGCAAGATTATTATCCTAGCATTATTTAATTTAAAATTGATTTTGTACCTTAAATAAAATTAACCGATGCCTTATAATTGTTGAAAGTTTTATACTCTGGATTTGATTAAATCTCGGTTAATGCCATATAACCTTTTTTTAAAAAATTATTCCTTAATTTTTGCGGTTTGCTATCAGGTTTATCATGGGTTTGAGTAGGAAAAATGTGGGTGTTACACTCATGGTTCTCATGATATCATTTCAAAGAATATTTGAAATACAATTTTTAGCATGTGTTCTAAACATTTTGATACCATGATTGCTTGAAATTATGTAAATGATTATAGGATATATCTAAATTTTCTATTTAATATGAGATGCACATGTATTAACGTCCAACTCTTTAGGTTTCCTATTGCACTTTGTATGATGTGCATCAACTTTTATCTTTCTCAATAGTTATCAAAATTTTGACCTACAAATTTATGAATAATCATTCCAAAATTATTCTATAATTATTTCTTTTAAATATTTATCAAAAAAATCTTTTAAAATCCTAAAGGAACCTCACTCATTTCTTACGATTGAATACATTATCTATCAACCTATTTTACTCATTTCAACAATTTTAGTACTCATTCTTCACATACAAAACACATGTATGCACTAGTTATCCGCCTCTTTTCTCTTATTAAATCTCAACCTAAACTCAGATTGAATTAACAGATGTTTCTATACTTTATACTTTGTGCTTTTAATGGTCAAATTTTCAAGTGCATGGGTTTCCTACCTAAATTGACATATAGTTAATTGAGTGTACAATCATTCACACAATCCAGATATACAAACACATGGACCTTTATTTATCATGGGCATCTCCTCACATCTTGGATCATCTAGGTAAACATACTCAAACAAATTGTAAGAAAGACTGACTTTGGGCCATAACCATTGTTTGTTCAATTCCTTATAGGACTGTAACAACCTACACGTATGAACACATATAAATTGTTGTCTTAGATCATCCTCATGAGCTATAGTTGAAGTTAGATATCATTGCTTAGTATTACATGGCTTGTTTGGTTCTTGCCAACAACCATTACAATCCGGAGAAACGGAATTTGGCAGACGAGAAGAAATTATTTATAAATATCGAAGTACGACCGCCCTTTGCCTGAGTTCACTATGCAGCCTAAAAGATGATACAAGAATAATATCTACGAAGGGCGAAGTCTAAAGGTGTAAGACAAAAACGGATAATAAAACCCGTGTTTGGAAATATAAAATAGTGAAAGCTGGTGTGGAAAGATTTTGTCAAGCTTTAATTTTGTTTTTGTTTTCTTGTAAATGATAGGACATGATGGGATGGCACTAACGAGTGGGCGTACGTAGAGAAAGAGAGGTGATGTTGTCGGCCGCTTTCTTCAAGTTGAAGGGACGAAAGAAACTCATGATTTGTGTAACTGGAGCCTGATGTATATTTGGGTGCTGTAGCCACGTAAATATGTCTCACCAGACTTTAGACTAAGACAATTTCTTTGTGGTACGATTACCCTAGATCTTATCCTTCAAACCATGCACCCTTGATAGCAGAAAAACTTATCTGAGGTAATATTGAAGATATGACCTTTGGAGTAGGACATTCCTGGAGTTTTTGGTAGGGTAAACTTTAAGACCAGATTCGAATTTCAAATAATTTTTTAAAGAATGCCAAAATCCGTTAAATTCGAAGTGACCCTCAACATAATCGTGAAGTCTTTGGGCGTCTTCTAGCTACATCTTTTATATCCTTTTAGGCATCTTGGCTGGATATTTTCGTAGCAACATAATAGCAATTGCACATGAGTTGTAAAGAATGTTAGATTGGATGTATTTTCAATGTTGTTTTAGATATGTACTTTCATGTGGTAGTTATTATGTAACATATTTGGTATTGTAAGTTTGTGTTTGTTGTTCTTATGGATTCGGATAAAGACCAATGTGAAGGGAAGTACACATGATATAAAGAACCCAAGAAAGGGAAGGGTGGATATGTGCTTAAGGTATGTGTATCTTTTGTTTCCTTATTTAGTGTCATGCATTATGATCTAGTATTGAAATTTCTCATGCTATTTTGAGTGAAATTTTTCAATGATTCCCTCATGTAATTAAATCATGGCAAATGATGGGAGTTGAAGAGGGGCCATGTTGGGCTAGACTACTTTTTTATCCCAGTAAAAAAAATATGCAATTTTCAGTGTTTGGATTGTAAGCGTGAGACGATGCCAACCACATATTCAAGGGTGCTATTAACTAAATCATTTTGCATGCATAAATAAAATGTCAACATAATTTCTAGTACTTTACATCATTGGTTCTAGAATAATGATGTGAATCCAAATACAAGAGGTTGAAATACCTCCAAAACACACATAAACACCTTTGCAAATAAAAACCAGGAGTTTCAAAATAGCTTTTTTCTCATTCTAGAATCCACACTAATCTTTTACATCATTACAATCCACCTTTTATTTCACGTCTACTCTAAAAACCCTAAAATGCCAAAAAACCCTAAATTGCCAAAAAACCCTAAAATGCCAAAAATTACCTACTAGCAAAACAACTCGATGCGCCCCAAATTTTGTGTGTCAAATATGCCTTCATAAATTAAGGATCATGTGAAACGTTAACTTATTCTAACAAGCACAACATAAGTTATTAAAGTTCTAAGACCTAGTCAAAAGTAAAAAAAATGGTTTAGAGCCAATTTTAGGCCATTAGATGAAGGAATTCATACCCAAAAATGTGCCAAAATGGCCACAACCTTACAAGAAGAGATGATTTCAGGATATTACTAATGTATATCTACCATCCTATAAAATTTCAAGAGGATCCAATGGTCGAATCAAAATTTATGGTCACTCCAAGTTATGTTCCCATCATTGTCCCCTAGTTGAAAAGAATTCAGCTCTTGCGAATTCAGTTGATGAAATTCATTTAATTTTACACTTTCAATATTCTTCAATTCCCACTCAGGAATCCAAGTATTTTCTTCTTGCTGCAAACCTTTCCATTGTACTAAATATTTGTTGTAGCTCCCATGTCTAGTAGTGACTATCTTTTGGTTCAAGACATGCATTACCCTTTCCTTTTTCTTCTTCGGCATCTGCTGCTCCAAGTTTATTTCTTCCTCATCCACAACATTTTCATCATGACCAAGAAACTTATATAAGTCATAAACATTAAAAATTGGTGAGATAGAAAAGTTTGTCAGGTAGCTCCACCTCGTAGGCATTATCACTCATTTTCTTCAGAATCCTACATGGCCCAATCTTCTTATACTCGAGTTTATTATATGTCCCTTTTAGAAACCTCTCATTTCTAAGATGAACCATCACTATATATCCTTTTTTGAATACACTTACTCTATTGTTGGCATCCGTAGCTTCTTTATATTGTGCATTACTCACTTTTAGCTTTTCCTCACTTAATCTTGTATCTCGTAGAATGCATTCTACAAATGCTTCCGCATCATCACTAGTTTTATCTTCACCAAGTAGAAAAATCATATCTAGGATCCTCTTGGGATTCCTACCATATACAATCTAGAAAGGAGACTCCCTGTTGACTGTTTACCAAGATATTATAGGCAAACTTAGCTTGTGGTAAAGCTAAGTCTTATTATTTTGGCTTATCACTAACTATGCAACATAGGAGATTTCCCAAGCTTTTTTCATTACTTGCGTCTTCCCATCGGTATGGGGTGATATGCACATTCCGAACTATAGTTGTGTCGATAGTTTCCTCAAAAAAGTCTTCCAAAAGTGACTCAAAATTTTTGTGTCACGATCTGAAGTGATTGTTCTTAGAACTCCATTCAATCTAACCACTTCTAAAAAATTAATCTGCAACTATGGAAGCATCATTATTTTTTTTACAAGAAATGAAATGTACCATCTTATAGAATCTATCAACCAAAAAAATATAGAATCATTCCTCGCTATATGTTAGGAAGTCCTAACACGAAATCTATACTCAAATCAACCCATGGCCCTATAGGGACAGGAATCGCATGTACAACCCAAAGATTTTGTTCATGGCCCTTAGCCATTTGGAAAAATCTACATCTTGCTACAATCCTAATAATTTCCTCTTTACCTTTGGCTAATAATACTTATACTAAAGTGTCCATCAACCCCCACTATGCAATTCTCTTAAAATATTTTCTCTTATTGAACTAGTAGGGATGTAAAATTGTTTCCCTTGAACAAATAACCATCTTGCATTAAATAATCATAAGAACCACTACCTACTATAGGGTCTTTAAGTTGTCTCGAAACATCACCAAAATATAGATCACCTTCCCACAATTCCTTCACTACCTCAAACTCTAATACTTTATTTTCCATTAATATCAAAATTGTTACACACCTACTCAAGGCATCAACAAGTTTATTATTCTTACCTGACTTACACTTTAAGATAAAATCATATGTTAGTTCAAAATCACAACACCCCCAAATGTCCCGATTTTGAGATGGGGCATTCAGTGTGATTGCACAACATTGCACCATCTCTCAAGCTGTGGGACTTGCGAACTTGAGATGGACCTCCATAGAAGGTTGGTTCCTTCTTTCTAATCTACCTGCCACAAGCTACTCAAGTGCAGGAGGAATCTATTATAATCCTAATCTAACCATTCCAAGGGGATAGGGAGAGAGAGGGTGAAAGAGATCCTACACTAAGCGGTGACACATCAGAAAAGAAAGTGGTTGATCATAAATCTAAACTACCTCGAAGTGGAGAGAGGTGAGCGGGGAAGGGGTGGACAAGATGCACCATCAACTATAGATGATTCACACGAGAAACCACTTCAAAACCCATTAAACATAGCTCTCGTAACCTAAAATAAACATAAGATCATGCACATTATACCCCGCAATGACGAGAGGTAAGAAGAGACAATAAAATAAGGCAAGGATGGACGATGCATCACAAAATAGATTATATTGCTCCAAAATTTACACAAAGACATCCTCGGTGGGCAAGGGGCAATTAAATACCATTACAGAGGCATGAGAAAAATGATTAGACTCGACATCCTACCCTAAGGAAGAAAGAGAGAGGGGGTAGAGGTGAAAATATGACCAAACCTTTAAAATGCCCCTCCTTTACAATATATAGAAGAACTAGAGAGAAAGAGAGAGGGAAACTCAAATACTACTCCAACCACCCTTACGATGCATTCAATCCTACTCTAAAAGCTCAAACACCATCCATCAATGCCTCTTACAAATCCGCCCACAATCATCAAGTCTGCGCTCTCTGTCTGTTTGGCGTGTTGACGAACAAAGAACAACAGATCAAATCAAAATCTGATCTAGTTGTTGAAGCAAAAATCCTTAATTAAAGGCATGAAAGAAATTTCCTATTTTTACCCACTTAACCTTCTCAATATTAGGGTTTTAGGCCTCTATGGCATAGAGGAGATCAAGATCTTTCCAAAAGTCTTCTCCCACCCAAATCTAATTTTCTAGTCAAAGATATGGTTGTATGAAGATAAGGGTCATAAGCATGTAATGCTTAAAAGAGTCCATCACATGGTCCATGTTGTAGCCTCACACATCTTGAAGATTTGGCTCCTTTGTTTCACTCTTGAAATCATGCCATACTGACATGTGGTGGCTTCCAAAGGCTCCTCGGGCTCCTCTATATTCTTCTTGAGTCCCTTTGTTGGTGGAGACCCCGTGTCTGATTTGAGACACATGGAGGCTTCACACTCATTTGAAAACTACCCCCATTTTTACCTTTGAAGTTGTGTAGTCGAGACACACAACTCTTTTTTAGCCCTTCCATACTTAGATGATTTGGGCCTACATTGTCTTTTGGACCACTAGGGCACGTGGAAATTTGGCGCTCGTTTGAGTCTCTGCCTTGCGTTGTGCCTTTGAAATTTCCATTGATTTGACACATGGAACCATCCACTTTGGTTCTCTATACTTATTCATTTTTGGAGTGGATATGTCTCATTTCAGACACTGGGACATGTGGCGAGCTGCGCTTGACTAGGAATCACCTTTTGTTTTGACCCTTGAAGGTGCACCATTTGAACACATAGAGGGCTGGTGTTATTTTGAGTTTCTACTCTCGGCTTCACCCTTAGAGGTGTGTCATTGATACACATGGATTTATCCACTAGCCCTTCTATACTTAGGCAATTTACACGGCCAAATCTACCTTTTCAAGCTCTGGAAATGTGGAGGCTTGGTGCTTATTTGGAAGACTTCCTCCGGATTTGATCTTTGAAGTTACGTTGAGTGACACATGGCATCTTCCACTAGCTCTCCCATACCTAGCCAATTTGGGCCCATTCTGACTTGTTTTTGAAGCCCGAAGACTTTGCGCCTTTCCCGTTTCTCTCCTAAGAGCCTTTGGTTTCTTTTGTGTCATCAGCCTCATATTTGACCCTGCTCCTCCATTATAAAGCCTTCTATAACCCGTATGTTGGATTTGAAATGTGGGATCACAATAAAAAGCCAACCCTTAGATTTATCTTTTATGCGTAGGTCATGTTTGATCAATTTTTCTAGGGGGAAAATTGAGATAAAAATTTTGTGACTCATGGGGACATCTTCCTACTAGATGAAGAGATCAGTTGCCTTGAAGCATCCATTGGGCATAGATTCATAATTGATAGCCTAGTACATGATCTTGTCCATGAAAATGTGATCCCGATCACTTGCGCTCGAGAACTTTGAACCTATCCAAGAAATTTATTGTCTCAAAATGATTTTTAGTTGCTTTATAGTGATTTCATTTTATATTAGCAATTGTTACCAAAGAACTATGGGTCTCTACTATTAACATTATGAAGGGCCTAGCGCTTGGTACCTCTGGGAGCAATGTGAACAAAAATTATGTACAAAACCAAAATCATACATGCCTAAAATGAGACATGAAGTTTGTGCAAAAGCACTTCTTCCGCTGAAAGAAAAATCTACTCCTATTCCTACACTAAACCCAGAGAGAGAAACTAAACAAAGCCTACTATAGCAGGAAAAAAAAACTTCCATTTCTCAAAAGGTGCAGCCATGTAAATTATTTTTCACTAAATGTGGCTTCTTGGATGAGTGAAAAAATGACCTTAAGTCGATCCTCCACCCATATCATCAAGGTGTCAACTAGAAACAAGAAAAATATCTCTTTTATTTTGTTCTTCATTTAGATTTAAGAGGCATTACAACTTACCCTTGGTACATTGGAGCTCATCCTCATGCTTAGAAGCAAGCATGACTGTGTGATTGTGGCTTCTCGCCGCTGCAATGAAGCCAAGTATCCGATTGGGCAAGGTTTGGTCCATTAGATTTTCCCACTACTCTGATATTTAACTCAAAAATGTAGTCTTCTTGCAGATCTTTCTAGATGGATGATGTGAGAGGGATGATATCCTCATACTCTTTCCCTTCCTCTATAGTAGGTGTGGCAGTTGGAAAATTAAAATCTTCCAAATTTGATTCAAGAGGCATGTTGCAAAACTACGGAGTTATGCTTGTACACTTTCTTCCATGACAAATGTGTTCTTTCGTTTGAAGGATGGATGATGGGGAGAAAAGATTGAAATTTTAACCGGCTCCACCTTATCAAAACATTCTTTAAATTTGATAGAAAATCATACTCTTCATTGTCCTATTGTAGTAAGGTCTCTCCCTCCTATGGTGATCTTAAACTCTTCATTATTTTCACCATATGAAGCTTCATCTTCAAACATGAAGCTAGTGAGTTCAAAATCTTCCCAAGAAATCAGAATTTTGGAGAGGTTTAATGGGAGAGGGTTTGTAATATTTTGTCAACCAGCTCATGATTCAGTGTCTTTGAATCTATCTTTTTCACCTCAATACAATCCTCTTGATAGGACCTTGAGTTGATTGTTCTTCTTCCTTGATGATTGATTTGCGAGGTTGGGTTGGATCAACATCCTCTTTAGACAAAGTATCACTATGGACACTTTGAATTTAGAGAAAAAAAATTGTTGATCTTCTCCTTCTTGTTCTTGTTCTTCTTCTACTCCAAACTCATCCTCAGCCACCACTAGTTCTTTAACCTTGACATCCTCTATTGGATTAACCATCAAGGTGATCTTTGTAATCTAGAATTTGGTAGCCCAACTCTTCATATTTTCTATCGTTTCTTCTCTATTTGGTTCCTCTTTTCTTTGGTGCTATCCTTGACTGGGTTCTTGAGTCTCTTCCCAACATGGACTTGGGAAAGAAAAAGAGTTTTAGGTTGGGATTCAATCAGTTTTGCTGTTGTTTGTGGTGGTGAGGGAAGTGGAACTTCTTGTTTGTTTGGAGGGAGTGACTTCTTGGGAGGAAAAATTGTAGAAGAATTGAGATGGGATGGAAGAATAGGAGATGGAGAGGAGAAATCAACACTTGGGGCAACAAATGAGGGCTTGACTCTTGACACTACTTGAAATGGTAAAGCTTTGGAAAGAGAGAATGAAGGAAAAGGAGCTAGTGATTGACTTACCCATTGACATGGTTATCTCACACTTTTCTCATATGCCTTAATATCTTCAATCCACTGTACAAGTTGAGGCAACATTTCAATAATTAAGTCAACCTTCTCCTAAGGGATGTAGTGTCTTGGCATAGGACCGACCCATGGACAAGGTGCCCTATAACAAATTCTAAATGCTTTCATTTGAGCTATAACCCTTGATTGTACCATGTGTGTCTCCACCCCTTGAATCTCCTCTAAAGCGCCCCCTCTGGGGATAACTGATTTTTCTCTGGAAGAGGCACCGGTACTATTTCCTCTTAACATTGGAGTAGTATGAGTCACTCCATTCTTCAACTATCCTATAGTCGTCAAACATGATGACGTTAGCTTGGTAAGGGAATTGATAAGGGGTTGTTCATTTATGGTACAACTAGGTAGGGGGACTTGGAAAAAAATGGTAGGATGGAAGTAGGAGGTATGGAAAGTGCATTATATTTTTTATCCCCCATTTGATCCACCCACTCCATAATCGGGGAAACATCTCGGTGATGATGTGCAGCTTTCTATTAGGTGTTAAACTAGCTTGGTATAGGGATGATCCATGGAAAAGGGGCCTCGAAGCCAACTTCACTACTATTTTGGAGAACCTAACACCGAGCTACATCATTCTCATCTCCATCTCTTGCACCTTCCTCTCAAAAATAGTTCCGGCCAAGGAATTTCCACCATCATCTACATAAACTTGTTCTTCATAAACTTCTTGGTTAATAAAAGTGGGTTGTATGATTTGTCCGTATAATGTGGCTTATAATACTTGATTTGGAAGAGGATTTTGAAACTATGGAGATGGAGGGAAATAGTCTTGTTGTTGCAAATGAGAATTCCATGGCGGGAAAGAAATCGGGATTGCACAACTTCATGGGGTGGAAGGAGGTTAAAGATGTGGAAAGAAAATTGGATGGAAATGGATGGAAAAGATCTACAACTCGAAGAAGGGGTCATTGACTAAATGGAGTCACCGATTTACTTTGAATGTGCCTCTAAAGGATGAATCTCACCAATATCACATCAACTTCATAAAATGAAGCTAATACCTCTTGGTCCCATGAGGTGTACCAAAACTATTAGTGCGGTCACACAGTGGCTTATGATTTGTTATAGATAATGAGACACCTTGGAAAGATGAGAGATCTAACCTTAGTTTCCCACCGGGCATGCCAAATCTATTAGTGTAAAATAAAAACACCACCAAATGTAATGAGATTGAGATGGGGAATTCAGTGTGATTACACAACATTGGACCATCTCTCAAGTTGTGGGACTTGCGAACTTGAGATGGACCTCAAGAGAAGGTTGGTTCCTACTTCGTAATCTACTTGCCACAAGCTACTTGACTACAAATGGAATCTAATCTGATCCTAATCTAACCATTCCAAGGGATAAGGAGAGAGAGATAGGGTGAAAGAGAGCCTTCATTAAGTGGTTATGCACTAGAAAAGGAAGTGGATGATCAAAAATCCAAACTACGAAGTGGAGTGAGGTGAGCGAGAGAAGGGGTGGAAGAGATGCACCACCAACGAGAGATGATTCAAACTGAACACAACTTCAAAACCCATTAAAAAAAGCTCTCAAAACCTATAATAAACATCAAAGCATGGACACTATACCCTAATGATGAGAGAGGTAAGAAGAGACAATAAAATGAGCCAAGGATGGAAAAATGCATCACAAAACAAATTCTATTGCTCCAAAAGTTACACAGTACATCCTTAGTGGTCAAGGGGCAAGAAAATACCATTATATAGCCATGAGAAAAGTGTAGACTCCACATCCTACCCTAAGGAAGAAAGAGAGAGGGGGACAAAGGAGAAACAATGACTAACCCTTTGAAAATGCCCCTTCTTTACAATATATAGAGGAATGAGAGAGAAAAAGAGAGGGAAACTTGAACTTTGCTCCAACCACCTCTACAACGCATTGAATCCTTCTCTAAAGCTAAACCACCGTCCATCAATTCCTCTTTCAAATCTTCCCATAATCTGTCAAGTCCGTCATTCTATGTTTGTTTGGCATGTTGAAGAAGGAAAAAATGCGAGATCAAATCAAAATCTAACCTAGTTATTGTAGTAATTAGATCCATTATTAATGGCATGAAATATGTTTTCCTAATTTTTTTACCCACCTAAATTTCTTAAAATTAGGGATTCGAGCCTCCATGGCATAGAGGAGATCAAGATATTTCCAAAACTCTTCACCAACCCAAATCCAATTTTTGAGTTGAAAGATATGGTCATTAGAAGATCGGGTCATTGGGCATGCAATGTTTCAAAATAGTTAATCCGTACGAGGGTCCACGTGGTAGCCTCATGCATATAAAATATTTGGCTCCTTCCTTTCACTCTTGAAATTACGCCAAGATTGACATGTGGCAGCTTCCGCAAGCTCCTGTAGGGCTCCTCTTGTCTTCTACCTAAGTCCCTCTTATTGGTGGAGACCCTCGGTCGATCCGACACACGTGGAGCATCACACTCATTTGAAAATTACCCCGCTTTTACCTTTGAAATTGTGTGATCGAGACATGTGGCTCTTTCCGCTAGCCCTTCCATAAATAGTTGAATTGGATCTGCTACCTTTCGGACCACAGGGGCATGTTGAAATTTGGCACTCATCGAGTCTTTGGCCTTTGGTTGTGTTTGAACTTGCAATGATCCTACACATGACATCATCCGTTGGTTCTCTATACTTAGTCATTTTTGGGGGCTCTGTCCCATTTCACACTTGGGACATGTAGTGAGCCTATGCTTGTCTAGGAATTGCCTATTTTTTGACGCTTTAAGGTGTGTTGTTTGAACACATGGAGTGATAGCACTAGTTTGAGTGTCTACCCTTGGCTTTGACTCTTGGAGGTGCACCGTTGAGACATGTGGCTCTATTTGCTAGCCCTTCTATACTTACTTGATTTACACGACCAAATCTACCTTTACGGGCTCTAGACAAGTGGAGGCTTGGCACTTATTTGGGATACTACCTCGTGGATTGATATTTAAAGTTGTGTCAAACTCGACATGTGGTAGCTTCCACTGGCTCTCCTATACCTAGCCAATTTGGGCCCACTCGAGTTGAGTGTGAATCCCAAAGACTTTGCACCTTTCCTCATTTCTCTCCCGAGAGCCTCGTGGTTTCTTTTGTGTGTTTCAGCCTCATATTTGACCACTGCTCCTCCATTATAGAGCCCACCTATAACCCGACCATTGGATTTGAAAAGTGGGTTCGCAATAATGATCCGACCCTTACATTTTTCTTCTCGTGGGGTCGTGTTTTATCAATTTTTTTGTGGGGGCCAAAATTTAGATAACAATGTATTCTTCTACAAATGAAACCCATTTTACATGCCTACTATTTACTTTCTTCTATGTGTTTACATACCTCAAGGCTTCATGGTTAGTGAAGAGTAAAATTCTTTTAGTACAAAGTAATGCCTTGATTTCCTTAATGCTTGAATAATAACATAAAATTCCACATCATAAATAGAATATTTCCTAGTGAGTTCATCAATTTTCACCGAATAATGCCACAAGTCATCCCTCTTGACTCAATATAGCTCCAATATCGACATGTGTGGCATCACAGCTTAACCTTGAAGACCTTGTTAAAATATAGAAATACCAAAACAGTGCTTCTCACACTTTCTTCTTCAACAATTCTAAACTATCTATTGCTACCTTGGTCCATATAAAATCCCTCCCTTTTATACACTCATTATGGGTGCAACAATGCTACTAAAATTTCATATTAACTTCCTATAAAAAGTTACCAATCCATGAAAACTACGAATTTCTGTCACATTCCTTGGAATAGGCCTATCTAAAATTTCCTTTACTTTTTCCTCATCAATCCCCACCCCATCCTCTGATATGGAAAACCTCGAAAAAAAATACTCTTATAAATAAATCTACACTTGTTTAAGTTTGCATATAGAATTTGTTTACATAACAAGTCTAACACCAATTTCATATGAAACAAGTGTTCTTTCACTTTCTTACTATATATCAAAATATCATCAAAATAGACAACAAAAACTTATAATTATATTCTCGAGTTCTATATTCATCAACCTTATGAATGTACTGGGTGCATTAGATAGCACAAAATGGAATCACCATCCACTCATACAATCCTTCTTTTTTTTAAAATTCATTTTCCATTCATACTCTTCACGGATCTAGATTTGGTAGTTCCCATTCCATAGGTCAATCTTGGTAAAATATCAAGTTTCATTATCACATCCATCATATCATTCCAATCTTGGGATTGGGAACGATACTTAATTGTGATCTTATTTATGGCCCTGTTGTGTACATAGATTCTCCAGTCTCCATATTTTTGGGATTCAATAGTGATGTAATTGTGCATTAACTCATGGTTTCTCTCATTAATATTTTCTCGTATAAGATCTATCACTTGTCTATTAAACTCTTCACTCTATGTCGAGAATCATTTGATAGGATGTGTGGTTTGGAAGGGATGATTCTAGGATAAAATCAAAATGGCGTTGAATATTTTTCTTTTGGAGGTAACCCATCTGGTATCTCATCTGATATGACATCTTTTTATTCAATTAGTACCTTTTCTATAGCAAAAATTATATTAAAATTCTCTATTTCCACCTTCTTTAACATCAGTGCATAACACTAGCAAACTTCTTCAATTTCTATAATAAGATATTTTTATCCAACAAGCCCTCACTCTTATCTTCTTCCTGAAGGGTAGCAAGACCAAGTTTACACTATCCTTCCAAAAAAGTATATCTATTTTTCCCTCCATAGTGTGTAACCTTTCTATCATATTTCCAAGGCCTCCCAAGTAATATACGGCATGCATCCATTAGGATAACATCACAACACACCTCATCCTTATAGGTATTCCCAATCAAAAAATTTATAAGGAATATTTTATCTATGGTTACCTCATTCCCTTTCTTTAACCATGATATACAATAGGCATTTGGGTGCTTCTCACATTTCAGATTGAGTTTATAGACCATCATAGTTGAAAATATATTTTCATAACTACCACCATCAATAATAATTTTACATACCTTTCCTCCATAGGTGCATCTTGTTTGAAATATGTTTTTTCACATCCATGAATCAACACAACAATATCTTGTTCTTTCTCCTTCTTTGGGGAAATAATAATTTCCTTATCATGAGGGTTTCACCCAAGTCTGCAGCAACCTAGATTTCTTCTTCCTCTTCATCTTGAACTAGATTTACTTGTGATTGTTCTCCTTACCATCTAACTTATGTAGGATAGTGTGGAGAGTCAAAATATCTATGCCCTTCTTCACCACATCTATAACATGTATATTGCCTTTAGGGACTATTCCAACATTGTCCTCCATTATAACCTCTTTCCCTCTGAAACTCCCTACCTCTTTGGTAGTTACCATGACTTTAACTAGAATCTTCATGCCCTTCTACATTAGAGGATTCACCTTTTGTAGATTCAAATATACCCCTACCTCTCATTGGAGATGATGATGGCCCTCTCTTCACACCTCTTCTAAAATTATTCCTCTTGTTCTTTTCTTGTACCTTTAATGCGAGTTGATAAGCATCATCAAGGCTATGAATCTAGAGCATACTTAGTTCCTCTTGTATAGAGTAACTCAACCCATTTATATACCGTGTATCCTTATGTTCTTAAGACTCTCCCTATTCCACCTAGATTGAAAAATTGTAAAATTCATTAGTATACTCCTCAAAGATGAGATTCTTCTGTCTTAGGTTTTGGAACCATCAAAATATTTTCTAAGAATAATCTACAGAAGAAACTTTTGTTTGAGATTCTTTACCATTTTATTATAGTTTTGAATCTTTCCCTTTCAATTCCTTTGTCTTTCATTTTATATGCAATCCCACTAGATCAATGCATGTCCGACCAACTTAGTTCATTAAAACTTAACCTTCTTCTTCTCTCAAAGAGTTTTCCACTCAAAGAAATTTTCCATGTGATTCAACTAGGCAATCAACTCCTCTGGTCGCAATACTCCACCATAATCAAGAGGCATTACTCTTAATGTTTTCATTCTTTCCCTCTTAATGCTAGATTAATCTCTCCTCAAATTGTCTCTAATTCATGGTTTCTTCATATCTCTCATTTTATTCTTCATCTCCTCCTTCATTCATTAATGAAGGTAATTCTTCACTATCATTATCTAGATTTGCATCCCTATTTACATGTATCCTTCTAAGGTGGAAAACTTCTCTTGTGAGATTCACAACTTGTCTCTGTAGCTCCCGCATATGCCTATACATCTAGGCATAGCCTACCCTCCCATGTCTATCCATGATTATATAAAATATAGTAAAAATTACACATAAAAAATGTAATATGTTACCTTAACTATTTACGTAAGATCTAAATCTGGCTCTACGATACCAATTTATGTGAATTCAGGTGGAAGAGGTTAAAATACCTCCAAAACACACATAAAAAAATTCTCCGAAAAAAAAAAGGAGTTTCAAAAAATATTTTTTCTCATTCAGTAGAATCCACACTAATATTTTACATCATTACAATTCACTTTTTATTTCACGTCTACTCCAAAAAACCCTAAAATGCCAAAAAACTCTAAATTGCCAAAAAACCCTAAAATGTCAAAAATTACCTACTCACAAAATTACTCGAAACGGGCAAAAAAATTCATGCCAAATGTACCTTCACAAATTAAGTCTCATGTGAAATTTTGACATATTCTAACAAGCACAACAAAAGTTATTATAGTTTTGAGACCTAGTCAAAAGTGAAGAAAACGTTTGGAGCCAATTTTAGGCCACTAGATGAAGGAATCCGGACCCAAAAATGTGCCAAAATGGCCATGACCTTACATTCAAATATTACCCCAACATAGTACTAATGTATATCTACCACGTTGAAAATATCAAGACGATCCAACGGTCAAATAAAAATTATGGTCTTCGTAAGTTATGTTCTCACATCAAATAATTTGAAGAAGTTTAGTGAGACTTAATTTTTCTTTATTCTAATAACTTGCTGCAATAGGAATATGTACTAGTGAAGTTGACATATTCTTAAACTATTAAATTTGTAAACATAATATATTGTCTATATATATTTCAACCATTTAAAGCTTGTATGTTTATTGAGTGTAAGTATTTGAGTTTGTTCTTGATAATCTAATATATTTAATCAATAAATATTGTGCGTTGATCCAAGGAGGTTTTGAATTAATTCATAATCAATTATTTATCTTGAAATGAATAGTAAATATGTGCCATAATAAATGATCGTATTTTTATCGAGATAGGAATAAATAAATGCCAATCAAATGGAATGAATGTGGTAAATCAAAAAGTCTTCAAAAATGCTTGTTGGATAGATGAATTTGAATTTGGATGTTTTATAAATGGTTACTATGTATTAATATATCTTTAATAGTATACTAAATGATATCTACTTTTTCTAATATACTTTATGCATACCACATGTATAAGTAACTTCATTATTGTGCAATTTTCTATAAATTTCAAGGCTTAAAGTAATTCTTTTAACTTATATATAAAATGTTTTGTTTCAATATATTATATGCATGTCACATTGATTAATAACTCAATTATCTTAAAATTTCTTTACCAATTCTAAGCCTCAAAGTTGTTAGAAATATCTAATCTTGATTGATCGATTCAATTAATGTTATGAGTATCAACTTTATCTATACGATATTCAAATTTATTGTGAATCTTATCTCCTCCACATATATAAAAATATTCGATAAAAAATTTAGAATTTTTTTAGGGTATATCTAGAAATATTTAACAAATATCAAGAAATATTTGATATAAGATATTCTCGGTATATTTCGTTAGCTAGATGGTTGAACACCTTTATAAATAAGAGGTTTCATTTTTTTAATTCATAAGAAATAGAAAAACACATAAACTTGCTCAAGAGTATTTTAAATACAAAGTTTGTTTTAATATCTTCTATCATGAGCTTGAATGTGTTCATAATACACAAGAGTATATTATTCTTACTTTTCATTAGTTTAACATGCACCCTCTAGATTACGAGTTAGAGTGAACTCCTTCAAGCTAGTATTAGATCATGTTTGAAAATATATCTTAATATATTATTCAATCTAGTTTAAAATGACATGGATGATAAGAATCCTCACTGACCGCAAATTTTCATTTTCAATGAGAAGAACTATGTGAATTACAACATTAAAATGAGGATTTTTTCCACAAGAGTGTTGGAACAGCTTGAAAATGTGTTTAAAAAACACTTGAATCCTCAAGTAATCTAAGAATTTACACAATATTGGAAAGATCGATTGAATGAGATGAATACAAGGATGTAACAACATTTTTTCATTCATGAAACAATGGAAAATCCATCCATCCATAAGCTATAGCAGCAAATAGATTAAAGAAGTCATGGGAAAGCCTTCACATGGCATATCAAGGTACAAGTAATGTAAAATAAATTACATTGCAAATCCTTAAGAGATATTGTTTTAAAATGTGTAAGAATTACTCTAATTCAAATGATTTTTTGTTTATTCGTGTAATGCATGTAGTAAATCAAACTAACACTCATGGTGAGACTGTTGGGAGATATTCAAATGAAAAATGTCTGATTTTTTTACAATGTGAAATGGGTATATAAATACGAGGAGAAGATTCACTTGAATATTTATATCACATATTAGTCATAATGAGGAGGTACTAGAATCATAAAATTACAACATATATGAATATGTTTT
Source organism: Taxus wallichiana var. yunnanensis (assembly GCA_018340775.1). Classification (NCBI taxonomy): domain Eukaryota; kingdom Viridiplantae; phylum Streptophyta; class Pinopsida; order Cupressales; family Taxaceae; genus Taxus; species Taxus wallichiana. Next base: position 147,426,837 of record CM031236.1, read on the forward strand.
TCTTGTCTCCCAAATGTCGCAAGCATTGTAAAGTGTTTGGTTGATTTATTCGCATAGGAAAACACATAAGAGGTTCTATGAATTTGTTTGATTAATTGACTAATTGACACACTAGAGATCGAGTTCAAATTGGAGTAAAAAGTAGTATGTTGTAGAAGGAATAGGTAATCTCACTATTCCTATTGAAATGAGAAGTTGCACCATCACGAATGTGCTCTATGTTATGGGATTGAGCAAAATAACTTATCTGTCTTTTAGTAATTGAATTATAATGTCAAGGTGGATTTCATTGTCTAGAAAGGCATGAAATCATGTTTGATCTGGAGAGAAGGTATGATGCTTGTTATATTTTTTTTAAAGGATCATTTATTTCCACTAGATGTAGTTTCATCCATTTATGTTGCTTTCTCTACATCCATAAGTGGAGTCTACTGCACTCTAGAATAATTGATACTGGCACCATTTGGCCATCTCCTCTATCAAATCAGTTCTATGGTAATGGTATGATGAAGTCCTCCACTCTCACATTCATTACCTCTTTTTAATGGTTTTCTATAAAAAAACATCATGATACATACCGATCTCTATAGACCCTTTCATGCTTCCTTTTAGATATTTTTGTAACTCCTGTTTTTCATTGATGACTATTCTTGTAGTACATGTGTGTTATTTCTCCAAAATAAGAGTGAAGAATTAACAATTTTCAAATATTCTATAATAAATTTGTTCAAGAGACCATGCATCCTCTTCTTTCCTTCACTTCAATCATAGTGGGAGGATTTCATGTAAAATAAATTCCTTGCATTCTTGAATGATCAAGGCATCACACAACAGCTTTCCTAACCCTATACACCAAGCATAATAGTATTTTATAACGTCATAGTCAGACTACCATGGACATGGCACATTGCATGCTTTCCACTATTAATTTGGAGAATGGTTTTGGGTACAAGTAATCTAAATAATTGTATATGTTTAAAATCGGGAACTTACAAATATCTTGTAGGAAAAGAAACCGGAAGAGGTATGGAGTAATTAAAATCCTTTATATAACATATATATGGAAATCCCATCTAAGAAGAGGATGAAGATTCATGCAAATACACTCCAATGTAATTTTTTGAGATACAATACTATCTCAAAGGCATATCATCTCATGTATCCTGAGACAAAGAAGATATATTAGATTCAAGATGTGGTTTGTGATGAATAATCATTTGACTCATTTCTACACAATGAAGAGTCAATACCAACCTCTTATTGATTTCTATCACATCTAGATGATCTCCGTGTGAATTATTCCACATGAAATATATGATCCATAGATAATTTTTCATTGATCTTTGTGATTTTAAAAATAATTCTTGACATCAATAATAACATCAAGGTCTGAAATGGGTCAAAAGTACCATCAAGGAATCCCACATATATGCTCTCCTAGATACTTCATTAGATGTCGAATGAGAAGACAGATAAGAAATGAGGTAAATCTCGCACTCACAAGTTTAGTGGTTGATAGCACAAAAATTGATATAGTTTAAGAGGAATTCATTTAACCATAGTTGAAGAAGGCCATGAATGCAAAATATGACTCGTTTATTTAGTTTTAGAGATGGGAACTTGTTAATATTCCTATAGGAAATAAATGCATTGGCTAAAAATGGAGTTTCAAAAAGAAATACAAGGGAAATTAGATCGAATGATAAGTAAAAAGAAAAACCAGTTGCAAATGGATATTATCAACATGGAGGAATTGAGTATGAATACATTTTACACCAACTTTGAAGATAAAAATAATCAACATTATATGTTCACTTGAGTCACAAAAGGATGAAGTCTTCAACATATGGACATAAAAACTATTTTCTTGAATTCTGATCTCAAAATGAAATATACATGACCCAACTAGAAGGATTTTTCTATAAGAAGCATCCTAAAAAGGTATGTTGTGTAATTAAGTCACTTTATGGACATAAAAAATCACCCATGGCATGTTACATTAAAATAGGTGATCACCTATTGAAGCATCAATTCACTCATAGCCCCTCTTATTCAATTTTTTATATCAAAAAGATAGGCACAAAGATTTTCATTTTGGTTTTGTATGTGAATGATATTTTGATCTAAGGGAGTTTAGAAAATCTTGTTGAATATATTGAGAATGATATGAAGAAATCCTTCAACATGATAAACATTGGGATATACATCAATATTGTCTTGGCTTGGAGATACGGTAGAAGAAGCCTCATTTTTATCTCCTAGATGAAATACACTAAGATAGTGCTATAAAAGTATGGCATGTTTGATTTTAAACCTATGTCCAATCCAATGCAAAAAGGTTTAAAAATTTCAAGATTCCATGATTTACCTCAAGTATATATTACTCACTAATAGAAGCTTGTTGGGAGTTTCATTTGCTTGATGTATACCAGACGAGACTTATTCTATTGTGTTATCTATCTTTCCATATTGATGTGGGAGAAAAATAAATATCAATGGGTAGTAATGAAGCATGTTTTGAGATATATCCAATGTACAATTTACTATAGTATGAAGTATCGGAATAACTATCGTGGTCTTCTTATAGGGATATATCAACTAATATTATGTTTGATATATTGATGACAATAAATCAACTACACTATATTATTTTCATCTCAAATATAAACCTATCTCGTGGATTAACAAGAAAAAAATTCTTGTTTCTCTTTCATCCACTGAGGAAAACTATCATGTCACACAAGGATATTTGTGTGAAGTAATTTGGTTACGTCACATTCAAGTTGATATGGGAATTTTTGATGAAAATATACCCATCATTCATTTCGAAAATCATGTTGTGTTGATGCATGTGAAGAATATTATTTTCCATTAAATAGCCAAGAACATTGAGGTTGAGTTTCATTACATCCGAGAATAATTCTTGAACAACCACATTCAGCTCCTGTACATCCCCAAATATTTTCAGATAATATATATACTCACTAATTCTCTTTGTAAGGTGAAATTTGAACTGTTTTAGGGTACATTTCTAAAACCAATGTAATAACGCATGGAATGTTAGCATCAACTAATTATATTACATTGTTATGTTATTTGGTTGTAATCAATGTGTACATCTTGGATTTATAACCAACTCATTATTTTGTATATACCCCCTTCATACTTGTATAATATATATTCATAATTTTCTACATTCTTCTCGATTCTAATAGAGACATTAAATGATCAAAAAATTGTCAATTAAATCCTTACAAATTTTACTAGCATGTCTGCTTCCACTTTTTCCAATTAAAGAATCAATAATTTAACAAAATTTTATTGAGATGAGTTATTCGTATTTTAAATATCCCATGATAAAAGGTAGAATATATCAGTTACACATATTTTGAACATGCCTTCCATAGACTCCAAATCATGCACTTTAGACATTGTTTAGTCTCGGTCTCATACTACTATTTAGAAGGTTATTGAGTGAAGAAATTACTAATTGACCCTCATATTTTTGCAATATTTATAATTTTATTTCATCATTCTCGATATTTTACACCTACATGCCTATTCTTTTTGGGTCATTTATAAATATCTTAGCCTCGATTGGGCACCCCTATCCTTTTCACACTTTCCTACATCTTTTTGAGCTCTTTCTATCCATTTTAGAACCTTATATTTTTGGTGGTCGGCCATTTTGGGCTTAATTAGGAAATTAGATCAAGAGAACCCTATAAATATAAAAATATGAGACCATATTGAGGGACCAAGCACTAGCACTACTATCATCCATCTATACTTACATCCATCTATTCTATTGGAGATCCCTTGCATCCACAAAGCTCCATCACAAGGCACAATGATAGGTCATCTACATCGAGAAAAAAAAAAGGGGAAAATTTTATTATATTCCATGCACACATTCTATTAAATTTTCTACATCTAGTTATTACTCACTACTTCACAAAGTGTGATTGGAATGAGAGCACCTAGTGCACATTGTGCACAAACTAACAAGAACTACAATTGGGTCCAAAATGTAGTGTAATGCTTAGTTAATAAGCCCATTGTTGTGAAAGTTGAGGTGAATCTATCCATTCATTTACATTATTTTTAAGGGTTTTGATACTCCTTTGTGGTCTTTATCAATTCTTTTCATCATCTTGGAATATTAATGACATCCGGAGCAATAAAATGAAATTCATGCGATGGGAAGTGAGGGTTTAAAACTATCTTTGAAACATGTGAAGATTAGTTTTAGATATTTTTCGTAGAATAGGGTGCCTAGTTTATAGACCGAGTTCTCGTGGGTAGCGTAATCCATATTCGGTCCTCTAGTCCAACAAGATACTCCAGATCCATCCCTTTCGTGAGCTCTTGTGCAGGCAAATGGACTACTTCCATATTTTCCATTCACCTCTGCGACACATAGTCCCCGTCAAAGATATTCTATCTAGTTGAGTGATTTTATTTTCTCTCTTGCACATTAGGGTTAGCATTTCCTTTTTCATAGTACTTGAGTCATATTTTAATTTTTGTATAGCATTCATTACTTTATTTATAGTTTTCATAGCTTAAATTTACTAGTATCCACATTTGTAATTTTAGTTAATCATTTTAGTGAACCCCAAATTTCAATGCTTCCATTTGACCATGTCGTCTCCTTATCAAGTTCTAGCCCAATATCCTTATTCTAACTTTATGAAAACTAAGGTCTCAAACATAGTTACTACTACCACTAATTTCATTCGTGTGCATACCCAATTTCCTCCTCACTTTATCACACCTAGAAATGATCCATCTATTAATGTAGTTACTACTCTTCATGCTCATCCTAATACACCTACATCTCCACACACATCTATTCCTCCACCCATTACCCCAAATCTCCTTCTTCCTCTTCCAAGTGATATGATATCATTGAATAACTTAAAAATATGCCCGCTAAGATCTATCTTTATGACTTATTGCATAATGTGTTGGATTATTTTAACACACTAAAATCCACTCTTCAGGCCATTCATGTTGAAATTGATAATTTTTCCATGGCCTTTGCACATCTTATACAATCCATTTCTAATTTACCACACACTATATCTTTCATTGATGAGGATATGTCACCTTTTTCTAAAAAGGATCCATGTTCTTCTTTTCTCATTACTACCCTTATTAGTACTACTTACATCAAACATGTCCTCATTGATAATGGATCATATGCTAATCTTTATGCTTATTCTCCCTTAAATCAGCTGGATATTAGTGATACTCTCCTTTCTAATACTTGCACTCTCATCCACAGCTATGACTCAACCACTTGCACATGCTTAAGGGCTATATCATTACACATTTAGGTTGGGCCTAATAATATTCTCACTTATTGTTATTTCATCGATGCCTCTTTTTAGGGAAATCTCTTGTTAGGTAGGCTTTGGATTTAAACAATGCAAGAAGTTCTAGCTAATATTCACCAATGTGTCAATTTTTGTCATGAAGGATATGAACATACTATCTCCACGGACCCAAAGCCATTCAAATACTTTCACATAGAACCTATTACTACTATGCCCATTCCACCTTCACAACATATCCCATATAGTAGTCTTGATACATATGACATTGGTAAGTCTAGCACCTCACAATCTTCTTCTACCACTATCAGTACTCTAGCCATTTCTACTTACACCATCGTTAATATTTCATCTAAAATATTTGTTCCTCCTAATGTTCCTTCATAACCAATTGTGAAACCCTCTACTACTCCACCTATGGTGTCACCTACCAATATCCTTGATAGTGCTATAAAACATGATGATGTTCATACCGATGACTTTGAGGATTCTGATGACAAAGTTGACACTATCGAACTTACGGATGAATCATTAAGGAAACTTGATTTTACTCCTCTTGGTGTAGATGATTCTTATTTCGAAGAAACCTTTTTGGTTGATGGTCTAGGTGAATATAGGTTCAATATTGGTCCTTCTACTAATGATATGGTATTATATCGCGGTTTTGTAAATAGTGTTGATGGTATTTCGTTTTCTCCTCCATGATTTCTAGCTCCATTTCTTCCTTTTACATGTACATTATTCCTCAATTGAACCTTTGGGAAACATATACCCATCGATTCCACGCACCTAGTGACTATTTGTAAATTTGGAATGATGTTTAAATAAATTTTACCACCTCTTCATTCACCACATCTTTATCATGGATATTTTAACATTACGGAAAATTATGGCTTGCGTGTCCTTCATTTTATGGTCTTTATTACACGTACACTTTGTGACTCTTCACTCACACTTGGAAAATCCTCACTTGACTATATTAGTGGTATAATAGATGCTCATCACTCTTTTCTTACATTTTTAATTCCTTTTGGAAATATTTGTATTCATAATTATTCATTTCCCACTTACATTCCAAACATCTCTCATTGACATGCTTATGGTTTTACACCGATCGCTTTTATTGATGATGAGTATGCCATGAATGTTTACATACTCCATTTGAATGGGTCCTTATATGACCCTCCTCATTCTATAGCTTATCAAATTTTTGATGCTACTCTATTAGGTTTCGATTATGACAATGATGATCTCCTTATAGTAGTGCATAGTCACGTTCACTACCATATACTTGGGTGCAATTACATATATTACACTCACCCTAACATCTATTATCCATACATTTTCATATTATCATCCTCATCACATGTTCTCGTATAAAACATTACCCGGTGATGTACTCTTGTACTTTTAGGTTCGCACTTGACTATTGAGGGATTACTACATATGAACCACACACACTACACTATCGGACTTACACACCATATCTATTCACATATTGCACATCATACATTATAAATCATATTAGTTTTCATTACGCATATATCATACTTCGTGTCTAGCATTATACACTACTCATCCTACATAATACAAGACTAGTGTATTTACATACATTACATGTCACTTCATTACATTATATCCATCTTGCATTGCATTTTACACATCCTATATTTACACATTCTAAACATCACATGTTTTTCTTTCATCATTACATATACTATATTCTCTTCTACAAACAAAGACTCACCACCTTATGATCCACTTTAGTTATTCACCATTCTTGACCATCGAGGGTTTACAAAGCAATTTGACCTTACACTCATCACAAATTAACTATTTAACCTTTCATCATATGACATTTCAAGCCTAGTGACATATGCTCTAGGCTAAATCATCACCTATTATATCATTTTGTAGCGGTATAGACCTTAGGTTACATCACCACTCCCTATTTTCATCTTTGTAGTGATATATGCTTAGGGCTAAATTGATCACTAATCCATTCATCTCATAAAGATATACGCTTAGGATAATTCATCACTTATATGTTCATCTAGTCGTGATATAGTCTTCAGCTATAAGGATAACACACATATCATCTCTAGGTCACATCTCATCAATATGCATACACATTCACCACAACACATTAGACCACAACACACTTCAACCATTTCTTGATAACACACTCTCGTTTAGGGTTAAATCTTGATCACTGAGGGGGAAAACTAAATGAACCTTACTGCATCCATCTTGATTCATTTGAGGGGGAGAGTAGATCCTATCATTCCATTTTCTTCCATTCCATCTATATACAAACATACTGTATATTATGGTTGCTTTTACTCTTGCTTACTTATGTTTGTTCATGCGTAATTTATTACCGATTATAGTTATCTTACTTCTATGTCATTTAATTATATCATCCACACATGTGGGTACATGTCTATTTGTAGTAGCGATCACAAATATAGGTCTCTTGCATAAATCTTGATGCTCTCCTGCTACCCTTCATACACTAGTTACTAGGGGCATCCACATTCATCTCTCACAGGTGTTATTGTTTTATTTCATACTTATCACTTTACATTACTAGGTTATACACACTTTTGACATACTAGTATCTTTCTAACATGATAACAAGTGCTTCTTGTGTAGCATTTTTTATGTATGGATATTTGTTTCCAGACTTGTTTGTTACATTGTCTACAATTGTTTTCTTTTGTATATATGCCTTGCCCTATGTTTGGTTTACACATTTTCTTTTATTTATGGCAATGATGGTCTTGTGACATCATGAATGATCTCCCGTGTTTGTGATTCACTTTGTGTGGCTTCCTTGTTTTCTTGGGTGTTTAAGCTAATTTTCTTGGTGGTTTTTACACTTTGCCTATGTAGATTACACATTGTATTTTTACATACACGATTTTTCATACCGAGACTTGTCTTTGGCTAGCCATTCTTTTTGTGTGTGCCTTGGTTTCTACAAGTGCATTTCCTTCTCCATGCATAAATTTTATTTTGAGTACATGTTGTTTGGTCCTCTTTTGGGGTTGTGTTCTCCTATCGAAATGGTACATGTACACCCAAAGAGGGGGAATCATTTAGAGTTTTATAGTCAACACAACGCATTTACACTAGTTCGAGTTAAGTGCACTTTTCGGCCTTGGAATTTTGGGTTTACATACAACAATTAAGTTTAGGCCAATATAAAAATCTCGTACACAATTGCTTTTATAGGACATAAATTCCTTAACATTATCGAAAGTAGTTACATGATTGGAGGATATAGTAGTTTTGCCTCCCTAAACTACTTCATTCAATAAAGTCGGATCACTTACAAAACCATGAAAGTACAAAGATATCTTCACACATAGTTTAGGGAAGTAGTTAAAGGATAGAGGACACAGAGCATTTCCTCCCTACACTTCTTAATTCTATAGCATTAGATCACCCAAAAACCCTAGCAGATAGGATATCCTTTCTACACTCTTTCTCTCGACATGGATTAAGTGCACGTGTTCCATTTACACTTTTCATTATTGCAAACATTTATTTTTATGTAATGTGACTTTTATATTACGTTTTTACACACATATCCATACATATTTGACTACTTGATAATTTTCTCGTAGCAGATCCAACCATATGAGAAAAAGGATTCAACTAGGGGCAACAACAAGCAACAACAACAACACCATAAACAAAACTTTTGATAACAAACATTATGCTAACCATGTTGGTACACTACATACATCAGCAATAGCATAGGTGTTCTAGCCTATGATAACTCTCAATAATTTTTTTGCACAATTTCATCTTTATATTCCATGCTCCATCATATTTTTTTTTTCCTTCCAATCTTTTTATAATCCTTTGCACACCTTATTTGTTACACTACAATGAAATCAGGTACACATCTCTATCTACTTTATGTTACCAACATTTCCGCTCACCAACATAAAGTAGAAAAAATTTATACAAAAATAATGCACTTTAGACATTATTTAGTCTCATTCTCACACTACTATTTAGAAGGATATTGAGTGAAGAAATTACTAATTAAACCCTATCTTTTGGCCATATTTTATTTTATTTTATTTCATCTTTCCCAATATTTTTCACCTACACATCAATTTTTTTAGGTCATTTTCCATTATTTTACCCTTTACTAGGGCACCCAAGCTAGTATTGTGTTGTACTTGGCTGCCTTAGTCCCACAAAGGGAACCCCGCCCTTATCACACTTTACTACCACCTTTTTGGATATTTCTAGTTGTTTTAGATCCTTATATTTTTTGTGGTTGGCCATTTCAAAATTAATTACAAAATTAGATCAAGATAACCTTAAAATTATAAAGTTATGAGACCATAATGAGGGACCAAGCACTATCACTACTATCATACATCTAGAGTTACATCCGTTCTATTGCATTGGAGATCACTTTCATCCACATAGCTCGATCATAAGGCACAAGGCTAGGTCTTCTACATCACATACAATATAGGGGGAGGATTCTATTATATTCCATGCACACATTCTATTGCATTTTCTACATCTAGTTATTGCTCGATACTTCATAAAGTGCAAGTGGAATGAGAGAACCTATAGAACAAGATACACACACTCACCTGAACTACATTTAGGTCTAAAATGTAGTGCAATGCTCAAGTAGTAAGTGCAATGTTGTGGCATGAGAGGTTATTCCAACCCATAAATTTTTTTAGGTTTTATATACTCCTTCTTGGTCTTTTGTAGGTATTCTCATCATCTTGACTATCAATAACATCTGCAGAGATATACAAAGGTAATGTGACAAGCAACAAGGATTTCAAACTATCTTCCAAACTATGAAGATTAATTTCATAGCTTTTGCTTAGACGAAGGCCACCATTTTATGGACTAGAGCACTGTGGGCACCTCAATCCATCTCCAAGAGCTCCAATCTTGAAAGATACTCCAAATCCATCCTATTCGGAGTTCTTGCAAAACTTTTCCTACTTCAATATTTTCTAGTCACCTCTCTAACAAAATCCCATGAGCATATTCTATCTAGTTGAGTTCTTTCATCTTCTCCTTACACATTATGGTTATCATTTCCTTTTTCATAGTGTTTGAGTCATCTTTACATTTTTTTCATAGAATCCATTTACTTTATTTATAGTTTTTCACAACTTAGATTAACTAGTATCCACATTTACTTTTTTAGTTATCACCTTCAAATCGAACATTTTAGTTCTAAAAAAGAGAGTTTTAGGAACATTAAGTTTTTAAAAATTTAGAGGATTATATTTATAAATAGTATTCATAAGGATAATAATATATTACTAATGGGGAAGAAAAAAATTGAATTTCTACATTGTAAGTGCAAGAGGTTGAGCCAATAACCATGATTACAATTATAGTCAATGGTATGAATAGTCACATATCCATTGATGCTACTATAAAAATAATTGACATTATGCAAATGATTGTAGGAATAAATAGTATAATACGAGAATAAAATGTATAAAATTTTGGAAGGAAATTTGGTATAAAATTTATAATCATGGTTGATTGTTCATTACATATAATGTTTCTTAAGAAACTATAAAGGACATTTGGTTTCTAGATAGTAGATGTTGTAATCACACAACAAGACATAAATATATGTCTAAAACAAGAGATCATAAAACTACATCTGATGTGAAGTTAGTAAATGATGATAAATTTTTATTCATGGGAAAAGGAATAGTCAATATTGAAACTAAGAAATATGAAAACACCCATATTCTACGTGTGTATTATATTTTTGTATGAAACATAATTTAATTAGTATTGGGTAGTTAGTGAAAAAGGTATATAATGTATAATATGAAGATGATGTGTTTGTAATATTTGATAGAAATCTAATGAACAAATTTAATGTAAAGTTTAAAATGAAAATCATAAAAATTGATTCAAATTTTGACATGATTTAACATCCGAAGATATTTCATCACTAGCATTTAAAGTTTCTTTAAATTATGAGAATTTGTAATGGATTTGAGGTTGGAAAATTAACTTAAGATTATCTTTATTTGTTCATAAAGAAACATATGGTGAAGGTATTGCATTTTATAGAAAAACAAAAGAAGCCTTATGAAAATTTATTTTAGGAAGCAACATAAAGAAAAATTATGTATTGCAAAGACATTTAGAGTTATATATCCTCTCGATATTACCCATTCGGATCTTGTAGAGATCTATGAAAGCATTTTCAATTATACGAAGCATGTATTGTATGACATTGATAGATCATTTAAGTAGAAAATATTTGGTACATAAGTTAGAAGTAGTTTTTATATATAACTAATTTAAGCCCATGGTTGAAAATAAGAGTGTTGCCTATATAAGGGTGCTAACATTAGAAAGATTATAAAGATATGAAAGAAAATTGTAATGCCAGCAAAAATGACATTCTATGAACACATTAAAACCTAAGACTTATCTCCAAAATTGTAACTAGTTGTTTTTAGTTTCGAGTTAAAAGGTTACAAGGGTGTTAACCCCTAGGGTACATTAAATTAACTTACAACACTAATCTCAACTTTATGATTGGGGAACTAGGTCTAGTTAAAAGATTAAAATATTCTTAATTTATCTCTAAGGTCCATTAATCAACATTCAACTAGGAAGGTGCCATAATTTAATTTACTTGGTTTAATGTTTTCTCCTCTTTAGTTAATGTTCAATCCTAATATGGTTAACCTCATGCTTAATTAATTTAGTTTCATTATCCTAATAGCTTAAAGTCCTTTTTATTAAATTCCTAAAACATACTAAGAACTAATAAGGACTTTGCACCCCAAGGCAATTAAATGGCCCCATTCACCCATCTACACATACCCTTAAGGATTTAATTTAAACATTTAAAAAAAAAAATTCCTACCAAACAAAAGTAGGGTTGATCCTCCACCCTTAGATCAATTCAATTGTGGCCACTAGATCCAAGGCTCCAAACTAACCCTAGAAATCCTTAAGAATTCTTATTAAAACCTCTTCTTACCCTATTCTCCTCATTTGGTCTATTTTCTCTTGTTTGATTTGCAGGTTGGAGCAAAGGAAGCCATGGGAGCAAGGAAGGGAGAAACTATGGAGAAATTCTTCAAGATCAAGCTTAGGGTAGTTTTGTTTAGATTGTAGGTTTATTATTGTAATGTATTTCATTCAAGGATTGAAGGGATTTTCTTTTCAAATCTGATTTTATTACCAACTATTTGTATTTGGAGTTCTCCATTTGGGGCAAACCCTACTCCCATTTATAAATACAAGTTTGAGTACTTTAAATCCACCATTTGAAGATTTTATTGCTTAAAACCATGAGATTTAGCCATTGTTTGTTTCTGGTAGTTTCCTTTGTAAATTTACAAGCTTAAAATTTAATTATTACAAATTAAAAATTGTACGAATGAGGATCCATGATTTTCTTCCGTAAGTGAGAGAACCACCACCCAGAGAAGGCCAGTAGTTCTTGGATGTCCGCCTCACCTAGGTGATGATTTATGAACCACTGCCTTGTGGGAGTGGTGGTTATGAGAATGCAACCTTTCCTGTGTGATGGTTACGAGATCACCGCTCTGCACAGGGTGGTGGTCCTATTTCTTAGAAACATAACCTAAATTTATGAGTTTTCTCAAAATAAAAGTCACTACAATGTTTAAAAATACATTCTGAACTCGATTTTATGTACATAACATTTCCAGTTACAAGATTTACTTCCATTTATTCTTTTCTTAGTTAAAATTACTCATTTTAAAACATTTTGAAATCCAATAGTAGCAACAACTACAAGATCAATTCCATTTTGTTCAACTAATTTTCTTTCAATTCCAAGAGTAAAAAGGATCTAAATCTACTTCTAACATTGTTATTTTCTTGCTATAAAATGCAACATATCAATATAACAATATACTTCAAATTTTGTTGCCTCTTTCCATTTTCACTACAACATATATATTCAAAATAACTATAACAACTTTTCTCTACATTCAAGTTTACTATGCATACATTTTAACATCTTACAACTTCTATATTTCTTCTTTCTCATTTACAATAATACAATTTCACAATGAAAGTAAACTTTCTTTTCCCATTGAGCATAGCTCATTTATTTTAAAACAAAGAACTTCTTTTCTCACATTACAACTAAAACTAAGCTTTTACACAAACTTTCCATCTTGATTATTTTCTTTCCATACTACAATCTAAGGAGAAGGGAAATTTTACAACTCTTCAATTAACTTCATCAAATCATATTACAACTTACAATACAACATTTCCTTTAAACAAAATACAATATTACAATCTTCCACCATGAGTGGGAATAACAATAAGGATTCTCACAAGAAGGGATTTCTTAAGGACTCCAACAAAAGCTCCAAGCTTCACATCACCAACAAGAGATCTCCTTAAAATTTCTTGTTTCATAACAAAAATGGGGAGATGAAAACCCTCTCCACCCAACCAAAATATCTAATGAGGAGGAGAAGCAATCCTCCTCATTGGCCCCCAAGCCCCAACCATATTACAATGAAAGGTGTATCCAAAAATGGAAACAAATAAGCTTCCACAACACAAAACCAAGTATTTCAAAACCATTTCAAAAATACAACAAACTCAACTTCAAACACAAGAAGGAAAAACAACAAAATATACAAGGCTTTAAGTATGAAAAGCTAAAGGAGCAAGAACCTATGAGGAGGTGAATTACATCTCCCAATGGGAAATGGCTACCCACTTTAAAACCTCCAATACACCTCTCAAAACCACAACACACTCTTATGCCTTCCTCAATTCCCTCTTATACCTCCCACATACTTGTATGCCTTCCTCATTCTCTTATCCCTCTCTCATAAAAGAAAAAGTAAGAAATGCAAGCATTCCTTGTCCAAGGTGGGGCACCCAACCCAAACACCATCCATAACTTGAAATAAAATATTATTCCTCCCTACATTTATTCTCCCCATATTCCCCTCCTATACCAAGCTTAGGCAATCTACGCAAGCACCCAACAAGCATATCAAAACATTCAAAACAAGCACATACACAAAATATAAAAGAAGAACATTAAGCAAGAGTATAGCTCCTACCTTTCCATGGTGGAGCTTGTTCCAAGAGTCAATATCCAAGCTTTTGCAACACAAGAAATCACCAACAAGCTCCCATAAATACCAAAAGAACTCCAAAATCCTCTAACTCCCAAAAATGCATGAGTAAAAGAATGAAGTAACCCCAAAACAAGCAAAACAACTTGAATAAATAGAAAAGGGAGAGAGGAGGGTGAGGTGGTTCCATGTAGGATGCCACATCACCGATCCTTAACTCCACCTCTCAAGTCAAACCCCAACCGCAATGCATAATTAATTGGTGGGTGAGTGAAATGAAAAATTACTTATACACAACATCTAAGCCCACACCCCGCAAGGACAAACTTAAAGACCCATGTAAGAAAAGTGCAATAAATCTCATTTTTGACTTACAAAACACTTAGTGGGGTCTATTTTAAACCCCCAATCAATAGGTAGGGTTGGCATAGAAATTTAGGAGGTTTGGGACAAGTTTAACTTATCCCAAAAGCCTTCAAAATTGGCCTACCAAAACTTACGTAGCCATTTTCTAGATAACAACATACCCCACTTGGTTGGGTAATCAACAATAACAACATCAAGCATCGATTTCTACTTGGGTAAGCTACAAGTTATCCACTAGACCTTTCACACATCACCACCGGCACTTTTTGATAACATTCCATCAAATTATTCATCCCAACCGAGTATACTTCCCATATGTTTTTGATTACTTTGATATCCATCTCATTCATGACTTCTAGAGGCATAACATTCCATGATTTATTGATGGTGGGACACGTGGGACACGAGTCAAACAAATAGTTGTGTAAAAAAATTTCTTTGATGATTAGAGTGGTGAATAATGGATCCAAATTTAATAGAGAATCCACCAAGGATGTCCCCAAATAAACCTTAGGTGGTTCACAGCTAGTTCCTCCAACAATGGTGATGTCAAAATCTTGATAAGGGAGTATCCTTACAATGTTTATATTTCTACCTATGGAAGTGTTCTCGTCTTTCAGCCCCTAAATACTCAAAATCCCTTTTCTTGTGGTCAGAATCCATAAGCAACTCAATAATTAGAACTATAGATATCTTGATCTGACTCAATACTTAGGTAATATCATAAGAACAAACTTTGGCTAGGCAGCATCGGAAGGAAGGTTGACACACTCATTAGATGGCACATGATTTTTGAAAGTTTGGGCATGAGGAGGGGGTATGAATTTTGTTTGGCATAAAAGGCCCTTGGCAGATGCATCTTTATTAGGAGCCTCTTTGGAATATTTGAAAGCAATGGAGTTTTTATCTTGGCACCTCTTTCTTTAGGCCATGTACTATTTGACAACCCTACTTCTTGTGTTTTATTCCTATTCTTGAGCCACATCAACATTCATCAATAGGACAAATCCTCCTCATAGGGATTCCTCCATCATACTTCTTTATCATTAAAGATTTTAAATATTCAAAGTCATTATTAGGAGATTCAAAACCTTTTACACTTTATAAACCAAAGAGTACACTTATAAAATATGAGAAGGAGGAAGATAGGGTGCCCCATGGATGCAAAAATCCAAAAGCCAGCGAATGATTCTAGCACTTATTTTCTTAGTTTAAGTTTCCTCACTTGTTGTGAGCTCATGGAGAAACCCATCATGTAAACATCATTATCATTATCATCATAAGATTTTTTGTTATTCTTTTTGTCTATAGCCTCCTCACATGGAGCATGGGGCGAAAACATATGTCACACCACTCAATGACATCATCTCCTACACGCTTGACATAAACTCTTGTAGCCAAAGGATTAGGTACCATTATGTTTTCCTTTCGTGGACTATTTATTTCCAAATCCAAAGGCACCTTGCCTCTCCGCATCGATCTTTAAAAATTTCTATGATGATTGGTAAACCTATCTTGGCCTTGTTGCTTGTGTTGCCCTTTGTGAACTATGCTCAAACTCTTTTAGTGCCAAGATAATTTGTATGATATTTCTTTGATAAATTTCTCCCAAAGTTTTCCACAACTTCCTCCAAATCAAGTATCCTTACTCATTTGAGGATTTTCCGGTTAATTAGTTTTACACCCTCACTTTTTGGATGCTTTACATTTACCTTGATGTTATTCTCAATTTGCAGATCCATGGTGAAGGCCTTCCTCAAATTAGTAGGTTTTTTCCCTTAAGTCGTAAGCATCCTTTTTTATCAAATGCGCATCTAAATATTTGATCAAACATGATTCATCACATGGCCTTAAGCTAACAAGAAATCTCCTTAAGGTATTTTTAAACCTTCAAGAAATCATGTATGAATCATTAGGATTTTTCTTGATGTTTTAAAATTCTCGATAAAAGAAACCTAGTGTCATTTATATCACCATACTACAATCTAAATGCATTGTTCATCTCTTTCCAAGAATCAATGGAATTATCTGAAAATCTTTATACCATTCCTTTCCTCTCCCAAAGTATGGATAAAAATTTCATATATACATCTTCATGTTCAATCTAAAATTACTCCATCATATTGACTAAAAATATTTTAATGTTGGTCACCAATTATAGCATTGTTTCCTTGGAACTTTGTAATTTATTTCTTACATCCTGGGAACTACATTTGGATAACCAATCATCCTCGTAAATTTATAGGACCAAAGGTGTTTACTATAAAAGGAGGTCCTGGGTAGGGGCTGACATGTTGTTTATAGGAGGTGACCCTAGAGGGGAGACAAATTGATAAGGGGCAGAGGGTCTTTGAAACACAGAGTATAAGTTTTAAAATAGATATCCCCTAAAGGCATTGTTTCTTCGAAAACCCTATCAACTTTTGAAAAGACAAGGGCATAATGAGAAAAAATTCAAAATCAAATGAAGGCCCCTATCTAGTTGGAGAATTAAATTCCACAAAGAGGCTACTTGATTTATGAAGCACTTGAATGGTAGTATTCAATGATAGGCCGATAACTTTCATCAATGGAGATCCCTTTTCTTGTCTACTGATCTCCAACAACTCTCCAGGATTTTCTTCCTTCAAAATTTGTTTTTCCTATATCTAGAAATAATGTCCTAATAGGATCTCTAGAAAAGAAAGATCTTCTTCCTTTCATCTTTGCAAATATTAGTAAAAAAAGTAACATTATGGAAGTTAAGACACTAGTACTCATCAAGAATCAAATCAACAGTGAGTCGCCACAGGGACTTCCACATTAGTTGTACAAATGCACTAAAATATGATTTTTCAAATGTCTTTCAATATTAGAAACTGGAAATGGCATGATCTGAATTTTTTGTACTCAGATTTATCAATGAAAGCTAGTGCACTAGGTGTGGTAACTGAAAGAATTACACACAACACTTGCAACTTTGAATAGTTTTTACAGGTCCAAACACAAGATGATATTTGAAACAATGTATTAGCACTTAAAGCATATAATAAGTGTTTACTGTAGGTCTAAATATGAACCTCGTAACCACTATTTCCACAAGAACAACACCAATCGGGTGTTGGTACCCAAATTGATTCT
Source organism: Taxus wallichiana var. yunnanensis (assembly GCA_018340775.1). Classification (NCBI taxonomy): domain Eukaryota; kingdom Viridiplantae; phylum Streptophyta; class Pinopsida; order Cupressales; family Taxaceae; genus Taxus; species Taxus wallichiana. Next base: position 147,444,784 of record CM031236.1, read on the forward strand.
CCCTCAGAAGTTGAGAAACATCACAAGTTTGGCAAGAAGCTTAGAGACAAGAAGGGCATGTAGTGTATCTTTTTGTAGCTCAAGATGAAATGAAGATTTATCTTTGTCACTCAAATGTGGAGAAATGGGTCACACTCTCAGAGGATTTGAGCTATCCTCACTACTTTATGGTCAGTAACTTTCAACCAGGGTGAGAGGACCCTTTTTGTAGCCTAGTGTTTGTGGAGGAGATGGAGATATCCTTCCTTGTGAAATTATTAAGAAGACCTTCAATAAAATATGATCAATGCAAAAAAAGCCTAACTCTCATGAGTTATCACACTAGATAATGGAGATATTTTCGAAGAAAGGTTTAGGCCACTAAAGACAATGAAAACTTGATTGTTTCTGCATTTTTTGGTAGTAAAAATTATGTATTTGTATAAACAAATAACAAATAGGGTAATATGGGTATGATTGGTTGTTTTTAAATGAATTTTTTGTTAGAGGTGAGGCAAAATGAAATTGATTCACCATATCCTTGAGAATTGTTATAAAAATGGAGAGCTTGAAACAACATAATGCCTTGAGATAGCTAGGATGTTCCTTTAACAAGAATATGTGCTTCAATGGAGGCCTAGAGCAACACTCTTCACACAACATTCAAGGATCCAAAATGAAAGCTCAAATTGGAAAACTTAACTAAAAATTATCAACCTCTATTTCATCACGCCTAAGATACCCTCAAAGCCTAACAAATAATCTTATTGTCATTCTAGGATTCACAATGATTTTGAATTTGTTTATTTCACTATAAAATGAAAGATCTTGTAATAAATAAAATTACAAATAGCACCAAACTATCAAAGGATAAGATCTTGTGTGATTCACAAAAATTCAATTTAAAAATGTAATGGGAATAAGAAAACTTGTTCCGACATTTCAAATGAAGAAGACACAAATTTTTCACAAAAAAAACATAGAATAACTCAAGTTTGATAAAATTGATCGAGGGGAAAGTTTCTAGAACAATATCAGAGCTTGTAAATGGTTTTACACTCACAACCACCTTAACATTATCAAATTTAACACAAAGGAGATAAAAGGTTTCTTCATGTTGGGGTGTGGAGCCTATTTTTGGTATTCTTGAATCAGTGTTGAAGTGCTAGAGCTCGAATAATTAAGTTTGGAGACTTTAGGAACATTCGGTCTTTTGTTGTGACGTTGTTGTGCAATGTGCCATTGCTGCATCGTTCTTGCATTAACATGTTGTTAATTAGCTATTAATGTTGAGAATTTTTTCCAACACGTGCAAGTTGAAAGATCGTGACTTTCAATATTCTAGGTGGGCTTTATGGATTCTTAAAAGGATCATAATTATATAATTAGAGGTGTTAGGGTATCTTAAAGATATATTGAGTGTTCAATAGGTCTTGAGTCTTAATTATCAAGAGATGATCAAGAGTGATCAAGGTTATGTAATTGGGTGTCAATTGTGGTTTAGATGTGGTTTAGCATCTTTGGAATTCTCATTGTGAGTTCAAAACTAGAGAAGACTGTGATATTTTTTTAATCTTGTTGATAATAAAATCTAAGCAAGTTCTTGGTGGATGTAGCTCACATTGGGTTAACCACATTAAATCTTGTCTTGTCTAATTTTGTGCATCATTTATTTATGTTGTTATATTTCGTAAGTATAATTCTACTATATAGTTTCCTACCTATGGTTTGAGGAATTGTTTCCACATATTTTTGTCTAATTCCTAACAATTTATAAGAGATTTGATGGTTTTTGCTGAAGTTGTAAATCACAATGTTTAGCTTGAGTGGAACCTATGGCGGAGATGAGGAAAATCAAGGGTTGAGAAGTTCAAAGGGAAGAACTTTGGTTTGTGGAAGATGTAAATGGACGATTACTTATATCGAAGGACCTCCATATTCCTTTTATTTCCAAGAAAAGAAACCTATAGCCATGTCGGATGAGGATTGGGAGTTCTTTGGATAGAAAGGCGCTCGAAGGAAATTCATTTATGCCTTGCATCTTCGGTTGCTTTCAACATATCATAGGAGAAGACCACAAAAGGTCTCATGAGTGCATTAGGGAAGTTATATGAAAAACCCTCTGCCTCTAATAAAATATTTATGATGAAAAAGTTATTTAATATGAAGATGTCTGAGAATGGTTCTTTCCTCATTTGAATGAATTTAATACTTGGTTATGAGTATGTTAAACTTAGTAAAAATTGAATTTGATGATGAAGTCAAGGGGCTTTGTTGATTTTTTCTCCTTTTAGATGGGACAACTTGGTTATGGCTATAAGTAATTTAGTCTCTAATAACTCAAAGATGAAGTTTGAGGATGTAATAGGTGTGATCCTAAGCTAGAAATGTGAAGAAAGAACATCAGAGATTCTTCTACTTATGGAAACACTTTGATGGTGGAGAGCAATTAGACAAAAGAATAGAGAGAAAGGTAACCATAGGAATTCGAATGATCACGAAGGTCAAATTCCAAGAGTAAGCTAGAATTTTTTCACTTTGTGGGAAGGTTTCTCATGCTAAGAAAGATTGTTGGGCTCTTGAATAATAAGAACAAGAAGAAGGAGGAAACTAAAGTGGTAAATTTTGCAACAGGTGATGTTTGTCAAACACCTTAATTATTTCTTTATATAATATTGCTTGAATCTTGGGTGATAGATTTAGTGGCTTCTTTCCATGCCACCCCACATGGACATTACTTTACTTGATTTTTTCAAGGTGATTTTGGACATGTATATCTTGGTGATGATGAACCATGAAGCATAGTAGGGAAAGGTTGTGTTTGGGTGAAAATTTAAAATGGGAACATATGGCTACTTAAGGATGTAAGGCATGTGCCTAATTTGAGGTGGAACTTGATATCGAGTGGGACAAACTAGGTAGTGATGGTTGTATAATCAATTTTATAGCAGATTCTTGGAAGGTTACCAAGGGATCTCTTGTGGTTGCAAGAGGTAAGAAAAATGGTACTTTGTATTTAACCAATGGTGCTGATTATTGCAATTTAGTTGCTACAGATGGAGATGCAACTTTGTGGCACCAGAGACTCGGTCATATGAGTCATAAGGGCATGTAGATTATAAAGGATAGGTTACCTAGATTAAAGGAGTTAGATTTGGACTTCTATGAGGACTGTGTTTATGGGAAACAAAAGTGGGTGAGATTCCTCAAGGTTGGACCTACCAGGAAGGAGAGTAAGTTGGAGTTAGTACATATAGATGTATGGGGGCCAGCTAAGGTAAAATCTATTGGTGGTTCATGTTATTACGTCACTTTCATTGATGATGCAACTAGAAAAGTTTGGGTATATTGCATTAGAAAGAAATCTGATGTGTTTGAAACTTTCAAAATATGGAAAGCCTTGGTTGAGAATGAAATAGGTCTCAAGTTGAAATGTCTCAGGTCGATAATGGAGGGGAATATTGCAGCAATGAATTTCTTGATTACTATTCGGTAAATGAGATCCGCAGGCAAAGAACAATTCCAAATAATCTAAAGGGAAATCGAGTGTCGAGAGAATGAACAGGAAAATCATGGAGCATGCTAGGTGTGTGAGGTTACATGTGGGGCTGCCACTCATGTTTTGGGTGGAACCGTAAGCACACTATTTATTTGATTAACAAAGGACCCTCTATGGCTATGGATGGAGGTATACCCGAGAAGGTTTGTGCAGTAAGAAAATTGATTACTCATTTCTAGAGTATTTGGATGTGAGGTATTTATTCACATTAATAAAGACGATAGGAACAAGTTAGAGGCTAATTCCGAGAAATGCACCTTTGTTGGAGATGGTGAAGGTGATTTTGGTTTCTGTTTGAGTCTTAAAGACAATAAAATATTTCAGTCTAGAGATATTGTCCTTAATGAAAAATCATGTATAAAGATCGAAGTTAAATAGAAAGAGGAATCAAAGAAAGAATACACAATGTTAAAGGACATTGTGGACAACAAGGTGTCCAAGGGGCCGGTTTAGGTACAACATGTTCCAAGTCAACTAGTTAAGGTACCTACTCATCAAGAACCCCAAAATACCGAGGTGAGAAGGTCTTCTAGGATAGGAAGGGAACCTAAATGATTTACTCCATCTTTGAATTATTTATTACTCATTTATCAAAGGAGGAGCTAGAGTGCTTTGAGGAAGTAGTGTAGGTGGATGTCGAAGAAGAAGTGGGAGTAGGCCATGGATGACGAGCATAGATCTCTTATGGAAAACCCGGACTTGGGATCTGGTGGAGCTACTTGAGATCAACAAAGCATTATAGAACAAGTGGGTGTATATAATCAAAGAGGAAGATGGGAGGAAAGAAATTATACAAGGCATGGTTGGTGGTCAAAGGATTTGCACGGAAGAAAGGTATAGACTTTGATGAATTTTTTCTCCACTTTTAAAATGACTTCAATTAGGACTATTCTTGGTTTAGTTTTGAGAAGAAGACCTACACTTAGAAAGGTTGGATGTGAAGACTCGCATTCCTTCATGGTGAGTTGGAGGAGGAATTTTACATTCAGCAACCACATGGTTATGAGGTCAAAGGGAAGGAGAGGTTAGTGTGCAAATTGAAGAAGATCTTGTATGGCCTGAAACAAGCTCCACAGAAGTGGTACATGAAGTTTGACAGTTTTATGCAGGAGAAGGGTTACTCTAGGTGTCACTCAAACCATTGTGTGTATATAAAGAAGTTTTTTGATGGTAGTTATATTATTTTGTGCATGTATGTAGATGATATGCTTGTTGCAGGGAAGAACATGCAGGAAATAAAGGTACTAAAGAAGCAACTAGGTGAATCCTTTGCTATGAAGGATTTGGGGGCATTAAAACAAATCCTTGGTATGAGAATAACTCAAACAGGATGGACAGAAGTTTATTGTCTCAAGAAGAGTACATAAAGAAGGTCTTGGAGAGGTTTAGTATGTAGGATGCTAAACCAGTTAGTACTCCATTGGCAAGTCACTTTAAATTATCAAAGGAGCAGAGTCCCTAGACTAAGGAGGATAGAATGCAGATGTCTAGGGTATTGTACTCATCAATAGTTGGTAGCTTGATGTATGCTTTATAGTATGCACTAGGCCCGACATTTCCCATGTAGTGGGAGCAGTGAGTAGGTTTATGAGTGATCAAGGTAGAGCACCTTTGGCACGAGGGTAGTAAAGTGGATCCTTCGGTATTTGAGAGGGACCCGTACGTACCCAAAATTGTATGTACTGCACCACCGAAAAGATGTTACAAGCGCCCCAATGATGATACAGGTCTCTTCGCAAGGTGTTCGGGATCCAGAAAAGCTTTACAGATATGCGTTAACATCCCGCATGCCTCGCTTTGCCCCCGCGCCCTTTGTTTTTCCCTTTCTTTCCTCTTTCTTTGGCTTCTTGGCCTTGAAGGCGAAACCGCCGCTGGCAGGCGGCGGCAGGATGTGACCGCCTCCCGATCGTGGCGGCGGTCCAGAATCCCTCCTGCCTGCAGCGGGCGGCCGGTCTGTGCGCATTTTCCAGAACGTTCTTTTGACGCGACCCGCGTGAAATATCAACGATTTACCAACTTTTCTTTGCTGACTTAAGCTTGTATTTATGTTTTTACCGACTAATGTGATTTATCTTTGTTTAATAGTAGGAGAGTTCAATTTGAACTTGCCTTACTGTTTGCAAATGCTATAAATACATAGCTTGTCTTGAGGCAAATGGCCACCATTTCCTTGTGGGAGTCTTCTCATTTTTCAAAGTGGTTTGGTCTACATTAGCTTGCTTAGGATTGATAGTATAATTCATTACATGTTTAGATAGTATTGTTCAAATTTGGGTAAATCCTACATACCCATCTTGTGCGGTGCATCTTTGTTGTTTCACCCATGGTCTGGTTTGTTTTGGGCTGAGTTCTTTGGTCTGGAGTCTTCATTCTTGAGCTTCAGTCTTCATACTCAGTCCCTAGATTTATTTTATGAATCATTTTATTTTAGCATGGTTTAGAATTCTGAGTATTTAGTTATGCCTCACTGTACACCGACAACGATCCTGCTAGGAATCGTATAGGCCAAGCTCTGTTCTCTTGTGCCATCCCTCTCCTACTTGTACTTCGTTGTATTTCTCTGAAGCTGCTATTATTCATTGTTTGAGTACCTGCTGTTTATCATTTTGTTTTATCATTGCTGCAATAACCTGCTAGAATCGCATAGGCCAACCTGACCAGGTTCACTTGCGCCATCCCCTCTCTACTTGTGCTTTGTGCCATTTTCACTTTAAAGTAATTATCGTCCAAAGTTTCCTTCCCTTGCCGATGTTGCTATGCTCCTACTCTTTGGGATTCACGTGAACATGCGAAGAACGAAGAGATCACTCGAGGGACAAGCTACAACACAACTGGATTTACCTCTGCTCAGTAAATGCCAGGTTTAAATTGTCAAAGTTATTATCAAATAGAGTAGTGAATCATTTTATTTCAGTTAAGCTCACTTTCAATATTGCCAGGGAAGCTGTGAGGAATGATAGTTTCTGAGAAACTATGATTTGTTCCTCACTTCTGAGGTAGGATTGAAGGTTTTCAATTAAGTTAATTAGCTGTCTTTTATTTAGATTCACACATCTGCACAGGTGAATAACCACACCAGGTTATTTCACTTGTTTAGTTTTAGTATAAAGTAGTTTAATTGTTACTTGTAATTATAATGTTTCAATCGTATATTTTGTTTAGATTAGTTTCCCTTTCAGTAGTAGTATAAATTGTTATTTTCAGTTTAAGTTAATTTAGAGATTCCATAACTAGATTAAACGCTTAAATTCTAGTTAGGAGGGTAAATCACTAAGGAATTTATGCTACCCGCTCATGCCTCTAAATCTCCCCTTTTTCAGTTTAGCTACCAGGAGATCAAACTACCAGATCTTAGTCACTGATCCTCTCATAGTTAGCCATAAGAAAGTTACTTGTCGATTCTCATCCTCGCTTGTAGCTTTTCTATCATAGAAAACTAACCATAATCCCGGCTGTGACGTCATCTAAGTCACCCGCATTTCAAACCACCGCTTTTCTCTTAGGCGACCTCGGGAGGTCGGGTACGGGAAGGTCACTTGTCGATTCCCATCCTCGCATGTCACTTTCCCACAAAGATTAAAAATTGGTGAACCCGACGTGAATCAAGCAATTCTTTCACCTTCTCTTTGAGAATTTTTATCTTCTCCAAATCACCTTCGCTCCTTCCCATTATTCTCATGGGGTATTCATATACCCCCCAGAATATGTCGGATTCGATGCATACGGTGGACTCTCTTGGGTCTTGAGGCATACTACGCCCAAGGAATAGGCAATCATCACCCTCACTCTCAATGTGGGGCAACAACTATTCAACTAACCAATTGTCAACACAAACACCAAGGACTAGATATAACTCGTCCTTTCAAACAGAGGGGTTGGAGAAAATTGCTCAAACACAACAGAGCCTTCTGTGCTCAAACAATATGACATTGACTGGAGAATCTCGCTTCATCTCCTCGGGTATTACTCGGACTCACATATTAGTAGAAAATCGGATCCATACCGGTCTTGGATGATGGACAATCAATACCTTATCCTAGGAGTGAACAACGTTCCTGGGTATGTACCCACCTATAGGAGGTTTACAAGTACAACTCCGAGACCCATTTTCAAGAAAATACCTCTACAGGAAATATTCTTGGAGAAACTTGGCAAGATAGCAATCAGTTCATGACAGGCTATCACATGCCTATACAACACCGGGACATACAACAAACGCCACCAAGGCACGATATCATGGCTTCACCAAACGAAGTCATTTCAAATCTAATGGAAAAGGTTAGAGGATTAGAACTTGCCCAAGCAAGTCAAAATTCAAAAATCATACAAACAGGGAATTCCAATCCTCCGCACCATCCTAGCCAAGTGGATCTCCTCACAGGAATAGGCACACTGGGTATGACTCCTCAATATTCACAACAAGTGCCAACTAGACCCACAATCGCTAACACTGTTCCTCTTGGTCCAGTAGAAGAGCAATCCATTCCTAGATAGTACCCCTTCGTACTTAAACATGTACTCCAAATCACCACAAGGGGATTTGTACTCATCCCTAAAAAGCGTGTTTACTCAAATGCAGGATTGCCTTATGCCCCCTCGCCAACGCTGTCGTTACGCCGTATCAACAACCCATTCCGCCACCACCTCCTCAACAGGCACCATCAATGGTTGAGACATATGCGATAGGGACTTATTCAGAATATTTAAAGGAGCCCTTAGATTTCGCCATACGAAGTTATGCTTCAAGGCCTCTTCCCGATTTGCCCAAATACAAAGGAGAAGGAGATCCGAATGCGCATATCAAAGCTTACGCTACATGACCATTCGTGAATTACTCCCATGGGATGGGGTTGTTAACTAAAATATTCCCAAAACGCTGGAAGGCATTGCCTCGATTGGTATTACAGTAATACCGAGGCTTCCATACATTCGTTTAAACAACTCGTGTCCAATTCATCAAAGCCTTCACATGAACAAACTATTAAAGACAGAATCGGGAGTTCTTGCACATCAAGCAAGAACATAACGAGTCTGTCGCCCATTTCATCCAAAGGTGGCGCATCCTTTATTCCTCGGAAGCGCTCCAAACATGGATCGATGGAGCTATGCGATTTATTCCTTCATTCTCTTAGCAGAGAAGTGAAGGAAGAAGTCCAAAAATTCCCACTGAGGACTTATGACGAGGTGCTTGAAAGTGCTCTGCGAATTGATCAAGCAGCAATAGATAGCGGCCGTAAGATGACGAGCAAACGGGAGGTTAATCACCCCTACTCAAAATACTACAACCACTACAAGCGTCAATCAAGGACCCAAAATCCTTAATGAAAACCATGGGGTTACAACAGATGGATTCACTGATCAAGTCAAAGGACTAAATGTTGTGAACACCCCGACACCTGCTAACAATCAACGCAATAATAACTTCACTCCAGCGATCAATATGGTGGATTCTAATCATCCTCCACAACAACAAATCCAGCCACAAGGCTTGCTTCGGGGCCCGAGATGGATATCAAAACCAAAGCCAAAGGCCACAACCTCGAAATTTCAACTATAACAACCAGCAGCCCAATCAGAACTTTGGGCCACAACAGGATTCAAACCAACGACCACGGAACTATAATCCCCATCTATATTGTGGTTTCCACAAAATTAGGGGTCATGATACTAAGACTTGCCATGACTACAATAAATTCATGCAACGCTTGCCGTTTGAAGAACAAAAACAACTTTTCATAGATATGTTCTTGGTAGATCCTGACCAGACCAAATACTTCCAAGGTGAGACAGTTTTCCCTCAAAATGCACCTCTCAAGATCTTCAATAATCCTCTCCCAAATCATTCTAACAATAACAGGTTAGATCCAAATGGGAAAAACAAAGGTATCATAATAAGAAATAACAATCAAGATGCCTCAACTCCTGATAACTCTCGATTGCTCCTAACCTAAGTTCAAATGGTAATACAAAAATCTTGGGATTAGTTGAGCTAGAGGTTGAGCATGAAATTAATACAACAACTCGATACAAAGGAGTGTGTTTCACAACCCCTACCCGATATTTTCTCCACACGAGATGAAGTTCCTACAAATGCTAAACCGGTAGGATCCTATGATTTAATATACGAGGTGGCAAAGACAAATAAAGATAAGTCAATTTTATAAACAGCTTCCACGAAAGCCACGAAGGTTATGAAACTCTTGGAGAATGGCGAACCGATCTTTCCCCATTCGAACCTCAAGGAATGGGTAGTCTTCTCGGATAGCATCTCTTCCTTCCGATGACCTAAATCTAGATATAAAATTAACAAACGAAGAAGGGCAATTTAAAATTGAAATGATGCCTATCAAAACTATCTCTAGTTACCCTATTCTAAAGTCTAGCTTCGACCCATGTGTGTCTAAAGCTAAGTTTCCCCTATCCATGGGGCAAGACCTCATCATCAACACGATGCTCACTATGAGAGAGAAGGTCGAACAAAGCATAGTCATGCTCACCCACATGTCATCTCTCAAAACATGACAAAGAGGTATGCGCGAATGCCTCTTTCGAGAAAATGTTTTTAATAATGGGACATATACACCTCTCGGGCAAGGAGTTGTAAGTTCAAACCTTGAATGGTAAGCCCTCATCAAGAAAATGAAAATTTGAGGATAATGGTTCTCCAATCTATTGTGTTTAGGGGTGAAGAATTCGATATTCATCACTTTCTTCACCTTAGATATCATGAAATATAGTTCCACCTGCATTTTCTACATGTAAAGTTTGGGTTATATTACATTAGTAATTTAGTTGGTTCATTTGTTCACTCGTTTCAAAATTGTAGTCCAGAACTTACTCTTAAGTAATCTGTTACAAATTTCAAGATATTGGCAAAAAGTTCAAATCACATCTCTTCAAGCATCATCAATTATTTTCAAATCTTCTCATCAAGTTTGGAATATTGATGGAAACCATACCAATGCATACTTTGCTTGATTTTCTTTCTAGGTAAAGTTGTCCTTGCCTACTCGCTGATCATGCAGAAGCTTTTGGTGTCACATCTATCCCTCTTAAAATCTCTTGGAAAAAAAAGATATCCTAAAGTCATAGATCAAAAGTCAAAAATCAAATGGAAAAAGCACCAAGCAAACAAAATATTTTATTTTACACACTTTATCAACCTTCGGTGATAAGCCCACATCTCTTTTGGGATGGAGGTTGGGAAAGGAAAGAAGTGCCCTTACTCGCCTTATCTTGCCTTAACAAACCCATGCTTCTACTAGTGGCATGGTGGGGGTCCATACACACAAACTAACAAATCTTGGTATGCTAAAAACACAAGTCAAATTCTGAAAAGAAGGAAATATCCAAACATCTAAAATCCAAAGAGATCAAATCCTCAAAACCAGATTTTGTCAACCAAAGTTGCCATTTATGAATCTAAGTCTAGATAAAGAAAAGTTAGTGGCCTTCTAAGCTTGGGTAGTAGTTCCGAGTAGGGTGGGTGTGTAGGTCAAAATTTGGTTCTTGTCCTTGTTTTGTCTGTCTCTCATCATTCCATGAATCAAACTCATGACTTGTGCCCTTCCCATTCTTGGTGTTGAGCCCTCGCATCTTACTAGTTGCGTGGATTTGGGATCAATAAGTTCATCTCTTTATCGCTACACATTCATCACATTTTGCCAACATAAGAAGAAATCACATGTATTGCCCAAAGGGGCCAAAAGTTCAATATTACAATGTGTTTGTCATCACATATCAGGAATTGCAAAAAAATAAAATAAAAATAAAGTAAAAGCATTCTGCTTAACATTTGTTATCACTTGTCATCCATTGCAACATTATGAAGAGCATGTGAAAGTTGGTGGCATTTCGACACACAATGTCGTATAGTCTCTAACTCCCCATTTTGGGACCGCCATACTGGACCCAACGTTTTATGCCTCTTCACTAAAACGCTTCTCCGAGGAGAATGTACGTACCCAAAATTGTATGTACTGCACCACCGAAAAGATGTTACAAGCGCCCCAATGATGATACAGTCTCTTGCAAGGTGTTCGGGATCCGTACTTTACGATATGCGAGAGCCCGCATGCCTCGCTTTGCCCCCGGCCCTAGTTTTTTCCTTTCCTCTTTCTTTGGCTTCTTGGCCTTGGATGTCAAGAAAACCGCCTGGGAGCGAAAGGCCATGACCGCCTCCCGATGGGCGGCGGTCTTTTGGAAAACTAGCCTCCCTGGGATCCGTGGATTTTCTACGTTCTTTTGAGCGACCAACGTGAAATATCAACGATTTACCAACTTTTCTTTGCCGACTTAAGCTTGTATTTATGTTTTCAAAGAGTAATTTATCTTTGTTTAATAGTAGGAGAGTTCAATTTGAACTTGCCTTGGTGTTCAAAATGCTATAAATACATAGCTTGTCTTTGAGACAAATGGCCACCATTTCCTTGTGAGAGTCTTCTCATTTTTAAAATGGTTTGGTCTAGGAGCTTGCTTAGGATTGATAGTATAATTCATTACATGTTTAGATAGTATTGTTCACACTTTGGTAAGCCACATACCCATCTTGTGCAGATGTGATGTTGTTTCACCCATGGTCCGGTTTGTTTTGGTGAGTTCTTTAGTCTGAGTCTTCATTCTTAGCTTCAGTCTTCATACTCGATCCTAGATTTATTTTATGAATAATTTTATTTTAGCATGGTTTAGAATTCTGAGTATTTAGTTATGCCTCATCATTTACAGAAGATCTTGTAGGAATCGTCCTAAAACAAGCCATCCCTCTCCTACTTGAAGTGGTATTTCTCTGAAGCTTTGCTATTATTCATTGTTTGAGTACCAGTTTATCATTTTGTTTTATCATTGCTGCAACAACCTTCTAGGAATCGCATAAAGCAACCCAGTTCACTTCACTTGCGCCATCCCTCTCCTACTTGTGCTTTGTGCCATTTTCACTTTAAAGTAATTGTTCCCAAAGGCCTTCCCTTGCCGATGTTTCTATGCTCCTACTCTTTGGATTCACGTGAACATGCAAGAACGAAGAGATCACTCAGGGGACAAGCATACTGCACAACCGGGATTTACCTCTCGCCAGAAAATGCCAGGTTTAAATTGTCAAAGTTATTATCAAATAGAGTAGTGAATCATTTTATTTCAGAAGCTCACTTTCAATATGCCGGAAGTTTGGAGGAATGATAGTTTCAGAAACTATGATTTGTTCCTCACTTCGAGTAGGATTGAAGGTTTTCAATTAAGTTAATTAACAAGTCTTTTATTTAGATTCACAATTCGCACGGTGAATAACCACACCAAAGTTATTTCACTTGTTTAGTTTTAGTATAAAGTAGTTTAATTGTTACTTGTAATTATAATGTTTCAATCGTATTTTTTGTTTAGATTAGTTTCCCTTTCGGTAGTAGTATAAATTGTTATTTTCAGGGTTAATTTAGAGATTCCATAACTAGATTAAACGCTTAAATTCTAGTTAGGAGGGTAAATCACTAAGGAATTTATGCTACCATACTCATGCCTCTAAATCTCCCCTTTTCGATTTAGCTACCAGGATCAAACTACCGGATCTTACATTTTCCTCTCATAGCAAGCCATTAGAAAGTTACTTGTCGATTCTCATCCTCGCTTGTAGCTTTATCATAGAAAACTAACCATAATCCCTACTGTGACGTCATCTAAGTCACCCGATTTCAAACCACCGCACTCGGCACGACCTCGGGAGGTCGGGTGCACGGGAAGGTCACTTGTCGATTCCCATCCTCGCATGTCACTTTCCCACAAGAGAGGGACCATTGGAGCAAAATTGTGCTTTGGTGGATCAAACACTACATTATATGGATATGTAGATTCGGACATTCACAAGATTTGGAGAGTAGGAGAGGAGCATGGTAGGTTATGTATTTATCATTGGTGATACAATGGTGAGTTAGATTTCATGGTTACAAAAGGTTGTGGATTTGTCAACCATAGAGGCTGAGTATGTTGCTGCCACAGAGGCAAGCAAGGAGATGATTTGGATACAACAGTTTCTTGATGAGTTGGGTCATAAGAAGGAAGTTGGGAAACTACACAGTGATAGTCAAAGCACTATTCATTTAGCAAAGAACTCCAATTTCCACTCTAGGACGAAGCACATTCAACTGAGATATCATTTCATCAGGAAAACTTTGGAAGAAGATAAGTTGAAGCTAGAAAAGATTCATACCAGTCAGAATCCTATGATATGATGACCAAGGCGGTCACAAGGGAGAAGTTGAAGTTGTGTTCAACTTTGATTGGCCTCCATGGTTGATAATGAAGGGTTAGGAACTTTGCTCAGTAGAAATAGTCTCCAAGTGGGAGATTGTTAGGGTTTGAATCCTATTTTCGGTCTTCTTGAATCAGTGTTGAAGTGCTAGAGCTCCAACGGTTAAGTTTAGATACTTCAGGAGCATTTTGAAGTCATTTGTTGCGGTGTTATTGTGCAGTCACTATGCCATCACTATGATGTTGCTATTAACATACTTGTTAATTGGTGTTAACGTTGGGTCTATTTTTTCAGCCATGGGAAGTCGAAAGATCGCGACATTCAATCTTATAGGTTGGCTTTATGGCTTCTTAAAATTATTGTAATCCTATAAGTAGAGGTGTTAGGGTATCTTAAAGATATCTCTTGAGTGTTCAAGAGGTCTTGAGTCTTAATGATCAAGAGGTGATCAAGAGTGATCAAGGTTATGCAATTAAGTGTCAATTGTGGTTTAGATGTGGTTTAGTATCTTTGGAATTCTGTTGTGGTTCAAAACCGAGAGAATACTGTGAGAGTTGTATTACTCTTGTTGATAATAAAATATGACCAAGTTTTTTGTGGATGTAGCGCACATTGGGTGAATATGTTAAATCTTGTCTTGTCTTCTTTTGTGCATTATTTAGTTATGTTGTTATGTTTCTACAAGTATAATTCTACTATATAGTTTCCTACTGCTGTGGTTTAAGGAATTGTTTCCACATATTTGTTCTCTAATTCCTAACACTTTAAATGATTTCTCAGAAGGATGGGTTCTATCAAGATTTTATCTTAGAAAAATCAGTCCCGACCTCTAACACTCAAACCATTTGCATGATAAATTCATGCAATTTATAATACTTCATTTACAATAGAATTTCCCCCAAAACTAGGGACATTCAAAGCACCATTACATGTTGAGACTCCAAGAATTAGATTTACAAAAAGGTTTTTAGGTGTGTAGAGGGAAAATCTCTCCAAATATTTATAGCATTTAATTCTTCACCTGGTAGGTGGTTTTTCATCTTGCACGCCAATTACTTCTTACTCCAATCTATGAAATTTTATTCTTTGCGTACCAAGGAAAGAAAATCTAAAAATCAGATCAAATCCAATGATAGATCATATCTTGATTTTAAAATATATCTTCAGATTTTTCCCACCCAACCAGGATACCAAATTAATGTTCCTCTTCATTTTACGTGCAGGAGACTCTAAGAAATGATAAAAAAATAAAAAATGGCATCCCCGGAGCTTTGGAGAAAAAATGGTGGAAAAGGATATACATATGGACAACTTCCCTTATCTCATTTTTTTGAATCTAGATTATCCACATTAGAGATCCAAGTCAAGATGGGCCCAGGGGTTCCTTTTTACCTTTTACAATTTTTGGAAAAATGCAAAATTTCTTAATTTTCTCCACCCCTCCGCCTTTGAAAAATGGGCCTAACACGTGTCCCAATGTGGGTCCCAAAGGAATCATGGCTAAATTATGCTATTTCAGCTCTTTTTTTGGAAAAGGAAAATTTTCCAAGTTTTTCATGCAGCTCGGCCCTTCTACTTCTAGTCTCGATGTGGGTCCCAATAGAACCACACTTCCTTTTCACTTTTAACTCCTTTTTCCACAAAGGAAAATTTTCCAATTTACCCTCAAAATGTTGCACCTCCACCATTGATTGGAGCAAGTTTTGACTTTTCCTCTATCAGGCCCATGGGTCATTTTGATGATTTCAATTTTTGAATATCAAGGGGGAAAAAATCCAAGTTTCCCCCGATGGCCCACCTCCCACCTCTTGACATTTTCAAACTACCACGTGTCTCAATAGGTGCATCTTGAGGTGGTCCTCAAAATTAGAGACTCTAAATGAGTGTGTTCTCGCCACGTATCTCGAGCCCTTTAGGAAGTTGTTGAAAAATCTAAGGAAAGAAGACCCAGTGGAGACCTCCACGTGTTATTATGGTGCAACTTCTAAGAACCTTATAAGGTTTCAAAATGATTTAACAGGGCCATGATTCCATTTTAGAATTTTACCCCATTTTTAAAAATGGAAAAATATCCAAAATGCTTCCAAAGGCTCGCATCTCTACTTTTAACTTTTCCATGTGTCCTTCTGTGGGGTGAAAGTAAAACTTTTCCCTGTCACTTAAATTTTGCTTTAATCAAAGCATGGCGGGGCCATGGGGGTGGGTTCAAACTTTTTTTCCAAAGTAGAAAAAAAAAAAAAGTGTTCAAAAGAAAAAAACCCACCATGCCCCATCCAATTATAAGAAGCCACGTAAGTACCAAAAGAACCAATTAGAATTAAGCGGAGCTATGGACCAAATTTTCCTTTTTTTCCAAAAAATTCAAAAAGGAACAAATTAAAACATTTTCCCACCATCCCCGACCAACCAAAAGAAACCATGTGACCTCTTAATGTTGAGGAATAATTTTGATAGAAAAATATGTCTCCTACACTCACCATCAAAAACATAGAAATTCACAATTCATGCCTAGGAACTCTGATTTTTCACTAAGGATGAATTTTTGTGAAACAAAACCAAGTGAAACATTGTTCTATGCATCTTTTGACCATGGATTTATATTTTCAAAGGTATACAAATATAAATTCATCATTTTGAGCTTCCATGGTAGGGGAAAAATAGGAAAAATGATGGAGACCATGGATTCTGAAGAAATTATGGAAAAAAGGGAAAAGTCAAGACTTCTTCAAAAAGGGCATGACAATGGATTTTGCAAACAACTCAGGCATTCAAATGGAGGTAAAATATTTAGAGCATTCACATCGAGATATAAAATGTTTCATAACACGTAGATTAGAGGAAAATTAGGGTAAAATTGTGTGAGATCCAAATGATCACTAACATCGGCTCCGACTCGGGGATGGCCACCCCCACGCGAGTGCCACAAAGAACAACTAGTAGACAAGTGCAAAAAAAGACCATTGGGCAATGGATTTAAAGAGAAAGCTAGCATAGTAGAACAACCACAACCATCCTCCAAAAAATGAACCAAGAAACCAACAAAACCAAGTCACCGAGGACCAGAATGAGCAAAAACACAAAAGATAAAAAACAAACCAACAAACTATACATTGTACATGTGATGCTCACTTTGATTATGGATGAATCAGGAAATTTGAGTAATTCTCCATCCAAATCCTTAATAAAATTTGATAATTCTCCAATCTAAATGTCAATGGAGTAAGTGCCCATTAATAGTTGCATCAAATTTACCATGCTTGCCCTTGTCCTCATGTCTATTTTCCCACAACAAAGACAAGATCTCTAATGTTGAAAGCTCCGGGAGTGACCTTCTTGTGAATAAATTCTTCAATTTTTCTCTAAACTTCACATGCCTTTGGTAAGATGTCATCCTTTCTTCATCAAGTTAACCAATCTAGTTAATGTGAGCCTCATATGGACTAACTTCTTGATCTTCTAATTATTGAATGAACTGATATGAGGATAGTTGCATATGTGGGGGTAGTAGAGCTTCAGTGTCATACACCAATTCAAATGGAATTTTTCCAATGGCTCTTTTAATAGTAATTATGTCATCCCAAACAACGAACTTCACTTGTTCACCCCATTTTATTTTTTTCATCTCCAAGGTTCTTTTGATAATCTTCAACAAATTTTTATTACTATTTAGCTTTTCCATTTCCTTGGGGACTTTAATTAGAGGCATATGTCAAATTGAACCCATATTATTTGCACATTTCCACCAAAGGTTTAGCTCTAAAGCTCATGGCATTGTCAGCAATAATTTTAACTAGCACCCCAAACCTTCAGATGATATGGTTCAACATAAAATCCATGAAAATTTGGTGTGTTGCTGTTTTGGTAGGGATTTCCTCCACCCATTTGGTGAAGTAATCAGTGGCTACAAGAATCCACTAATGTCCAAACTTGAAGGGTCTGAAATCTCACCAATGAAATCCATTCCCCATTACTTAAATGGGGCTTTAATTGATATAGGCTCTAAAGGCAGGGAGCTTGAAGCTTTCAGTATTCTAGAGAAGTGCTAGTAACTCTCACATCTTCTAACAAAAAGATTTGTATCCTTGAAAAGAGTAGGCCACCAATAACTAGCCCTCAAGATCTTATGTGTTATGACTCTTCCAGAAAAATGACCCCACAAACTCCTCCATGAAGATCGAAATTATCTTGGGGACTTCATCTTCATAATGCACCTTAAGAGAACTCCCTTAAGTTTCTTCCAAGATAACAAAAATCAGTAATGACATATTTCTAGAAGCCAACTCAAGGGCTCTTTTTTTGGTTCTTTCTCAAATTCTAAGGGTAGTACAAATGTCTGAGATAAAAATTATATCTTTTACCACTCAAAACTCATCAATTTTGAAAACCATCTACCCTTCCTTATTCTACCTTATTTACCTCAATAGTTTTCAAGTTTCTCTCAACCCATAAGCGTAGCCAAGCCCAAACCTCTCACCAACTTCATGGTTTGGATATCCATGTCATATTCTTGCAACTTGTTTACCCATCTGCATCTATTTCTTGAGACTTCATCTCGATAAGATATCTTTCACCATAGTGTGGGGAATATAAGAAACACTTTTAGAACTCAAAACGTAAGGCCTAAAAACCTTTGTTTCTTTTACCAAGGAAAATTCTTGTTTCTCTATAATAGTGTATTTCAGCTTTCCCCCTATAATGCCTTACTAAAAAGGCAATTGGCCTCTCAATCCCTTCATCATATTTCCGTAACAAGACATATGCAATAGTTTTATCTTAAGTAAAAGAAAACAATTAGAAAGGCTTCTTATAATCTAATCTGATAAAATAAGGGCATTATTTAATGCCTCCTTGATCCCATTGAAATCTTGAATGCCATCCTCCTCCCAATTGATGGCCTATTCCTTCTTCAATATGCAGTGATTGGAATGGGAAACTCCACAAAGTTTGATATGAATATCCTAATAAAGTTTATCTACCCAAAGAAGGACCTAATCCCCTTCTTGGTTCTTGGAATTGGGACCTTGTTGATAGCCTCTACGCTTTGTGGATCAATCATTACAACTTATTGTGACACAATGTGACCAATAAATTTTGGCTTCTGTACTCTGAAATGACACTTCTTAGGATTGAGTGAAATACCATATTCCCTACATCTTATCAGCATTTTCTCCAAGTGCTACAAATGATCACTTCTCTTCTTGGAGAACATAGTTACATCCACTTGGTAGACAACAATAAAATCATTGATGTAACTAGAAAAAGCAACATCCATTTCTCTCTGAAAGGATGCTCCAACATTCATTAGTCCAAAGGGCATCCTAACATATACATATGTTCCCCAAGGGGTGGTAAAGGTTGTCTTAATTCTTTGTAATTCCTTTACAACAACTTGGTTATAACCAGAGAAACCATCCAAAGTAGATAGAAGTTAAGAACTAGTCACTAACTGTAACATGTTCTCCATGTTTGGTAAAGAATAATTATCCTACATTGATGCTCTATTTAGATTTATGAAGTCCACACACAACCTGATGTCACCATTCTTCTTTCTAACTAGTACTAGGTTTGTAACCCAGGAAGAATACCTTGTGGGATGAATAATCCCTCCATCCCTCGCTTTCTTCATATCCTCTTGCATTTTAAGAGATAGGAGTGGATTGATTGGCATCTGTTTCTACTCCGAATGGTTTTGCAAGGGAATCTCATGTTGAAACATATCCTCCTTGTATACCTTAAATTTAGAATAAGTCCAAACCATGTAATCTTGATATTTTTTCAACAATAGGACATAATATTATTTTTCTCCTTACTAAGATTACTTCGAACTAGATCTTCCTTGGTTTCTCCTTTGTGCCAAGTCATACTCCTCAATATCCCTTGAGGTCACATTATGCATCTATTAATAATGCAATCAACATTATCAAAGTTGGATTCAAGAGCAACTAACCCTCTAGGAATGGTATTAGTCTTTAGTTGGATGATGCCTTTTCCAAACAAGGTTTCTTTACCCTCTACTATGCACACCATTGTCTCCCAATCAATATTTTGATCAACAACAAACCCATTTGTTCTACATAAATCTTCACACCCGAAGCATCATCATCAAAAACTTTCCAATGTTTAATGTTGTTAGTACATGATGGTCTAGTTTACACCTCAACATCATATTCAAAATATGGGGATACTCTACAATTTTCAAACCAAGATCCTAATACTGCAAGTTTGTCTTCCAAATAATTGAACTTCCTATCATGATACACAATATTGAATCAATCAAACATCTCAATGAGATCCCAAAATGCATGCTTGTATTTTTCATTCACTAATTTTTTGTGGCATAAAGTTTTCTCGACTTGATTTATAATTAATTTTGAATCTCCTTTAACAATGATGTCTTTAACACCATATTTCCAAGCAATCCTAAGACCTAACAATAGTGCCTCATACTCATCAATGTTATTAATGCACTCAAAGTTGAGTTTGAAGGAAAAGACAAACTCTTCCTGGACTGGAGAGATCAGAACAACACTAACACCATTTCCAAACTTGGAGAAAGCTCCATCAAACAATAAAGTCCAAGGAGAGCCTACATGTTCAAGACACTTACATTCTTTAATCTTGTGCTCTTTTCCATTAGCAAATCCTACAAAGTTATCAGCACATCAACACTTGTGTAAAATACTTCATAAGTTTCATTGTTGGCATCTTTCAATAAGGTATAACATCTTCTTTTCTCCATACAACCTGAAAAGGTTGTGCCTCAATTGGGATGGTAGCATATGACAGTCCATTTGAACACTCCCACCAACATTTGTAACCCATTTTCTATATAAAACATACCCCACTTGGCTAGGCATTCAACAATAACAACATCAAGTATTAGGGTTTTACAGGTAAGGTACAAGTTTCACCACCAAACCTTTCACACATCCCACCACCGGCACTTCTATGGAGTCCATAGTAGTACACTTCACATATGTTGTTGTTACTTTGATATCCAACTCATTCATGACTTGAGAGGCACAAAATTGCATGATTCCCTTGATTCAAACATACGGTTGTGTAACAATCTATCTTTAATGATCGTAGTGGTGAAAATGGATCCACATTTAGCTAGACTCCACCAAGGATGTCCCCAAAAAAACTTTAGTGGTTAACCTAGATGGTTCACTCTAGTTCCTCAAACACTGGTGGTGTCTCCATAATGTTTATATATCTACTTAGGGTAGTCTTCTCTTCTTTCAACCCAAATACTCAAAATCCCTTTTCTTGTGCTTAAGAATCCTAAGCAGCTAAACAATTGGAACTTAGATCTTGATCTGACTCAAGACTTGGGCAATATCATAATTGATAGCCTTTGGAAAGGCAACATTGGAAGGAAGGTTAACACACTCATTAGGTGGCACATGATTTTTGATAGCTTGGGCATGAAGAGGGGTATGATTTTTGTTTGGGATAGCAAGGCCCTTGGCAAATGCATCTTTCTTAAGAGCCTCTTCAAGAATATTTTAAAGCAATGGAGTTTTGGCTTGGCCTCGAGGCCATGTAACTTTGACAACCCTACTTCTTTTGTTGTATTCCTTTTCTTGAGCCATAACAACATTCATCAATAACTACATGTCCTCCTCGGATGGGATTCCTCCAAAGAAACTTCTTTAGCATTAAAGCTCTTAAATATTCAAAGTCATTATTGGGAAATTTGAAAACTTGTACATTATCTACTTTTAAAATATGAGAGGGAGGAAGAAAGGGTACCCAGGATGCAATCCCAAAAATCAATAGCAATTCTAGCACTTATTACCTTAGTTGAAGTTGCCCTTTATTGTGAGCTTGTGAGTAACCCATCATGTAAACATCATCATCATTATCATCATAAGCTTCTTCTTGTTGTCATTCTTCCTCACATGGAGTATGGGGCATGAAAAATCTGTCACACCACTCAATGAAATTTTCTCCTACACAACACCAACTCATGCTAGTTAAAGGATCGGGTACCATTGTGTTTTCCCTCACCGGGACTATTTATTTCCAAATCCAATAGGTCCCTTTCCTCTATCATCAGATATATGATCATTTATATGATGATTGGTAAACATGTCTTGGCCTTATTTCTTGTGTTGACCTTTTGAACTATGCCAAACCCTTTTTCTTCACAGGCTAATTTTTATGATATTTCTTTGACATCCCCCCAAAGATTTCACAAAACTTCCTCTAAATCAACAACCTTACTTGTTTGAGGCTTTTCCAATTTAATTAGTTTTACTCCCTTCCTTTTTGGAGGCTTTCCAATTGCCTTAATGTTATTCTCAATTTCATAGCCATGGTGAAGGCATGCCTTAAATTAGTAGGGTTTTTGTCCCTCAAGTATTAGGTATCCTTTTTATCAAATGCATCTAAATCTTTGATCAAACATGATTCATCACATGGACTTAAGCTAATAGTAACTATCCTCAAGGTCTTGTTAAACCTTGTGTTTAAATCATGTACTACTCATTAGGATTTTCTTGATGTTTTCAAATTCTATAGAAAAAACCTAGGGTTAGTTCTATCACCATACTCTTTGCAATCTAAATGCATTTTCATCTCTATCCAAGAATCAATGGAATTATTTGGAAAAGCTTTATACTAGTCCCTTGCATCCTCTTCCAAAGTATGGATAAATAGTTTGATATATATATCTTCATGTTCAATCTCAAATTCTTCCATCATATTGATAAAAAACTTTAAATGTTGATCACCGCTATAGCTTTGTTTCCTTGGAACTTTGGTAATCTATTACTTACATCATGGGGAAGTACATTTGAATAACCAGCCATGACTACTAAATTTATAAGACCAAAGGTGTTTACAACAAAAGGAGGTATGGGTGGGGGCTAGGCCATGTTGTTTTTAGGATGTGATCCTGAGGGGAGACAAATGATAAGGGGCGAGGGTATTTAAACATAGGAGTATAACTTTTAAATTGGATATCCCCTAAAGGCCTGGTTTCTTGAAAGCCCTATAAACTTTTGAAAAGATAGTTGCGAGAATGAGAAGCAAAATTTTCAAAATCAAATGAAGGCACCTCTCCAGTTGGAGAGTTCAACTCCACAAATAGGCTACCTAATCCGAAAGCATTTGATTTGGCAGTCTTTAATGATAGGTTGATCACTTTCATAAATGGAGATCCCTTTTCTTGTCTCTGCCGATCTCCAATAACTCTCTAGGATTTTCTTCCTTCGACTTTTTTTTTTTCCTATCTCTCTGAAATAATGTCCTAGCAGATATTTAGCAAAAATGATATTCTTCCTTCTAGCTTTGCAAAGGTTAGTAACAAAACTCACTTGACGTGGTTAAGACACTGGAATTTATCACGAATTAGATCATAAGGATTTCCACCTTTTCCAGTTTTGAAAATGAACTAAAATATGATCTGTCAAAATGTCTTTCAATACTAGAAACTGGAAACGGAATGATCGACTTTTTGTAGCTAGATTTATCAATGAAAGCTTGTGCACTAGGTGTGGAAAATGAATGAATTGCACACAACACTTTCAACTTTGAATAGTTTTCACATGTCTTAACACAAGATGATATTTGAAACAATGTATTAGCACTTAAAACATATAAGAAGTGTTTACCAGGGGTTTAATGTGAAATTTAACCACTATGTCCTTGGTAATGGTGCGCTAATCGGGTGTTGGTACCCAATTTGATTCTCCCTAAGAAGTGAGCAAATCACAAGTTTGACAGAATCTTAGAGACAAGAAGGGAATGTAGTGTGTCTATTTATAGCCAAGGATGGAATGCAACTTGATATTTGTCTCTCGGATGTGAGAAATGGGTAGCACGCCCAAGAGGATTTTACCTATCCTCACTACTTTATGGTTGTGTCCTTTCAACTACGGTAAGAGGACCCTTTTCATAGCCTTCTGTTTATGGAGGAGATGGAGATATCCTTCCTTGTGAAATTATTAAAAATACCTTGAAGAATATATGATCAATGCAACAAAACCTAAGT
Source organism: Taxus wallichiana var. yunnanensis (assembly GCA_018340775.1). NCBI lineage: Eukaryota > Viridiplantae > Streptophyta > Pinopsida > Cupressales > Taxaceae > Taxus > Taxus wallichiana. The sequence continues at coordinate 147,468,559 of CM031236.1, forward strand.
CTCATGAGTTGTCACTCTAGATAATGGAGATATTTTCTAAGAATGGTTCGTGCCACTAAATATAATGAAAACCTTATTGTTTCTACATGTTTTCATAGTAAAAATTATGTATTTGTATAAACACATGACAAACAGGGGTATTATGGGTATGGTTGGTTGTTTTTAAATGATTTTTTGTGGGAGGTAAGGAATAAATGAACTTGACTCACCAATCCTTGAGAATTTTTACAAAAATGGAGAGCTTGAAACAACAGAATGCCTCGTAATAGCTAGGATGTTCCTTTAATTGGAATAACTACTTTAATCGAGGGACGAATTAGCAATCTTCACACAAACTTCAAGGATCCAAAATGAATGATCAAATTGGAAAACTTAACTAAACATTATCAACCTCTGTTTCATCATGAATAAGATACCCTCAAAGGCTAACAAACAATCTTATAGTCATGTTAGGATTCACATTGATTTTAACTTTATTTATTTCACTATCAAATGAAAGCTCTTCCGATAAATGAAATTAAAATGCCACCAAACTATCACAAGGATAAATATTGTGTGATTCAAAAAAATTTCAATGTAAGATTGCAATGGAACAAGAAAACTACTAGCGTAGAATTTAGAAATGAAGAAAACACAAATTTTTCCCAAAAAAAAACGAGATTAACTCAAGTTTGATAAAATTTATCTAGAGGGGAAATTTTTTAGAACAATGTAAGAGCATGTTAATGGCTGTACACTCACAACCACCTTGACATGATCAAATTTAACACAAAGGTGATAAACAAGTTTCTTTAGATGATTTCTTAGAAGGATGGGTTCTATAAAGCTTTTATCTTAGAAAAATCAGTCCGAACTCCGACACTCCAACCATTAATAGGACAAATTCATGCAATTTATCATACTTCATTTATAATAGAATTTTCCCTAAAACTAGGGAATTCAAAGCACCATTGTGTGCTTCAAACTCCCGAAAAGAGATTTGTGAAAAGGTTGTCAAGTGTGTAAAGGAAAATCTCTCCAAATATTTCCAACACTTAATTTTCACCTGTAGGTTGTTCTTCATCTCACATGCCAACTACATTTTCCTCCAATCTATCAAATTTGGTTCTTTACGTGCCAAGGAAAGAAAACCTAAAACTCAAATCAAACCTAATGATCGGTCATGTCTTGATTGTAAAATATGTCTTTAGATTTTTCCCACCCAACCAGGATACCAAATTAATGTTCCTCTTCATTTTATGTGTAGGAGACTCCAAGAAATGATAAAAAAACCATAAAAATCACATTTCCATGAGCTTTGGAGTAGGAATGGTGGAAAATCAGATATAGATGCACAAATTTCATTGATATTCTTTTTGAATTTGGACTGTCCATGTGGGAGATCCAAGTCAAGATAGGCCCGGGGGTTCCTTTTCACCTTTTAAAATTTTTGGAAAAAATGCAAAATTTCTCAATTTTCTCCACCCTCCACCTTAGAAAATGGGCCTAACACGTGTTCCCAATGTGGGTCCCAAAGGAACCACTACTAAATTATGCTATTTCATCTCTTTTTTTGGAAAAGGGAAAATTTTCCAAGTTTTCCACGCTTCACCCTTCTACTTCTAGTCTTTGATGTGGGTCCCAATGGAACCATGCTTCCTTTTTCACTTTTAACTCCTTTTTCCACAAAAGGAAAATTTTCCAATTTACCCTCAAAATTCTACACCTTCCCATTGACTGGAGCAAGTTTTGACTTTTCTCTATCAGGCCCATGGGTCATTTTGATGATTTTAGTTTTTTGAATATCAAGGGGCAAAAAATCCAAGTTACCCCCAATGGCCCGCCTCCCAACCTCTTGAAATTTTTAAACCACCACACATCTCAAGGGCACATCTTGAGGTGGTCCCAAAAGTAGAGACCCTAAATGAGCGTAGGCTTGCCATGATGTCTCGGGTCCTTTAAGAAGTTTTTGAAAAATCTAAGGAAAGAAGACCCGTGGAGACCTCCACGTGTCGTTATGGCACAACTTCAAGAACCTTATAAGGCTTAAAAATGATTTAGCGGGGCACACTTCCATTTTAGAATTTTACTCCATTTTTCCAAAAGGGAAAAATATCCAAACCGCTTAAGGCCCGCATCTCCACTTTTAACTTACCACGTGTCCTTCTATGGGGTCAAAGTAAGACTTTTTCCCTGCCGCTTAAATTTTGCTTTAATCAAAGCATGGCGAGGCTGCAGGGGGTGGGTTCAATTTTTTTCCAAAGTATCCAAAAAGAACAAGTTCAAAAACAAACCCACCACACCCCATCCAATTAGAAGAATCCACGTAAGTACCAAAAGAACCAATCAGAATTGAGCGGAGCTATGAGACCAAATTTTCCTTTTTGCCAAAAAAGCAAAAAGTGACAAGTTAAAACATTTTCCCGTCATCCTCCGAACAAACCAAAAGATGCCATGTGATTGCTTTGAATGCCGAGGAAAAAAATTGATAGGAAAAAGATGCCTCGCAGGACCATAAAAACATAGAAATTCACCATTCATGCCTAGAATCTGATTTTTCACTAAGGATGAATTTTTTTGAAACAAAACCAAGTGAATCATGGTTCTAAGAATCTTTCGACCATGGATTTGGATTTCTAGAGGCATATGAATATAGATTGATCATTCTTGAGCTTCCATGGTTGGGGCAAAAGAGGAAAAATGGCAGAGCCCACGGATTCTAAAGAAATTATGGCAAAAATAGGGCAAACTTGGAGACTTCTTCAAAAAGGGGCATGACAATGGATTCTAAAAACAACTCAAGGCATTGAAATGGGGCTAAAATCTTTATATAATTCACATCGAGAGATAAAAATTTCATAACATGTAGATCGTAGGAAAATCGGGGCAAAATGGTGTGAGATCAAAACGAGCACCAACAAAGGGTAGAGTGTACAACACTCAAGATCCCAAGCACTCAACTTACAACACAAAACCCAAGAGCCATCTAGTCTAATAAATGAAAATTTTTGTCCCATCCATGATTATTTTAGAACAAGATTAATTACATAAAAGAGACACTTAAACCCATTAATGATAAAGGGGAAAATACACCAAATTCTAAATAATTAATACAATAAATTACATCACTAAAAATCACATACTAACATTAAATAAAGGAAACTAAATAAAAGACAACACATAACCCCTTGGTCACAATTAGAGGTGATCCCCCCATGGGAACCCCCCAACAATAATTCAAACACACATACACAAAAATACATGTTGCCATGGTGACCCTTGTTGAATTCACCTAGCATTCCAATGTGGTTGGTCTCCAATCCCCCATTGTTTGTTGTGAATATATTTACTTATAAAACACATAATACCTCCTTCGGCCTTGTGGCCGCATCAAAACATCCAAGATAAAATATGAAATTTAAATCCACAATCATCTACATATGAAACAAATCATCATCTAGGCAATTATGATATCATTTACAATTTCTAACAACATCTCTATTCTACATTTCATCCATGTCAAAATGATCACAACATTAGTTCAATTATCAAGGCCTACTCAGTGTGATGAAAATATCACATGTCAGAAATATATATAACCATGTCAATAACATATCATCATCAAAATGTCTCTAGAAGTCCACACACATCATACTAAGAATCGAAAACCAATAATAGTCTCAGTATCTCTAACATCTACATCATGCTAAGTCAGAATAATACAAAATGTCCATAAGTAGATTCAATAGTATCGAAATCAATAGTAATAGGTGTCGAAGGGAAGTGGGCACTACAAAAACATTATTATACACTATAGTAACATGGTTTGAAAAATATAAATAATAATAATTATAATGGAAATGGATAGAACTATGTGGAAGTATATAGACATTTACTAGATGAATACTAGGATGGATTAGTAGCTTCAACCTACATTTGGAACCACTTTCTAAAAAAAAATTAAATGATAGAGATCGTCAAGAACCTTAGAGTGAAATTAAAAATAATGTCTCTTATTTAAGATCTTTTAGTTTTGTGGCTTATGATTATGCTCTGAATGAGAGGAGATAGAAATTGGATTATGAAGGATAATTTTTATTCTTTTAGGTTACATTGAGAAATTTCAATCCTATAAATTTTATAACCACATCACAATGAATAAAATTGTTATTAAAAAGTTTATTTCATTTAAGAACAAGCATGTGATGGAATTATTTATAATTTATCAACTATCATTATAGGAATATGTTATAACAACAATAATTTTGATGAAATTTACCACCTCAAGGGATACATCCAATGAAATATTCTTCAATCACCTAACTAGTTTCCTAAATAATTACTAGAGCTATCTCAAATGTATTATAATCCCTCAATAAAAATTTCATCCTCATGAAGATTAAGAGCATGTAAAAATATTTTGACTTCAAGGTATCACAATAACAACACATTAGATGAAAAATTTCTAGCAAAAAGCTCTCACATAAAGAAAACCAATATAGTACAATAATTTTAAGGAAGATTTATAACCAAACTCAAGGTGATGAAAGTTTAGGTTTGTATTCTGATTTTGCATTTTTTTCATAATTATCCCATATATTTTAAATATGAAATTGAAAATGAAAATATAGTAAAATCCACCGATGAATAAATTGATTCTATTGAAAATAAAAATACATGGGATCTTGTAAGCCTTCCTACAGAAAGGATCTAATTGACATAAATTGGGTTGAAATTTCAAAATTTAATGTAGATGGGAATGTTGAAAAATTAAAGATTGAGTAGTTGTAAAGGTTTTATCACAACAACCTAGAAATAATTTAATTAATAATTTTGATGTAATGGATAGATAGATACTAGTGCAACCATTTTAGAAATAATAACTCAAAACAATTAGGAAAGACTATTTAATAGATGTCAAACTAATTTTTTTAAATACATAGAAGAAGAAGAAATTTATGTGTTTTAACCACCTTGATATAAATTATTTCACAAGAACATAAGGCATATAAATGGAAAAAATCATCTTCTAGTCTAAAATAAAATTTGAGAGGTTGGTATAAGAAGATTGATTCATATTTTATGAAAAATGGATTCAAAGAAAAGCAATCATGAGCCAACATTATACATCAAGAGGTAAGATCAACAATAGATTCTAATTGTATGTCTATATGTTGATGTTTTAATATTAGGAGGATATTTGTAAATTGACTTACTTAAGTAATCAATGATGAATTCATTTTAAATAAATGATTTCATTCTAACGAAGTATTTTCTTTCATATAATTTAGTCAATCTAAAAATTCTATTTTCATATGTTAATGATAATATGCCAATGGTGAAAATAAGTTCTCCTCCACCACTCAAATTCATATCTCTTGTATAATAAAAGTGTTTACCATCCAGAGTTTTCACCTTTCATGGAGAGGGAGCATTCATGGAAGAAGGAGTAGTGAGCAGCGATGCAAGAGAATTGAGAGAACAATAAGCCACGGTGCCTCCCTTGGCCACAACTTGGGATTTGAAACATTTTGGTGACACTCACCAGGTGCCCTAGAAGATCCTACCATAATGGGGAAGAAATGGAACTCACCTCAAAATACCGAGGTTGTTACCAATTGAGCTAAGGAGAAATTTAAATTTTCATCGGTGGGGAGTTTTGCAGATCGACACCAAATATTGATCTTGTGAAGGATTGATGCAAGAGAAAATGGATATACAAGGTGGAGGTAAGAGCTCCTCCATGATAGTGGTTCTTTTTTTCTTTCAAAATGAATCTTATATGTGGAAGGTTTTGAAGGAGTACCTTGGTTCTTTAGGAAGGTTTTTCTTAGCCTTTAGCATTGGAGACTTAGGATTGCTTCTAATTTCACTTTTCACTAGATGTTGGATCTAACTCCATGCTCTCCCCTTAGAGTTCTAAGAACCAAAGGTTTTCTTTGGGATACCGTGATCCATTGGAGTATTGCTTACCTTTGATCCAACTACTAGAGATCGGTCTAGACTTGATCTCACAAGGCTTTGTATTAATGTACTTGTCAGATCCAAAGTGCAAAAAAATAATCTTGGATTCTTCTTTTTTTGTAAATAGGGCCAAGTGATTGATATTGAAGGGTCGTGGCATAATCTACGAAAAATGTGGAAAGCTTAATTATGATGGAAAAATTATTTCTAGGGGTGAGTCAGATCCAAATGGTGGTTGAGGAATCCAACAATCAATGGTCAACTATTTCTCAAGTTAATGATGATTGGGGATTCTAATCTTGGAGACTATGAGGTTAAGGATGGGGAGATATATGAGAATTTAGTGGAGGTAATGGTGGAGGGGCCAAATTAAAGGTTAGGAGCACCATAGGCAATAGTTTGAGTGATGCCCTCCTCAAAAAAATTAAGCTAATATATTTTTTCCATAAAGTAAATAAATAAAATATGTCTATATTCTTTTATTTTTAAATTTACATCATGGTCATAATAAAATAATAATAAAAATATATTAATAAATTATCACATAAGGATGAAAAATATTTCGTGGATGGAAAACATTAATCGTAGTAGATGCTCAGAATGCAAAAAATTCAATATTTTATACAAGGCTTCTTACAAGTCTGATTTAGCCATATCAAGTAGGTGACAAGAACTCTATCCTAAAATAAAGCACCATTTCTTTGCAAAGAAACAAAAATGTTTATGTAGCTCCCATGGTTTTGTGAAGAGTCATATTTGGACCAGGCCTACGAATTCCTCCATAACAAAATAATAGAATTTTTCCCCAAAAAATTAAGAATAGAAAATAAAATACTTTTTTCCTTCAATTATACTCACCTCTACTAGATACACCAGTGACATTATAAAAAAACATTAACCTTTTTCTAGAACAAACTACACACCTACATAATCTGGAGCTACATCAGAGAATGGGTAACAATACCAACAAAATCATATGTGCTTATAAATATGTGATATTTTCTTTTACTTGCAAAAATATTACAATATTTTATGTGTATACGTGAAATTTATGTTACTATACAATAATATCTATAAATGGGTTTATCAATATTAAATCTTTAGATAAATTATTTTAAATTTAAGTTCTAAAATTAAGCTAACAAAAAGGAAATTTTTAGATTTAGGCACCCCCTGACTGTTGGTGCCCTAGGCAACTACCTAGTTTTCCTAAGGCTTAATCCCCCTCTATGGGGTAGTGCTTTATGGAGACGCTGGTGCTATAGGTTTGGTGGAGGCTGGTGTCGGTGCAGCGGCAACAATAGGTTAGGTAGACTTTTGCAATGATTTCAAACTGAGTGGGTGGATTGGATGGAAGCACCTAATTTCAAATTAAAATTACTTCAATCTCCCCAGGAAATGTGGAAATGTCAAGACATGGTTAGTGGGGATATTGCTATCACATTTGTTGAATGTTTGATCTAGTCTAATGTTTTAGTTCATGTGGTTATTGGTCCCACAAACTATGATCGAAGGATGAATACTTCATTGTCAAAAATTAGGATCCTAGTTTTCCTTGAAGGGGATCTAGGGACAATAACTCATATTTTTGAAAATCCCCATCGTGCCCTTAGAATATTGAATAGGAGGGTTGAACAAAGGTCCTCCCTAAGAAATTTAATAATGTAAGGTCTGATCGCGCATTATGGAGTCGATCTCGTATTGATTTTGGGTGACTCCATTGATGTAATGGTTTATTAGTGTTTACAACTATTGGTAGAGGCATCCTCTTGGGATATTTCCTTCTTTATTTTTTTGTCTTGTAATCACGGTATTTTGGTCCCCTAAAAACCAAATCCTTTTACCCTATCTAAAAAAAATGCCAATAGTGTTTTTATAAGTACCTATATGATTAGTTGATATTCAGTCTTGATAAGAGTTGTCACAAGATTGAAGCTAAGCCTAGATGAAAAAGGATGCAATATTGATCCTACTATGTGCAACATATTTTATTCTGAGGTAATTAAAGGAAGTAAGGGATAATATCATATATGATGTATGTATTATTTCAAGGTTTATGGAAATCCTAAAGGATTATCATTGGATAGATGAAAAAAAAAAAAGATATGTTAACTGGATGAAATATCTTGGTGTCCTTTATAAATCTTATGATATTCTCAATCTACTTGGCTACAATGCAATCACTATTTAGGAACATAGATCACAGAAAGAGAACATCTACTTACATTTTCCCTTCAAATTCGGGTGTAGTTTACGTGTCTCCAAAAAATCTATTATCATTGCCCCTTTTACATAAGAAAAATACATGGCAATGATAATAAAAACATGTAAAGTAGTATGCATGTGAAGAGTGTTTTCAAATCTAAAACACAAGTATGAAGAAGTGATTAATATGTATTGTGATATGAAATAAACTATTTCACAATCAAAGAGAAAAATTAATAAAAGGATAAAGTATATCGATGTTAGATATTATTTCAATAGAAAGATAGTAAACAAGATTTTTTTTTTTGAATTTTCCAAAACTTAAGACTATTATTGTAAAATATTCACCAATCCTTTATAAAATGACACATAATTTAATCATATGAGATATTTTGTTGGAGTCATAGGTTTGTATTTCTTGAGTAATACATCAAGAATCAAGATTTTGTAGGAATGATACAAATATATAATCTTGATTGATGGTTTCAACTTTATGAAGATAAAATTTATGTAAAGGATCAATACAATTATTTTCACTCTTATCTCCTCAAAATAGCAAAATATATTGTATGAAATATCTAGAAATGTCTAGGAAATATTTAGAATTATCGAACAAATATAAAGAAAGATATACAATATCTAGAAAATAAAATATATAGAATTATCTAACAAATATAAAGAAAGATATACAATATCTATTATAATATATTATGAGATTTTTTTGTTACCTATAAGGTTGAAAACCATCAATAAAAAGAAGTTTCAATTTTAATTCATAAGAAAAATAAAAAACATAAATTATATAGAATATTTTAAATACAAACTTATTTTGAAAATCATCTATCGTGACCTTGTTTCTCATCATAAGATACAGTAATATGTTTTTCTTGTGTTTTTTTTTGTTATTTTTTTAAAACACCTACTAGATAAGGAGTTAGATATACCTAATTCAAAAGTAAGAAATATGTCTTCCTTCTCTAAGAACTATTCTACAAATGTTACTTCTATGATAGGAATATACGCTATAGGTTTGTATATATGACCACTCAAAAGTATATCTCAAAATAGTCTATTTTTATAGAGCATTCTTTTCTCTTTATGGTTATGATTATAAAACAACCTAATATTTTATTCATTTACTATTCCCAATATATAGGTTAAAACTTCTGTCCCTTTCTTATTGTTTCCTAAAAATATATCTTTTACTCAAGCCTAATATTTTTATATGCTATATTATAATGTATTTTGTATTATATATCTTTACTAGATTAAATTTTATAAATATAAATATACTTACATTAATCATTTAACATGTAAATGCAAACTCTATGTTTTAAATCATTCTTATGATAAATTAAATACATTTATTTTTTTTTCAGATGGTAATAGAGGGTTAAGGGGACCCACCTATAATAACATGTTCCAATAGAGAGAAATATATTTTAGTGAGGATTGAATGAGGGTTCCTCTTCCAGAGGAAAGGAGGGACAATAGAAACAAAAAAACCAACACCACAACAAAACAAAAAAGAAAATAAATGACTAGCTTATCCCTTAGAAGCCTTCCCATGGGATCTTAATTGCATCTTAAGGGGATCATTAAATTATTTTCCTTTCTTCTTTTATCTCAAAATAGTCTAGGATACTCCAATGTTTGGATTGAAATTTTCCTTATTGTGAACTAGTATGATGATTTTAATATTCTTCTTATACACATGAGTTTGAAAATAAATTCAAATAAGAATAAGGGAACTAGTTCATGCATTCAATTAAAAACTTTGCAAAGTGAAACATTTTCTATAGGAGTAGAGGAAGGAATGTTATTCTCATTCTTAGAAGATAAATCATCCTCATTCTATGAATCTTCTTGAGAATCACTATTAAAGTGAATGTAAGTTCAACTAAGTGATTAGGATCGGAATTATTCCACCAACAATAATTTTTTTCCTCCCATTCCGAAAATATGAAACTAAGTGGCCAAAAGAATAATAATTCTTGTATCTAAAGAGAAAACCTTCATAGTCTAAATTTTAGGTTCATATTTTCTCCTCAAATTTGAGCTCAATAGAATCTAGAAAATCAATAGGGTTATTTATATCTATGATTATCCATGCATATGATGTATACTCATGTAAGGGAAGCTTTGGGTCAATTTCGATAATTTACCCAAGGTATCCCCAATTGAATGTAATCAATTATCAACACAAAATTGAGAGAAAAAATATGGAAAATGAATCCAAATAGGTTTGATATGGAAAGTATTATTCACATTATTAAAGAGAGGGAACCAAGGCTTCATATGTTGAAAGTGAGACTGAAATACCAAAATTTTCCCAAAAAAATATCTTTATAAGAGGTCTTTATCAAAAAAAAAAAAAAATCCTCTAGATGTAAGATAAATATCTAATTTTCCTTCTATAATAGGCCTCCATTGAGTCAAGATCCATTTGTGAAGTGCTAAAAGACCAAGGTAAAGATTATTAAATCTACAAATAACCCCATTTTATTGAAATATGCTTCATATTTTAGAACCTCTACTCCAAACAAATATAAGATTAGGTATTAGAATAATCCATAGGCTTTGAAGGGTGTTGGGAATAGGAATTAAGAGCTTCAAGAAAGCTCTTTTCTCTAATTTTTCCTTTAGTTAGTGCATTTTATTTTAACCCAGCTTCTCCCCAAAATTTTCCACAAAATATACCATAGGTGATTTGGTTTTATCTCGCCTCCTCAAACTTTGTGATAAACGAGAAAACATGGCTTCCATGGCTAGGGACACACCTTCAAACATAACCATCACCAAAATTTTGAATCAATCACAACACATATATGGTGTCATCATCTCATGTGACTCGATGTTTCTTACTATCAAGTGTCCCCCAAATTTAGGACAAAATTTAAAGCGATCGTGGTCACCATAAAGAAACCATACCAAACATGATGCTACTCACCACATCATTACCCTAATCGGAAAAGTGTCACTGATATTGCCATCACCATCAAAAATAGTTTTAGGGTTAGGGATTTTTTTGGAGAACACCCCGTAGCGTTAAATTCACATTTATATATAATTACATAAATTTATTAATCATTTCTATATTATATATTTCAAAAATCACATGTTTTTACAACTCTTTCCATCACAATCATCCATTATAATTCAGAATTTGAAAAATTAATTTAATGTAAACATAGTTTAATAGAGTCCAAACACGGTTAGGATTGGAACATTTCTAGTGCCTTTAATGATGATACCCCTTAATCGAGACAAATTTTCTATATTATATTTTATATCATTTTTTTCTTATTATGGCTATGGGTTTATGAAGAAAAAAATTAGTAATCTAATAATATGTTTATAAGACATCATCTAGCTAGCATCAAATTATGTATATTTCTATAACTTGTTCAAAAAATAAATTTACACAATCTTTATTTATGGTCACAAAAATTATGGAAAGAATTAGAAAGGAGGAAACATATTTCTTATAACATTTGTTTTATTCTATTTCTAAACTCATTTTAAATTCAATTACTAAACACGTTTCTTTTTATTAGAACCTCGTAAAGATGTAAAAATGGCATGACTCATAACTTGTAATTTATGAGTGCAAAATAAGATAGTACACTTTTAAATAACATTATCCTTTGCATTCAAGATTTTTTTTACTTGATTTTTAATCGAAAGAATCAAAATCAAGATAAGAATTGAAACAAAGGTAATCATGAATGAAAATTAAGAAGGGAAAAACTAATTTTAAAATGGAGTAAAAATGAAAGTAGAGTTTCATGTCATTATTCAATTCTAGGATTTAGGTAGATGTTTTCCACATTCTCAAGATATTAAATATACAAAAAAATTCCTCATGGCTATAGATATTGCTTTACTTAATCTCAAAATGAAAAGAAAAAAAGAAAGAAACAAGGTTTTTGCAAAAAGAGGAGCACAAATATTAAATTTTCCAAGGTCCCTAAAAATACCAATCCTCAAATTTGATAAAATCATGACATACATAGGAGTTTAGAAAATATGTTTATTTTCTCAAATTGAAAAATCATGTTAAAATCAGTGTGTTTCCTAAGTACAATATTATGTCTTGAAAAAGAGGAATCCTTTTATTTTAGTCACTCTAGACATGTTATTATTTCTTACTAGCTCAAAATGAAAAATTTGACTTCATTCCCACACTAAAACCATCCTTACATCTTTTTATAGGTAAAATTGGAGGTTTTGAAAGGAATCCTCGAACCTTGTACAAGACATTGAATGAGAATCCCATACAAGAGATAAAAAATATCCAAGATCAAAAAAGTGTGATCCACAATATGAACCAGAAACCCCAATAATGAAATAATATTAACCATGTTTTTTTATCCTAACCACTCTGTTAGAAGGCACCAAATCTTTTATTTATATAGTGAACTTTAAACCGACCTTCTTCCTCATTAAATTATCTCACCTTTATTTCATCGCTAGCATATGTCCTTGGATTTTGACCTAATCACTAAAGCACATAACATCCTAAAAATATAATTTAAACGTCAAAATGACATCCATAACATATATATATATATATATATATATATATATTTTAGACTATTTGGATCATAGGAGATCACACTTTTTAGAGGTTATATTTCATTATAATTGAAATTCATTATGCGATAACTTAATATCTTATTAATGATTATGAAATTCAATTTTGACTTTCAATTAGTTTTGTTTGATTTCTTTTTTAGTTTTATTTGATTTCACCTTAGCTTTTCTATTAATTTTTGATTTGTAATTGTTTGTTTTATTGTTATTTGTTTGATTTTTTACAAATAAAGATTGGAAACATCAACTTTCCGTTTTTTAGGTGTGTTTATTGTTCACTTGTGGATGTTAATTTTACTCAATACGGTGGATTTAGAGAAATTTATTGTTTTTTTGAACATTTTCCTCTATCAACCATATCCAAAACACTGAAAATTTAGAGATTTAATATTAAAAAAAAAATTTTAAAAACAAAACAAAATCGAAAATCAAAACTATGCGAAATTAAAAAAATTATTCTAAAAATCAAAAATCAAAACTCATGGTTGATTTAGAAATTAAAAGGGAGTCTTTACTATTCCTCAACATATCTTTATTATTTATTCTAAAATTTAGATTTAGAACCAAAATCTTCTTATATATATATATATATATATATATATATATATATATTAGTTGTTTAAGTGAGACTTCTTTGTCACTTTAATATTTTTGATGGTTTTAATACTTATGTTTTTATTTATTAAAATTACCATATTTTTATATATAAAATTTACCGTATTTGTAGTATTTTTTATGAACTCTTTTTTTTACATATTTTGTGTCAATTGTTTAATACTCTCCATACAAAAGTCTCTACTATAGTCTACATGGAGCACTATTTCTTTAATCTAATGGTGTAAAAATTAGTATTGAATGAATATTATTCGTAATTATCATCTAGATAAACAAAATATTCAGTTCATTACCATTTTCTAAAGCATATACCTCAGAGTAATAAATTCCCACATCTGTTTGTTATTCTTCTTATGAGATAGGATGCCCATTTATATCCAACTCAATGGAACTTTCCTTTTGTCTATCACTTACCCACTTTATTTAAAGTGGATATGGGGGTGCTAGAGATAAACATGCAATGTTCCCAATATCAAGGTTCCAACTAGATGGCAAGGATGTAAGTCCAATATAAGACATGATAAAGTTCTATAGACAAACATCATTACAAAAATGACACACAAGGTCCTTATGAAGAAATGTATTTGTTCAATGATTCAAAACACAAGCCATCATGAATGGATTTACAAACACCTTATTTATGCCCATCTTCCTGCAGATAATACCACAAATAGAGGAAGCATCGTAGGAAAAAAATGCCACACTCCATGCTTTGAGAGAAGGAGGATAGAAGGAATTTTTTTCCAAGTTCAAAATTTAAACACATCCTTGCATAGAGCAGGTCTAAATTTAGCCTTTGTGGTTTACTATATAGCTAAGAGACATGTAAGGGCCTTACAAATTCTCGAGAAGAACATATTTTACCTTAAATTATAGGGGAAAAGTAGGCATCTTGACACATAGAGGGAGGGCATTAGGGGAGGTATAATTGACACACACAATGTCTATACCTTGAGAGAGCATAATAATCGTACTTATAGAATGAAGGACCCCTATAAGAACTTTGAGAAGATCAATATGTCACACCCAAATTTGAAGAGGAAAGAATCATTGGAAAGGGAAAACACAATTTGAAATCCCATCATCTTCTATTTTATTTTGGCCAATATTCTATCCTATTCTATATTAGGTTTAATCCCATTGATTCTTACAATAAAAGGAACGCAACTCATTTACATGATCTATTAACCACCTCAACAAGTATCAAGATGGAAGGGATAACCCTATCCCAAGATGGAGATATATGAATGAAACCATATTTTCCATGACCTCTTGAGATACAAGTAACCTAATAAGGAGACTTGGATACATCTAAATCCTGATTTGATGCCTAGTCAATATACCCAGTCTTTCCCTAGGTTTTCAAAATCATCCTACTTAGATTTTACATCACCATGCTAATATTTTACAAAACTCATCCTAGTGAGAGTTTAAAAACTATGGATGGTAAATGACTTTATTATACCATTGATATGAACTGGAAAGGTGGGAGAAATGAGTACTTTATTTAAGTGGGATATGGGGGTGCTCATTGTTCCTTAATGTCAACCAAACTATATGCATTCGGAGTGCCCCTTTTGTTTTGTTTGGACCACATGGCAAATTTTGACCCTATCCCAAGGTGTCACCATGGCCTTATGTAGAAAGTGTCCAATAGACTCAATGGGAATAGAACATTTGTTGATGATTAAAAATTAATACTTATAACTCACCAATAACACAAGACCTTGAGTCCTTCTCTTTGTGGATATTTGGATTTTACGTATTGTATATAACCATTCCCATCACATGACATTTTCTCTTATATGTAATCAATTCACCTATCAACTTTAATTCAGAAAACATCACAAATCTAACCCACTTTACTTAAAATTATAAATAAAATGCATAAATGACTTGTACATAATCATATGGTCATGAGACTCGAACCTTACTATGAATTGAATTGACTTATACATCATTTTGCTTTCACATTAAAGAATTTTTTTTTGTTTGATATTTTCCTTGGGTCATTTCCTATCTCCTTGATTATATTTAGTATGAATTAGTAATAATGGATAACTATATAATAAAATCTTATTCTCCATTTCAATTCAAAACGTTTGAAGATACGATTGTTCAAATATAATTCCAAAGCATATTCAAGATCTCGTTTGTTCTTCTATATGAAAACCCTTTCTTAACATCAACCCAATTATAAGATTTGAAGAATTGAACAAGTTAAAACATTTTATATTCCCTATCAACAAACTAAGGCATATTCAAGGTCAATAAATTTTTCTACATTTCTAAACACTATGACTATATCACAAATGGTATATTTAAACATATTTATAGACTAAAAAGCTATCTCTTGGTCAATAGAATTGAGGTAACATTAGGAGGTTCGATTAGATTTCCATTCATAGTTTCACCAATACTAATATAACTATATTGGTTTTTATCTAGCTCAAGGTGATATAGTTAAATACCCGAATCTGCTTTAATATGGGTTATCCACTAAGGCTTGGATAACATCACAACAAAAATTTATCTCCTTTTTTATATAATGGTTATATGAACTTTTTGTAAATATATATAATTTTCTACGTGTTAAATATTATTACATGAAGCATTACATTTGTGTGAACCCTAATCACCGATTATGAATGATATTTCCCTATCACATGTGATCTCTATAATTAGTTAACCCCTGTCGAAAGGGGTTTAAAATATAATGAAAAAGGAATATGATTCAAAATAATAAATCCTTACAGATACATTTATGTATATTTTATCTCCTAGTTTTAATTTCAAGAAGGAAATTTTAGGTCTTCATTAGTTTGCACAAGAAATCTGCACATCCATATTTCCTTATGCACTTCAATATTAGCTAAGTGCACTCTACCTCTTTATGCATTCTTTAAAATTTCTTGGATCTTTGTATTTATCAATAATTGGAATTACATGTGTAATTGATAAAATTAGTACTTTAATATATTAATTTCACATTTTAGTCATAATGTCATAGATAATAAAGAATATTTTTAAAGAGTTATTATGGTTAACGTGTAACAAGGTGTTAGTAATTGATTCATTTTATGTAAACTAAGTCGGTGCTTATTTTATTTAAACCTACTAGTTGTAATACCCACGATTTTCTACAGTCAAACCATAATAAAATGCATTAATTTAATAAGGAAATTTTTTTGAATTGCCATTTTTTTGTTTTAAAAGAAATGGTTTCAAGGTAAAACATTATCCATAGTTTAATAAATTTCTTGAGTAATATTTCTCCAAAATCTTTTGATTGATTGGAAATAAAATAATAACTAAATACTATTAATTTATTTCCTAACAAATTAGCGGTCAAAGTAAACACTTACCAAGTTCCATTACTTTATTTATTTACACCTTTAATAATACTTATTTAAAAACCCCTTTAGTTCATTATCAAATTACCATGCAAATTTACTTTATTAATTATTTCCTACCACAAAAGTTCAGCACTTGGCCTAGCCACTAAGTGGCACCATTAAACCAATTACCTATGAAATTTTTAATTTAATTTCATTCCCACAAAATGGCCACCCACTTATGTGATGTAGGGTTAAATATGAGCCATTAGATTGAATCTATCCTAGCCAATGGATTTAGATTTCTAAAAAGTACCCTATTATTCTTTTTTTGACTTCTTATTTTCATTTTCCACTAATCCCACTTCATTTTTATTTTAAAGGTTTGGTGAAAGAGAAGGAAAATAGTCCAAGGAGACCATTGAAACTTGGGAGGAGATTTACAACTCCACATTTTGTAGATTAGTGTTAAATGGGAGATATACCCATTTTATTTTGTGGATATAAATTTCCTTTTTGTGTTAAAGTTATTTGGTATTCTTTTCCTACAGGTTGGGTGTTTATACCGATTTTGATTGAATATATATAGAACTCTAAATGTGCATCTTACATATAAATATATGTGTATACATGTATGTACATAGATGTATATGTGTGTGTGTGTGTGTATTAAACTATGGATAATGTTTTACATTCCATTTTTTAATACAAGTAAAATTTGAGAGAGATTCATTTAAATAACTTCAACATTATACACATTAATTCTTACGATAAAAAAATGAGAAGGCATCTCTTTTCTTGCTTGCAATAACACCTCTTTTCTAACAATACATATTACTACCTTGAATAGAATGGAAAATTTGGAGAATTTCATTTCCAAAAAGATTAATACTTAATATTCCTTTTTCACTATAACATTACATATTTGGATAAATAAAATATACAAAGCCCCTTTTAATAAAATAATTTTACAACTTCCACACTAAGTGGAAAAATGGGGTCTAATCTATAATATATAGATTCTTCCAAAGGTTGAAATAGACAAGTCTTCAATTCAATAATCTCCCAACTTCATAGATTCAATCTTACACCTTTTCAACTCTTCAAAACTTGAATTTTCGTACAAGGAAAGAGGTATAGGAGACATTCTCCACCCAACCTATAATATACTAATAAGAGGAGAAGCCATCCCCTTATTATCCCCCTGAGCCATAACCAAAGAGCAATGAGGTGTATTTTGCAAATTTGACAACTTAACAAAAGATGGATTCCACATTACAAAATTCACACAACTTTTCCACATTCAAAAAATTTTACAACACTAAATCAAATTTTTCAAATAAGTTTATGAAGAGTGATTTGCATTTTTTTTCATCACAACACAAATAAAATTGAAATTTTCAAAACATTCTCAAAGGATTAAGAGTAAGCCAAAATGGAGGAAAGAACATGGATTCTTCTCCTTATGCCTCCCATGTGGAAAGAGGGTCCACCCAAATGTCTCCAAGTGCACTATCAACAACATAAACAACACTTATTTCTCCATTTTACCTATCCAAAATAACATGTAAAACCATTTTACCTCCACATAGGTGGAGTACCTCTACCACACTCCATCAATATTTTCTCACTAGCTCCCTTTTTCCTCCACAAAAGAGCTGTATTTCTTCCTCTTACACCTCTCTAAGGCATTTTATCCAACCCTAATAACACATATTCAAAACACTAATAGAATATTCAAACAAGCACACATTGTACATCTAAATGCATAAGTAAAATAGTGACAACATGTGGAGATCCTAACTCTCCATAAAGTGTCCAAAAATATTCACTCCAAAAGCTTTCAACACTTCAATCCAAGCACAATATACAAATGCATCTCAAAAATATCCTAATTCCAAAAGTGCAAGAGAAGAAAATAAGAAAGTAACCTAAAATCCTTAAAACTCATTCATTTAATAGAAAAGGAAGTTAGGATGATGAGGTGGCTCCATGTAGGATGCCATTTTATCATCCCTCCATTCCAACTCATAAGTCAACACAGAAACCTAATGTAATAAATGAACATTTAAAACCTATGACATGCACACATGACACTCTAACATGAACTCCATTCCTTTAAAAGACTAATTAATCGTGGTAAGTAGAAAATTGTAATTACTTTTCTCTTTTACGTTCAAAAATGCATTAAAATGGTCAAAATAATCCCCATACTTCATAAGTATGGTTTGCAAAAGAGTTTGAGATGTGAGGGACAAGGTTAACTTGTCCCAAAGTCTCAAATAGTGGCCTTCGAGTTTCGAAGAAAACGGGAGTACAAACCACCAAAATAAAATTAATTCATTTCACACTAAGCATAAGTCAAGGACTATATAATCTATTTATTACCCATATGTCACCTCTTTCTTTTAGTTTAACAACATCAGAAATACTATATATATATACAATCAATAATTGTCCTCCAAAATTAAACAATTATATCATCTATTAATATATCAAATAATTCGATTTTAACAATCATGAGATCATAGTTCTACTTAGAACATTCAGTCATAAGCAATACATTAATAATATAATGAGTCAGTATAAAATCAAAATAATGCAAATCAACATGTAACAACTATCTATCAATGTCATCTAACATATCATATTGAAATCCAAAATCTATTTATATAGTCTATCATCCGTTGATCAATATTTAATAAAAAAATGTCAAATAATCTATCCAGAAGTAATAAAATCATAGTGAATTAGTTTCGAGGGAAATGCGCACTACATACCTCTCCACTTAGACTCAAATTTCTCCTCGAAGTCACTAAAATAGGTGCACGAAAATAGGGCCCATAAAAAATTAGCTTCATCCGATGTGGTTGTATTCTCAAAATACCTATCCCACTAGAATCACACACGATCAACCTTACACCTCAAGGCTAAGGGTTCTACACTCTATGATGTGCATGGGCTCCATATTCACCTACCCCTACTCCTGCACCTATAATGCGGTCCAATCCAATACATGAAAAGGCTCTCGATGTATCTCCTAAGAACATAAACATGGAATATATCATGAATGTGAGACAAGATGTGGTGGAAAGGCTGGATAGTAAGCTAAGGGACCAATTTGATCCAATATATCAAATGGACCCATGATTATAGGATCTAACTTAGATCCTTTTCCGTAATGGATAGGACTCTTATGAGGCCCGACATGAAGAAACACCTTAATGCCAACCTCAAAAATATGGTCAAATCTCCTTTGATTTATATATTTTCTTTCTATTATGTGCCTCATGTAGTCCTTTTTTGATCAAAATAACCTATTGATCCATGTCCTATAACAAAGATTTCCAAGAGATAATCTATCCTCTATCCTCTCTCAACTTTGTAGTGTCTTGCACTTCCTACCATATAGTTCCTGAAATGGTGACATACCAATAAAAATATGGAAGCTTTTCTAGTATGTAAAGTCCAAAAAATACAAATAATCCTCCCATCTTGAATGATGGTCCATGACATACATCTGAAGCTTGTCCTCTAAAATCAAATTCACCCACTCAATTTATCCATCTATCTCATAATGATAGGTTTTAATGTATTCCATATTCATCCTGAGAGCATGCTTCATGGTAGTCCAGAAATGAGAGGTGTATAAGGATCATTGTCACAAATAATCTTCTACATAATCCTTGCAGGTCTAAAAATCTCATCCAAGTATACTTGTGCCACTTGCAATAGCTATATAAGTGGTCTCCATAAGAAAAAAATGATCCACTTTCTTGAATCTATCCACCGTGACCATGATGGCATTATGGTGGTATCTCGATGTCGTAGCCCCACTAAAAATCCATGGAAGTGTTGTACAATTTTCACTCCAATATGGCATGTGGTTAAAGAAGTCCAGCCTAGATGTTGATGCTCGAGTTTCACCCTCTAACACTCTAAACATCGTGACACAAAATGAGATACATCCATCTCAAGTCCTCTCCATGGTAATGTTGATGTCATAATCACATCACCCTTAATGTTTACAATTCAATGGGTTAAAAATCTAAGTGTGATTACGTAGAACATGGAGTTTTACCCAAAGTGTGGGACTTTGTAATCGGAAAGATCTCTATATGAAGGTTGGTTCCTATCCCTCTATTCGATGAACACATCCAAATTGTAGAGGACATATTCTAAAACCTATTATAACTTTCCAAGGAGATAAGGTTAAAGAAGATTACAAGAAAATAAATTTAAACTAATAGAGGTGATACACAAAAAGGAATGTTGAACACCGCTTTGTAATTACACACAAAAATTAAAAATGTAATATAACCACCTTGCACAAATACCCAAGAGTGAAATGCGAGATCAAAAAGATGCAATGAACATACGAAAGGTTTAAAATCAAGCCAAACTTTTATTATTACTCCAAAGATTTGATAGTGCATTACAATGGCCAAGAGGTAAGAATTCATTTAGAGTTTAGATGGGAGGTTTGAACTCCAAAAATTCACTTAAAGATAAGAGAAGAAGGAAGGGTGTAAAGAAAAATTATCTAACATTAGTAAAATTCCCCTCCTTACAATATATAAGAAGAATGAGAGAAGAAGATAGAAGAATTCAAATATTTCTCCAACCAGTGTAAAATGCATTGAATTCACTTGCAACAGTGATGGCTTCCATTACAAAACCGATGCCTCATGTGATCTTCCTTGGTGGGAAGAAAGGAGCCCATACCTTCATCATTTTCGTAGGTGAAAAATCTAACACCCTTTAAAATGATGAATGATATTTCTTCATTTTGAATAACTTAGTCCTTTCTTGAGAAAATACGAGATCCTAGTCAAAATTTATGGCCATCAAAAGGTCTGGGGATCATTCTATAAAAAAATATGAACTTTTGATCTTCCTTTTTAGAGTCCAAAGTGCATGCAACCTCTGAAATCTTAACATTAAGACTTTCAAATATTTTGGTTTCGGAAGTTGGGTTACTAATCATCTGCTTGGGCATAAGAAAAATATGAAACTCTAATACCCGAAAGTCTGAAATTTTGGAAGAGCTTTGAAACTTTCCATTTCAGATTTTTTTTTCACTATTCATTCTTTAAATCACCTCAGAGGTTTTGAAACTCTAAAACTTGAAAGTATGAAATTTTGGACTTTCAAATTTTAGAACTTTTCCTTTTTAGACTTTTTTCTTTAAGAATTTTTCATCCTTTTGACTTTTATTCTTTTAGACCTTTTTCTCCTTTTAGACTTTTTCCTCCTTCTAAATTTTTCTATTTTAGACTTTTCCTCCTTTCAAAATTTTTCCTTTTGGAATTTTTCTTATTCGTGACTTTTTCTCCTTTTAGAATTTTTTTCCTGATTCCTTTTCACCCTACGTTTTCTTTAGAATTTCAATGCCAAGAATACAAAATTTCAAGCCTTTGGCCTTAATTCTTTTCCTGTGCAAGGTCACGTTTGTTCATTTTTTCATGAGGGAAAAATTTAGGTAACAATTAAAATTGTCACAATGTGACGTGTGTCTTCTTTACCCCTAGATGGGTTGAATAAGGTGGATGATGAGCCTTCTACCAACATATATTGTCTCAAACCTCCATCCCTATGTACATAGAATGTGACCTCTCGCATCCGAGAAGTCCATCTCGGCTCCAGTGTAAATCCTTCAAACTTCCCCTCATGAGGTCATTGAGACTCAATCCCTACCCTAACTAAAAGGTAGAAGATATCATGTGGAATTTGTTATAAAATACTATTCCATGAGTTTGTACCCACTAAAGTAGCCATAACCAAATTCCCCATGTCATACTCCCATAACAACTCCATTAGACATTGTTGATGGGATTTGAGATTGGGATGCGTGAAGAGGTGTCATAGTCTCAAATGGTTTGTCCTAAGAATAAACCTCATGCCTTATAGGAGATGTCACCAATGTACTAGTGCATGGACCATTGCTGCATGCTCAAGGTCATGAGTTGGATAATTAAGCTCATAATCCTTGAGTTTACAAGATTTAAAGGATACTAAACTACCATCATACATCAAAACACCTCCAAATCCTTCCAAAGAAGCATCTATACACATGAAGAAATCCCTCTATGGATCTTGCACTATAATAATAGGTGCTATCATAAGGTATTCCTTCATTAGTCTGAAGGCTTGCTCACATCTATCTGATAAAACAAACTTCTTCCATTTCCATTAAAGGGAAGTTATTGGATGCGTAATATGAGAGAAATCATGAAAAAACCTCTTGTAATAACCTACCAATCCCATGAAGTTTTGCACCTCGATGACAATTTGGTTGACATTCACTAGCCATGCTTGATAGCTATAATCTTGGAGGGATTGAATACGATACTTTCCCTAGAAATAGTGTGATCTAAATACTGAACCTCTGTTTGGAAAAACACACACTTCTATAGGTTCCCGTACAGTTGCTGCTCTCAAAGACACAACAGAACTTGTCGAAGGTGCTCCTATTCTCTCACGTACATGAATATATAAATATGTAATATAGAAACACAAGTATGAAGCATTCCAAGAATTTACTAATACCCCATTCATCAAACTCATTAATATTATGGGGGCATCCGTCGGAAAAAAATGGCACAATAGTGAAATTGTAGTGGCCATATCTCATGTGAAAAGTTGTCTTATGGATATTCACCTTCATAATCCTTAGTTGATGGTAACTAGACTTAAGATCTATCTTAGAAAACATGGTAGCCCCCTTCATTTGATCAAATAAAGCATCTATTTGAGGAAGGGGTGGCGATTCTTGATTTTACTTTCTTTAAATTTCTATAGTCCACACAAAAAAAACATAAAGACCCATCCTTCCTATTTACAAAAATCACCGCACACCCCAAGGAGATACACTAGGATGGATTAGGCCATTCTTAATAAGGCCCTCCAAATTTAGCTTGAGATCACATAGCTCAAAGGGTGGTCATCCTATATAGTGCACGTAAGATAGGCTCAGTGCTAGAACTAAATCAATATGAAAGTCTATCTCAAGTGGGGAGGTAATCGTAAAAATAACTAGAAAAACATCTAAAACTCCCTCAAAATATGATTATCATCAAGTGATGGTCCATGAGTCTCATCCTCTGATTAATAATAAAAATGATGGCATAAAACTCACATCCCCATCACATAGATCGCCGCTTCAACTACATAATGGATATGGTGTGAATGGATATGGGTCTCCTAACTCCAACTATCATATCTCAACTTCCAAAAATCTACACAAGATATAATCTTGTTGTCACACAATAAAATCTAGCTCTATGTGTAGATAGCCATTCCATGTCCAAAATATCTCTATACAAACCCAAAGTGAGGATAC
Source organism: Taxus wallichiana var. yunnanensis (assembly GCA_018340775.1). NCBI lineage: Eukaryota > Viridiplantae > Streptophyta > Pinopsida > Cupressales > Taxaceae > Taxus > Taxus wallichiana. Next base: position 147,492,595 of record CM031236.1, read on the forward strand.
AAACATCCAAATTCATGGTGAAGGGTCCTAAGTCAACTACAAACTCCTTAACTAAGGATTCCATGGAGAGTTTGGCTCCATAAGCCATCTCAATATCCTAACTAAGGCCCTACCTAACTACCACCAGCCTACATCACTCTACTAATGATGGAGAAATGAAAGAATTTGAAGAGCCATAATAAAATAAGATAGAGGTAGAAATAACACCATATCTACTTGTGGTCTCAATCAATGTACCTTGATGTTCTACATGGCATTTATCAACCACTACATAAAACTCATGGCTACGTCCCATATCATTGACTATAGGATTCAAAATAGGAGTCTTACCCTAATTAACATGGTTTTGTGTACACTCCCTCTAATGGTAGCAAACTACACCACATCCGTAAATAACTACTGGTCCCATCCACCGGGAAGAAACCCCTCTAGCTCCACTAACTTTCTTTGAGGTATATCGTTATGATATTACTAGTGACTTCTACTGATGTGGTGTATGTACTCCTCTGACTGAGCTCAAGGTGAAGCCTATGTCCTAATGGGTCCCCTAGCTGGAGGCCCCATAGTGTGACCTCTCTCTGCATCATGGCATTACACTTTGGTATAAAAGGAGGTTGAGTCTCATCACTACTACTTTTGTGCATTTTTTTGTTTCCGAAAGAGGACTATGTTTGAACTATGTCCACCATGAAGAGGAGGAGTTAACCCCCCCACCTACTATCATGCCTCTTCTAAATTAGACTCTCACTCTATCTATAGTCACCGAGTCTTTCCCCATTTTTCTCTAGAATGTAGGCCTTCTAAATGACCTCTGCTAAATTTTTTAGGCAATGAATATGCCTTGCCCTCCCAAAATCTAAGTTCAAGCCCCTGATGAACCTTTGGACCCAAACCTTCTCATCTTGCATATACTAAACATACTATAATAAGTCCATAAATCTACTCTCAGACTCAAAATATTGTAACTCTTGATTTGTTTCTGGATAAACCTCTTAGATATGAATCTATTCCTAACTTCCTCAAGAGCTCCTAAGTAGCTATCTTGAATCCACATGGAGATTTTGCTCCTCACCCTCCACCAAACACCTAATCTATCTCTTAGAATGTGGATGACAACATGATATTTTGTGTTGGTGTTTTAAGGACATAGCTTAAGCTTTCACTCATGCTAACCATCCATGACTCTGCCTGAAATTCTACTTTTCTCTAGCAAAATGGGGTGGGTGTAACTTTATTACCTCTCTAATGTGATCTTCAGGTGTCAATTTTCTTCCCCTAGGTATCTCCATATGATCATCCCTAAGTCTAGGGCTCCTAAACCTATCTCTATGTCATATAATCCTATCTCCATACCCCTTTGAGGTGAATCTAGTCTAGCTAACTCCACATGGGATTTCTCATCCCTATGCTCCTCACCTTGCCGTGAAGGGGTATAAACCTCTACTAATGGCTCTCTATTATGTTGGCTAGATCATCCCCCTACTACTACTCCACCTCGTATAGCTACATTGACATCCTGTAATGTCTATAGTACCTGAGGCAATATAATGGCTACTACCTGATATGGAGGTGGTACGCCTAGATCCACATGTAAGAACCCCTCATCTAGTTTGTGCATCTTGCATGACCAATATAATAGTTATTTTATCATCATCTAGGTTTTGTTTCAATTTTCTAAGTTTTCTACATATTAAAATTTCATGCAGTGCTATGTATTATAGGTTTAGAGTTGCACTAATTTTCATGTTTTGCTTCATGTCGGATCGGGTCAAAGTGTTGAATCCAAAACTTTGATACCAAGTTTAATGACCATAATTTTCTATGCTCAAACCAAAATAAAACCTTTAATTTAATAGAGATAAAATTGTGGAATATTTTTTTTGTTTTAAAAGAAATGGTTGTGAGGTCAAACATTATCCAAAATTTAATAAATTTATCAAATAAGGTTTCTACATAATATTTTTGTGAACAAAAATAAAATAATATCTAATTACTATTAATTTATTTCCAATGAATTTGTGGTCAAAGGAAACACTTACCAAGTTCCATTACTTTATTTATATAAACCTTTAATTATAGTTATTTAAAAACCTCTTTAGTTCATTATCAATTTCCATGCACATTTAGTTTATTAATTATTTCCTACAAAAAATTTAGCACTTAGCATAGCCACTAAGAGGCCACATTCAACCAATTACCCATGCCCATTTAAATTAATTCCACTCTCACAAAAAGGCCACCACCTAAGTGATGTAGGGTTTAATATGAGCCAATAGATTATATATTTTCTAGCCAATGGATATAGGTTTCTTATAAAGTTCCCTAATATTCTTTTTGTTGACTACTTCCTTTCATTTTTCCCTAATCTCATTTCAATTTTTTTTGGCAAGTTTGGTGAAAGAGGAGGAAAAGAAGCCATGGAGGCCATTGAAACTTGGGAGAAGATTTAAACTCCCTTTTGTAGATTTGTGTTAAATTTGGAGATCTACCCATTTTCCTTTGAGGGTATTAATTTCTCTTTTGTATTTAGGTTATTTGGTATTCTTCTCTTCTAGGTTGGGTGTATATATAGTGTATATACCCAATTTGGATGAATATACATAGAACCTTAAATGTGCATCTTATTTGTAAAAGTATATATATAAATATACATATATACATATGTGTGTGTGTATATATATATATATATATATTATATATATCCATTTTAAGAGTGTGTGTGTGTGTGATTTGTGTGTTATGTATATGTGTATATATATATATATATATATATATATTTTATATATATATATTATATATATATATATATATATATAATTTATAAAAAGTTTGTCTGTGCAAATCATATATGATTGTGTTAATATGGTCGCAGCCATATGAAAGGATTTCGACCTAAGTTTTAAACAGTGTGTGGCCACATATATTTGGGCGAGTTTAATATAATGTGAGGGGGTTCAACATCCCACTACACTAATATTTAAAACCGTAGTGGATGAGCTGCACCCAACACCAAACACAATGTTTTTTTATTATTATAGAAACTTTTAATGTATAAACACTATTGTCCTCTTTTATAATATCCCTTTTTCAAAAAATATTTATTAATTAATATATTTATATATACATATATATATATATTATAATATATATAAATTTATATAGCTATATATAATTATAATTGTACATTTTGTTTTCCTTATTCTAAATAAATAGTCAATTTAGATTGAGTTAGATAGGTACATTAGAGGATATAAATGTTTGATAAAAATAAGGTTAGGAGGAAATTTCCCAATTAAAGAATATTTATTTCTTATTAAACAAAGAATTTGTGGTATTAAAAATATGTGATTTCTTTCTAAATGTAACAACTTTAATAAAGTTCAAGAATTGGACAATTTTACAAGGAATAGTAAAAATGAGAATCCAACAATAAGCAATCTTCCTTCTCTTTTCAATACAAGTTTACTAATAATGCAACAAGGAACAACCATAAAATTCCTTTTATTTTAATACAAGTCAAATTTGAGATAGTTTCATTTCAATAATTGTTCTCTAATTTTACCCTCAAGGAAAATTGGTCCAAAATGACATTGTGCAGAGAAAATAGGAGGAACAATTTGGCCATGGGCAAAGTAAAGGGCTTGGATCAATGAGAGAATGAAACAAAATGATCATGGGGGTTTGGGATCGAGTCAATAATGACTTGTTAAGCCAAAGGAATGAGGTTTTAGTAATGTAGACATGGCCGAAAATTCATAGAGCAGAAAGGCGCAAAGTCTAAAATTTTTGGACTTCGAACATTGAGCGATTCAGATTTATCACTACGAAAAACACATAAATGATCTGAAACCCCAAAATTCTAAAGTCTAAAAGGGCTCGAAGGGTTTGGGGTCAAATCTCATTTCGAGGTCGATGACGCAGGAAATTTGGAGTTCGGCGATGGAAAATTCTGAAATGGTGAATTCAAAAAGCTCTAAAGTTCAAAAGTCGGAAGTATGAAATTTTTACTTTGGAAATTCAATAATTTAGATTTATCAAGTAGGGTTGAGCAGTTGAACCGTGTCATGCGGTAAAATGTCAAAATTATGAAACGAAGTCATTAATTAAGTCTTCGAGATTTTGGGATTTTGGTGGTTTTCTATGCCAAGCGGATAATAAAACCTCAAATACCCGAATTCCTAATATCCCAAAACTCAAACCCTTGAAATCCCTAAAACCCGGAACCCCAAAATTCTCAAACTTTGAAATCTTGAAACCTGAAATCCTCGAAAAGGAAAAGTTCTGAAACCCAAAGTTCAAATTTTAGACTTCAAAGTTTGTGTATTTTAGAACATTTTTCTTGAGCGATGAATAGTGTCATGCGACATGGTTTTGAAGTTTGACCTCTAAAGTATGAATTTCAAAATTTTAGAGGTTTGGCATTTTGGAACTCTCAAGATGACTTGCGCAAAGAATAGTAACTTGAACTCAAATCAAAACACTAAAGTCCCAACCCCGAAAGTCTAAAATATTGAATTTTTGAGTTTACGAACACAATTCAAAGTCCGAAAAGGAAGAGATCACCACCGACATTTATTGTATTATAGGACCATCATATTTATAATGCCATAAATTTTGATTGAATATCAAATTTGCACAAAATTATACTTTTAGGAAATCCCTCGTGTCCTCTACATAACTACAAATAGTTTTCTTAATTTTAGCTTATGGCTAAGTATTTAAATATGGATACATACAGTCCTTCATTTTAGTGGGGTTTTTAGTTTTCTCATCTACAAAAATGATGAGGTACGGGTTTCCTTTCTTCTCCAAAAGGCAAAGTACATGAAGGCATGGGTTTTTCAAAGGTTCCCATCATTATTGTAGATTTTAATACATTTTGGGTGGTTGATGAAAATTTTCAATTCCTTATCTCTCCTTTCTCTCATTCTTCTTATATATTATAAGAAGGGGCTAATTTCAAATGGTTGGAAAACTTGTATATTCCCCGCTCCCTTCTTTCTTGTCTATAAGAGAGTTTTGGAGATTTCAAACGTCCTTATTAAATAATGCAATGTAAAATCTCTTCCTTTGGCCCTAAATGTGATGCATTATATCAATTTGAGAGTAATAAAATAAGATATTTGGATTCTTCAAACCCTCTTCTATGTTATATGGCAACTTTATTATCTTTCATTGTATGTAAGGTTATTTTGTATGGTTGTTTTTTTCATTACAAGGTTCTCGTAGTGCTATATTTATTATGCAGGTTGTTGGACATCCTTCTTTGTGCATCACCTTCCCTTAGAGTAGGTTTTATTTTCATAATTTTTCTCTATCTTTTCTCCTTGGAAATATTAGATTAGGATTAGATCTGCACCTCTTTTCACTTTGGATAAGTTGGCACTATGATAGGTTAGGAAGCTAACCTTTCTCTCGAATAGATATTTCTTGATCACAAAGTCCGACACTTTGGGAAAATATCCATGTTATGCAATCATACTTATAATTTCAATCTATCGAGTTGCAAACAATCGTGGGTGCTGTGATTATGCATCAACAATAAATTCACCACTCAACACATTAATTCTTATAATAAAAACAAATGAGAAGGTATATCTTTTCTTTCTTTCAAAACACCTCTCTTCTCCAACAACACATATTACAACCTTGAATAGAATTTAAATTTTGAGAGATTCATTTCCAACCAAATTACAACTTAAGCTTCCTTCCTTTAGTATAAGCTTAAAAATTTGATAAAATAAATATACAAAGATTTCTTTTAATAATACAAGTTTTACAACTTCCAACTGAAGTGGAAACAATGGAGTCAAATTTACAATATATAGATTCTTTGAAAGGTTCAAATAGACAAGTTTTCATTTAAATCATCTCCCAAATTCATATCTTCAATCTTGCACCTTTTCAACTCTTCAAAACTTGAATCACCATACAAGGAAATAGGTATATGCATGTTCTCCAGCCAAACCTATAATCTAATAAGAGGAAAAGGAATCCTTTATTAGACCCCCAGCCCCAAATAAATAGGAATGAGGTGTATTTTTCAACTTTTACAAATTAACAAAATATGGATTCCATAATACAACATTCATACAACTTTTCCACATCCACATTTCAACACAAATTTTTTCAAATAATTTTATCAAGAGTGGTTGCATTCTCTTTCATCACAACATAGTAAAATTGATATTTTCAAAACATTCACAAAATATTAAGAGTAATCTAAAATGGACATATGAACATTGAGTCTTCTCCTTATGCCTCCTATGTGGAAAGAGGTTCCACCCAAATGACTCAAAGTGCACTATCAACGACACACACACACCACTTATTTCTACATTTTTGCCTATAAAAATAACATGTAAAACCCTTTTACCTCCACATAGGTGGAGTACCTCTTCCACATTCCGTCAAAATTTCCTCACCAAATCCCTTTTTCCTCCACAAAAATTATCTCATTTATTTCTCTCAAAACCACTCTAAGAAAGTCTACCCAACCCCAATAGTCACATTCACAACATCATACAATATTCAAACAAACACACATTTTACATCTAAATGTAGAATTAAAAGATAGATGATAAGTGGAGATCATACCTCTCTATCAAGCTTGCAAAAACTTTCTCTCCAAAATCCTTCAACACTTCAATCCAAGTACAATCCAAATGCAACTCCAAAAACCTCCCAATTCAAAAAGTACAAGAGAATAAAATAAGACAAGTAATCCAAAATACTTCAAATTCATTCAATAAATAGAAAAGGGAAGTCGGATGATGAGGTGGCTCCATGTAAGATGCCACTTTATAATCCATCCATTCAAACTAATAATTCAACACACCAAACCAAATGCAATAAATGAACATGTAAAAACTATGACATTCACACATGACGCTTCAAGATGCACTACATGTCTTTCAAGGACAAACTAATTGTTTTAAGTTGAAAAGTGCAATTATTTTCTCTTTTACATTCAACAAATAAAATAAAATAGTCAAAATAAGCCCCTACCTCATAAGTATGGTTGGTAGAAGAGTTTGAGATATGAGGGAAAAGGTTAACATGTCCCACGAGTCTCAAAAAGTGGCCAACAAGGCTGAATTCGAGTTTGGGAAGAAAAGGAGAGTACACACCATCAAAATGCAATTAATTCATTGCACATCAAGCACAAATCAAGGTCCTGTCTAATCTATTTATCACCCACATGTCACCTCTTTCTTTTATTTTAAAATTTAAGTTAAATTAGCTAGTTAAGACACATTAACAATTACTAATAAAGTGACTAAATTTTCCCAATAATTAAATACATGCACACTAAAATAAACTAAAAAAATTAAAAGTAAGAACATTACACCCCATGGCCATACATGTGATGTCACCCCCATGGAAACCTCCTAACTAAGCATCCAATAATAAAAATATATATTCGACCCAAGTCTTCAAATTTGTTCATGTTGCAAAAACCAGAAATTCTTCTATAGTTGGTCCCCTATCCTCTTCTATGTATAGTGATATAATGTCCCTAAAAGAATAAACATAAATACCTCTCTGCATCATTACCACATTAATAACATCAAGAAATATAATATACATAGAATCAACAATTGTCCTAAAAATTAAACAATTATATCATCTATCTATATATCAAATAATTCAATTCTAACATCCATGAGATCATAATTCTTCTTAAACATTCGGACATAGGAAATGCATTTATAATATAACAAGTTAGTAAAAAATCCAAATAATGCAAATCAACATGTATCAAATTGTCTATCGCTGTCATCTAACATATAATAATCAAAATGTAAATCAAAACATATCCATAGTCAAATATTTGTATAGTCTATCACCAACTGAACAAGATATAATAATAAAAATGTCAAAGTATCTATCCAATAGTAATAAAATCATAGTGAAATATTTTCAAATAGAAGTGGACACTACCTTAGTTTAGATAAAGATAATCACCAAGTATAATCGACCTATAATGGATTTTGATCATTTGTGATCATGATAGGTAACTCAATGTAAGAATGATTTTCAATTTTGGTAGAGATTACACATAATTTAATTCTATGTTTTAATCCTCATATATTATTTATAGTTTCTAAAATTTTGTATCGATTATGATATGAAATCATTTTATTAAGATAGAAGAGAGAGAGATGATAAAGAATGGAAAAGATTTTGAACATTATTTTTTTGACAAACACCTAAGTACTACCTAATGATTAAGAAAATATAGAATTTATAGATGCCTAAATCTAATTGAAATGTAATAATAAATGAATAAGAAATTAAGTACACAGAATATACCCAAACATAAGAGCGATTGAGATTTAAAACCCCAAATGTAAATAAAGAGATAGAATGAGTTAGTTGTTTCACTATGATCTCAAACGGAAACAGAGATGGAGAATAGGGAAGATGAATCTGCAAGATGTTGTAATGAGGCTCAAAAATTCTATAATGCCCAAAAAAATCGGTGCACCAAAAACTAGGCCAAAACTCCATCAATCACTTACGAAAATTTACGGAATTATTTTTTGTTAAATCATACATATATTAAATTTTTACAAGGTTAAACTACATTAGTTTCATTGATTTAATTTTCTCATCTATGAAGTACTACGCTCCTAAAGAGATCGGGTCCAAATTAATAATTAAATATTATTGCTTAATTCTCCAAAATGTATCATGGGGGTTAAATCTCCTTCCTATTTCTCATTAATTTTATCTAAATATTTCCTAAATTAATCTCATTTATTTGATCTATTTGAATTCCTCTTACCACTATTAAAATTATTTCCCTAAGTACGAAATCCTCATGCTATAATTTAATTTATTTATCTAACCTCACATTTACATTTATTCACTTTAACCCCCTTTAATTAATTTATTTCCATAACCCCATGTCCAACATTAGTTTATTTAATCTATAACTAATAATGTCATTTATTTAAATAAATACTCATGTTCCATATTTTTATTTATGCTAGTAAAATAAATGTCACACATATCCTAAACCCACTTCTACCCATGTCTAAAACACCCTTCGGGTACCCCATTAATTAAATACTCATACACTTTTTAAAACATTCATTCCCACCAAAATACCTAAAACTTAAAAAGTGTAGGATCTAATATCCACCCTTGGATTAGATCAATAAGAGCCCTTAGATTCTAGGTTTGACTAAAAGCCCTAAATATCCTTATGTTTTCCTTTTTACTCATTATTTTCCCTAGTCTCTTCATTTTCTCTTGTGGGTTTTGCAGGTAAGAGAATATGGAGGGTATAAAGACTTGAGGAAAAACTATATAGGTTTCTAGTTCTAGATATACAATGGAGGGAGAAATTTATTCCCATATAATCCAATCTTTTCTTTATTTTTACACCCCTTCCTATGGTTTTCCATTTATAGTTTATATTTTTTTGAAGGATTCAACTAGGGTTTTGGTTGTGGGTGTTTTCTTACCCTCATTTTTATTTTACTTAAGCACATAGGTAAACCCAATCTAATTTTTTTATAAATATAAATTGTTTAATAAAAACAACCTACTATATATATATATATATATATATATATTTTAATTTAATTTATGATATAAATATTTATATAATATATATATATATATATATATATATATATATATATAAACTTATATATATGTATTTGAAAGGGTATTAGGGCAAATATATTTGTGTAAATAATTGTATATAAATATATATTATATATAATTATTTAGACAAATATATTTTCCGTAATATACCCTTTCTATATATATATATATATATATATATATATATATATATATATATATATATATATATATATATATATAGGTAAAGTTGTTGGTTTTAATGTTCAAAGGATATACACAAGTGGAGTAAATAGATCCTTTTTTTTTTATCAAAAGGGAACAATTATATATATATTGAATGATAAGAACATTTCAAATGGATATAAAGCATACACTTCAATATTATTTTATGCCAAAGAGAGAGATTTCAGATTTAAAATAAAATGCCAACTTTAATTTAAGTTGTAGGTTTAAAATCACAATACAATGTTTAAAAGAGATACAACATCAATAAAATGTAGACTTTCCAATACTCTTTTTTATATGAAGAATAAAAAGGACATTTCCAATCCAAACTATATAAAAACAAAATCTTATATAACATATTCCATGTTTAAGTGAAGTAAGATTTTACCAAAATGAAATTTTCCAATGCCTTTCTTTCAAACATATTCATTGCATGATTTGATAAACCATTTACAAGAATCTCAACTTCAAAATACAAGTATAAAAACCATTGAAAAAAGTGGAGACAACATGCAATGTTTTAGAAAAATTTCCCTTATCCTGTTACACTTTCATCTTTTTTTCATAGCTCAAATCTACATTCACTTCGTTTCTCCTTCATTTTCGACACAACTATAAAGGAAGTGAGCTAGTCAATACTCACCTCCCAACCTTAATCCAATTAGAAGGTGAAATGAACATTCTCATTGGCCCCTAAGCCTCAAAAATGGGAGAATAAGGGGTGTTCAAAACCATGATAGCTCTCACAAAATCACTTCTAGAAACAACACTCACACACAAAAAACCACAAGTCACAAAGAGTAAGAAAACAATTAAATCCTTTATAATGCAAATACACATAGGCTCCAAGTTGAGCCAAAGGAGAAAATAATATGGAATCCATCTCCTTATGCCTCCCAAGTGGGATAGGGGTCCACCCAATGCCTCCAAGTGCACTAACACAAATCACATACACAAAAAATCCTTATCTCTCCATTTTTACAAGATACAAATGATATAGTTTCCTTTTAACTCCACATAGGTGGATTACCCTTCCCACACTCCCTCAAAAAAATCCTCACACACTCCCTTTTACCTCCACAAATGGCTCCATTTATCTCTCCCTACACCATCCCTATGGCCAACTCTACCCAAACCCATACAAAATCACATTGCATTCATACATTCACAACATAAAACATAAACAAGAGATGCTAAAATAAAAGTATAAGAGCCTACCTTTCCATTGAAAAATCATTCAAACCTTTAAGAAAATAACCTCTATATTCTTTTCCACAATGCAAGCCAACTCCTATGCAAGCTCTCCAAAAATCCCCAAACAAGTAACCCCCAAAAAAACAAAGAAATTCCAATAAATAGAAAATGGTGGAGAGGATGGTGAGGTGGCTCCATGTAGGATGCCACATCATTTCTCCCCAATCTACCTCACAAGTCAAACACATAAACCAAGAATCCATAAATGAGTAAGGTGAAGGTATGACACTTCCATTCTTACACACAATCCACCATTCCACACTTTCAAGGACATAATTAAGAGAGTTAGGAAAAGGGTGGCATTAATTACCTATTTTTCCTTCAAAAACACATAATAGGGCTAAATTTGATCCCTCATATCATAGTTTGGGTTTGGGAGATTTTAACAAGTATGAAACAAGTATTACTCTTCCCAAATGCATCCAAAAATGGACTCAAATCTCAAAGATAAGATTTGAGAGATGGGGATGGGTACACAAATCAAAATAAAATAAAATTCATCTAATATCAAGAATTTAACAAGAACTATATACCACATTAATTGTTCCTTTTATCACATCTCATAATTAGCATTATCCACATAATTAATTAACTAAAACAAGAGCACACTAATTAAACACAATAAAATGAGAAGACATTACAAATCAATAAAATCACATACACAACTAAGACGATAAAATAAAAGGGAAAAATACAACATTCACACCCATGGTCACTTGTTAGGTTGCTCCCCCATGGAGACCTTATTAAAAATGTTGCTCACCACACACACACACCACACACAAAACACACACACACACAAAACACACAATGCACACAACACACACACACACACACAAACACCCACACACACTCACACACACACACACACAGCTGCCAAGGTGACCTTGTTGTAAAAATTAGTATTCTTCCATAGTTAGTCTCCTAGTCCCTTCTTTATTTATTTTGATTTTGTTTCCTGCAAACAACCAAGACAATACCACCTTTGGCCTCAAGGCCATATCAATACATCAAGAAATCAAACACATATATCATTTATCAAATAACATCATCATACAACGTAACTACATCATTTTCATAGTTAAGAAATTCTATTCTAAATCAATTATTCACAATTATACCATATTAATTAACATTCACTATCACCCTATGCCTAAGTATAACCATCTATCATAATTCATATTTTATGATAACCATGCAATTCACATACTTATAGAATTTAAACCTACATATATATTCGAAACATACTACTAACCACCTATCATCATAACATTATTTATAACTCATAAAATCGATGTGCTCATATGGTTAATCTAGTCATCTAACATAATCATCACATTGCCGTAGTCCAATATGTCAAATATAATAAATCAAAACTAAATCATCATCACACATAGCAATTTCTATCAATTTCCTCTATGTACCCATATAATCCATCTTAATAGCCAAAACATATTTATAATTGTGATATCCATAATGTCTAATAATAGGCTATCAAAAATATCATAATAATGTCCATGTCACTAAGCAACTAATAAACATGATCATAACAAAGTAGGGGTCGAAGAGGAGTGGGCACTAAAATGCAAAGATATCAAAATAGATACGAATGGGAATATATGAAGGGTCATATGAATCTAAGGTGTAAAAGACCTATTTTGGGTTCCTATTTTTGATCGAAGTTTCAAACTAGATTTTCTAGGTCACGAGATGTTTGTTATCATTTCTTCTTGTAGCTAGTATTTCACATCATTTTGTAGATGTCCCTATAATGAGAAATGAAGGAATGACCTATTAAACTCTCAAAACAAGATCAAATTATTAAAATATAATAATATAAAAGAGGTTTTGGACTATCTTTAATTTTCAAATAAGTGTTCTTATGACCGAGTGATGCAATACATTTTAGACCCGATGTAGTTCTATGTGTGTGTGTGAAGAATCATTCCCTAGGTGGCTCTTATGTTTGTCCCACTAGATAGTGAGAAAATAGATAGATGTAGAATACGTATGTAAATGTTTGCATGGAAGAGAATGAAATTCCCTCCTATGAAGTGTATGTAAAATGATGCTTGAATTCTTGTAAATAGCCTTTGGATGTAACCTTAGGAAGTTATCACTAATGCTTAGAGCTTGGTCCTTTGTTATGGTAACATAAATTTATATTTATATGATTCCCTTCCATGAATTTCATAATTAACCCCAAAAATAGTCAACTACCAAAAAAAAGATACCTAAATAGCTAGAAAGGTGGGGCCGTTTGTGTCTAGACTTAGAGAAACTAAAGGTCAAAGGTAAAAATAGGCAAGAATATGTGAAAGACCAAAATTGGAAAACAAAAAAGTAAAATTTTCCAATGACTTGGTTTAATTAATAATTTATTTACTTGGGATTAGTATGAATAACAATATGTGATAAGGACTAGATAGATACCCAAAGTGTGTGTTTTGTGTCTACATTTCCCCCACTTTATTTTATTGAGTGAATGTTCAATAATTTAAAGGAGATAAAATATTAATACAAGATAACCATGTAGATAAATATCAAGATCCATGTTGAGAGAAAGAAAAAGTATGGAGTGATAAAAATGTGAAGCATGGAAACTAAAGAAGAGGAAGTACAAAAAATGATGAAGATAATTACCCTATGTTGATGGCGTATGTGCCGATGTCATGATTTTATCTATTTTTGATGTCAATTGTTGATCGTAATTGTTGTTCTTTGATTATGTGTTGATAATGTGACTACCAATTTCCATAAGGATAGATGTGCAAAAGAAAATAACAAACAAGTTTTCAAATATGTGTGTATATGATCAAAATGTGTTAAAAGTATATAAAATGAGAAGATATGAAAAGGATCATGTACACTTTATCCATGATGAGTTAAAAGTGTAGATATGATCCTAATGATGATGTACAAAAATGATTTTTCCATGTAATCTCACGTTACTTGAGGTGAATGTAAGTTTTTGGGCGATATCACGCCAAGAATGGAAGAAGTGTAGGGATGAAAGTATGGTGTCATCCTTCAACCTTTACCTTCTTCTAAAATGTAGAACACCACTAAAATGGTGTGTAAAAATGATCTGGTTCGAATAGTTCCAATCAACGAAAAGTAGAAAATGTTATGTAGTGTATGCTTTCGAAAAGTGCTAAGGAAAATATTCCTTATTAAATCCATTATGTCAAAATTTGTTGTGCTGAATTGAAAAATGTTGTGTAACTATACTAGTCACAAGAATCCAGAAGGGTCAGGGGTACCCATGTGCTACAATTTATTTTGGCGCTAGTGTCTATCATATGTTGAGTACCCAATTCGATTCGAGCCGTATATGAGACTCAAGAAGATTTTGTACCGGTACCAAATTTTGTTGTGTGATGACTATGAACTAATGTGAAGGATGACTGATTCACCCAAATGATATCCCCACATTTGGGGTACATGTGAGATTATTGAGGAGTACATGAACAAAGGAGAGCCTACCTTTGTGCTGAAATTTTTCCCTGAGGGGGGAGGGAGTGTGCTTTGTATACACTAATAAACACACAAAAAAGGTGGTTAGAGACATGTGTTAGTGCATGAAAACACAAACACGCATGTAGAATAAAAAAATGTAAGCTAATAAGGAAGTAGACAATGTGTAAGATAAGACGTAAGATGAAAATGTAGACTGTAAAGTGGGTTTCAAACATTGACATCCCTAAGGATGTTAGAAAAAATCAAGTCCATAAGCCACAAGCATAAAATCAAGCAGAGAATAAGTAAGACATAGTGAAAACCATGCAAACAATGAGAGATAAGAACAAATAATGTAATAGATAAAAATGGTAGAAAATAGACCTACAAAGTAAATTTTGCACATGAAGTACACATTAGCATGTTAGAAAGATAATATATATCTCAAAATGTGTACAATCCGATATAGTGATGTGCTATGAAAAATTAAACAATAATACTTATACTGTATGAAAGTGGATGCCCCTAGGAGCCATTGTGGGATTGGAAATAGGTAATATATCAAGCACCCATGTTACATGTGTGGATTTTTAGAATCTTTGATTAGAAATAATAAGAAAGTGAACACGCATGTGTATATGGAAAATACAATGACATAATATATATATATATATATATATATATATATATATATATATATATCATGTGTAATAAATTGTCCATGTAATAATTAAATGCGAGAAAGAATATATACGACCAAGATATGCGATATGATGTGGATCAGTTAGAATGAAATGCATAGTGTATGATAGGATCAGCGTGGCCCCGTTATCACCGAATCACAAAGACCCCGTGCATATACTTGAACTCACATTGTGATTGGATAACATGGGTACTATCTCCAAGTTGTGGGACTTGCTACTTGAGATAGACCTCCGAGAAAGCCGGTTCTTGCTCCTAAACTACCTCGCCACAATCTACTCTAATGCAGATAAGCTAACTGCTCTAATCTAAATTTCCAAGGGACCAGGAAAGAAAATACATAAAATGAAAGCCTACACTAAAGCGGTGATACACCGAAAAGGAGGATGTGAGAGTAGTCTCCAAATGTGTGAAATACAAAGGCAAAGTGCACACTAGAAGAGGTGATGACAATAATCTAGCAAAACGCATTCACAAAGCAGATTCCAAGCACACACAATGATAATGAATTCCTGAAAGAACATAATAATAGACACAATATTCTTGTAGAATGATAAAAGGGAAAGAAGAATGCAAGAAAACACAAAGCAGGGGAAGATACATCCACAAACTTGTATTTTATTACTTCCCCCGTATGCATGCACAGCTTCACCTATTACAAGATAAGGGTCTAGATCACCATGCAAGGAGTCCAATACAAGGGCCTGCAACACACCAAGCTTCAAAATCAATTTTGGCATGGCTTTGCTACCCAAAAACTCTCCCTTTACAATGAGCCCAACACTCCAATTTATAGAAAATGAGAAGGAAAAGAGAAGGGAAAATGGAAATCCCGAAATCTGTCCTTCAACCACCAGTAAGAGGCATTAAATTGAGTGAAATGGTTGTATATTACTTGAAAAAGGATCCCCATACTGTCCCATGTGCTGCAACAGAAAAGAAGGGTGACCATGCCTCTTAATTGCACTCCCAGCTACCAAATAAAACACTGTTCTGAACCCGGCCACGTTTTCTTAAAAAACTCAATCAATTTCTAATAAAATATGGAATTTCTTGATTTCTGTGCATCGGTCTCAGAACCATGATTCCAACAGTACCAATTTTGTGTGATTTCGTTGAGAAATGCAAAAGTTATGGCCTTCTGAGTGCGGGCAGCTATTTTGGGTCTGGCAGTGTTTTCTGTCATTTGACGGGAATGAGCATTGACTGACTGGAGCCGAATATGTTTCTTTTATTTAAATATATCTACCCTCATTAAAAATAGGAGCTCATTCCAGAAAGTCCAATTTTGTGAAAATCGGAGCTCGGAGTCAAAAGTTATGGCCGTTTGAAGTTTTAGGGCACAAAACAGAAACTGCATTTTAAAGATCTTTCCCACGCTGCCACCTGGATGACACGTGGCATGCTTTGATTGACTCGCGGGTCTACCGGCCTTTCGCGCCCTTTGCGTCCTTCTGTCCCGGATGTCCCAAACCGTTTGGGACATAAACTCCCGATCCGCCCGAAATGGGCTTCCTTGTTCCTCATTCGGCCGGTGACACGTGTCACATATCCATTCACTTTCGGCCTTTTCGGCTATCCACGTCCCGCGCGTCCCTTTGTCCCTTTTGGCCCAGTGCTGAAGTTCCCTGTTTCGACTGAACCGGCCGGTTCGCGTACTCGCGGCCCACATGTCCCATTTGCTTTCGGACCGTCTCGACAAATTTTCTTGATTCACCCGGTTCACGTACATTTTGTCCCACGCGTCCTGATATTCTCATTTCAGCCGATCCGGCTAGTTCATGTACTTGATAATTCAACCCAACTGCTCCAGTTGCCTTGACTCATTTTGGCCGATCCGACCGGATTCGCGTATTTTTGCCCAGATGTCCTGGTGTGCTTCAACAGCTTAATCAATTTTTTCCATTTTCGGCTAGTTCGATTCGCCCCGCGCGCCCCTTTGTCCCTTTTGGCCCAAATGCTGCATGGACCGCCTGGCAGCAGCTTTTCGGCTGGTTCAAGCCTCCGATGTCCTCATGTCCCGACTATTACAAGGACTGGACTTAGCGATTTTTCATGATTTTTCTCGCCCGAGCTTGTTTTTTGCAATTTTTTCACATTTTCTCGTAACTTGCTCTCTTCTCCTCGGACAGGGAGTTAGAAAAAATGAGGGGACCCTAGAAACATGACTTTTTGGCCGTGAATCAATATAATTGCTTGGGACTAAAGAATTTGATGCATGTTATCAAAATTTACCTTGGGGTGAATTTTGGATAACAGCCCCGAGTGAATTTGTATGCATGAGATGAGGTTCATTTTGTTAGAATTGACAAGGGACTGAGGGGGGTGAATCATTCCTGTAATAATGTTTCTTTTTTATTTCAAACAATGAACATACAATCTATGATCATAATAAAATAAATCTCATCAAGATATGCATATATATATTAAGAACATAATAAACCCTCTTTATTGGAATACAAATTAGAATACATCTCATCAAATCAGATTACAAGAATAAAGATATCACCACTTTTGCTTCATTCACATCCTCCTCATGAAACTCCAACCAGCTACAAACCTAGAAGAGACTTCTAGGGGTTTTGGGCTATGCCCAAGGGTTTTTCTTTGCAAAAATATTTCTTAAAATTAATAGAAATTTTTTTTCCAAAATTCATCTCACAAATGATCTTACATGAATAGATATACCTCTTAGCATGACCTTTGACCTTCCACTTGCCATGACTCTTCAAATCACTCATTATTTTTTTCTTCTATCTCTTCAACATTTCTACAAGTATATTCTATTTGTATGCATGTAGGCACATGGTCCCACCAAGTCAAATAATGTTTTTTTATGCTTGTAAACTCACCACATTAGCTAAGATATTTGTTTAGGCTTATAGGTGTGCCTAAATCAACTTCTACAAAAAAACAATCCCGAAAAACCATCAAACTAGACCACTTCCACTTATCCTCATAACCCAATTAATATAAAACAAATAATATTATGATGTCTTATTTCATTAAAATTTACCAGAAAGATCCAACTCATGGCTTACATATAGAGAAACACAATTTTGTAAGACTTTCTTAGTTGGTTTCAACATCTCTAAATTTGTTTTTCAAGAATTGAGCTTATACATACTTCAAATTTATTCATCATGAGGAAAGTAACCTATCAATGGAAATATCATGAAGTCTAATATCTCATACACCTATCACACTCGCTCCAATTCATGTCATACGGGTTCTACAAACTTGGATTCTTACAACTAGTATAATTGGTCTTGAAAACACAAATACTAGTCTTCCATAAAATGTATTCAAACATATCCAAAGAACTAATCATAAATCCTAATAACCTCAAACACTTAAATTTTTATGTATACATCATGTTCATAAATTCATACCAATAGGTAAAATGGAGAGAATCTCATCTTCATACCCATTCAGACATGCTTCTCAAATAGGCCTAAAGGAGCAATTTTGGCTCAATCACCTTTAAGCAAGGAATGAATTATCAAAACTTAAAAAGAACTTCCACACACCATATGAAACATTAAAATACTATCAAGGAAAGATACAACATCAATTCAATGCAATTCAACATGGTTACCTTCATTCTCCTTCACTAGCTTCTCAAAACAAGCATCTTTTTCCGGTAAGCTAAAAATGCACCCAATACTTAAATTTTCTCCAAATAAGTTGCTCATGTAACTTCATAAGGCTTATTTATACATCCCTAACATCATCCACCTCAGATTTGAGCATATGTTCCTTTGTAAGTTTTACCTGTACACTAAAATCTTCTTAAAAAGCTTATTTTTGAGTGGGGCCCACCAAGTGTCAAGAAGCCAAATCACCATGGAAATGTGTTGTTAGGATTCCTCTACATTTTCAATATGTTTTCAAGAAAAAAATTTATTTTGGTCACCTAACCAACTCAATTTTCCAAAAGTGGTCCAAACTGGGTTTTGAAGGACTACAAACATTCTCACAAAAATAGATGGAACTTCTAAAATACTCAACCAATCACTTAAAAAAACTTGTGTCCTATTTTTATCCCAATTTAATCCATTTTTATTTATTTTTACTTATATGAAGGAGGATTATTAATTTTTCTTGACTACTAAGAAGTTTAGTGCTCAATTTGCATACTTTGAAAAACCCAGTTTTTGAAATATTTGTATAACTTGAAAAATATTCATCCTCAGCTTTTGAAATTTTTCTCACACCTTAAGGACACATCCCTCTAAAACTTCCAAGTGATGGTTTTTTTGGTTCACCCTAATTATTCATATTTCATCTCATTAAGGTACCCTTTGGTCTTTTATTCTCATCTTCTCTACTAGACTGAATTATATGAGTGCTCAAAAAACCTGATTTATTGCCTATGAAGCATTGTAAACCTCAAAAAACACCATTACATGATCACACCATGATTTAATTCATCATCTTCATTTTTGGAAGAGCTTAAGAAAACACTATATTGACTTGTTTCACCTTCAACCACCTAGTTTGAATTTTTTATCAACTTCTATATATCCTATGCCACCTCATTATTCTATATCCAATATTTTTGTCCTCTTGTTTGAGTGGATTTGCATGTTTTCTTGATTTACACCATGTACTTACACTAGGCCAAGGCCTAAAATGACTTGACTTGACCCATATATTACATGACTAAACCATTTGGACATGTTATAGACTTATTGACATATCCCACTCACCTCATGTACCTTGTTTAACATTCATACCACCTTTACGTGACTCAAATCATAGATATGCACCTTTGGAGAGTCCTTGATCACCTAGTTAAGATGCCTAGATCACCTAGCCAACATGCCTAGATCACATAGATAACAAACCTAGATCACCTAGCCCACTATAAAATCAATGGACTTGACATCAATGACAACACAAGTGAAAAAAACATCCAAAAAGTCCCCCTTTTCATCGATGACAACCTTCCTAGAAACATTGATCGCAATCATGTGAATGCAGACATAGATGACCTCATTTGCGTGTTTCTTCCCAAAATTATCCCACTTTAACATCTATGAGAAAGGCATGTATTGACTTGACAAGGAAACCAATGACAAAAAAGCTTAATAGGTCACAAAATATGACTTACCTAAGTAAAGCTCCCTCTTGGATTGTGAGCTTTCTCCTCTAACTTGTCATATGTAGCCTAGATATTTATGATGAAATACATCAAGAGTAATGAAGAACACTACATGAGACAAAAATGTTATCCACATACACATTTACATACACCTTTATCTTCTTTGAACTAAAATTCTCACGAGTCTTCATCACTTAATTGTCATAGTGACTTTAACTAGAGTGTCTCGCTTTGCATTCATTACTTCATTGTCACATTTACTATCATTTGTAAATGACTCCATAAGCATAAGTATGGTAACTTCTCTTTGATACATTCCTCAAAGATCTTCATGTACCCCGACATATTATGTAAATCTTTTAGCATTGGTTTGCCTACTTATACCTCTTTTCTCGTAGTTCCATTGTGATTTGAGGCCTTTACATGTTTATTCTTGATAAATAATCTATAGAGAGTAACAACAACAAAACCTTGTCTAGTCTATGAGACATTCAAAAGTTAGAGTTTGAATGATCAAATACCTTCTTCACTATTCAAATTCCCATTGAACTATGTACTAACACCTCATCCTTTCCTTTCATTCTAAGCATGGATGAATCTAATACTTCAACTAAGTCTTGATCCAAGTTCTCACTCATGATAGTCATAAAGAATACAATAAGGCATTACATATATAGAACATGTCTTAACCCTACTTCCAAATGCATATGCTCATACTCCCTTTGTCTTATATACCATTGGAAACTTCTTTATCTTGCCTATAGTTCCATTTATATTCTCTTTACATATCCAAACGTTTAATGTTCTTTTTGACTACTTTCATGAGTCCATATTGATAGACTTGACAATATTGAAAATTACTCAATTTGACTAAATATGGATCATATTGATCTGAGTTTTGTTGTCTTTCTCATTGAAGAATTCATTCCTTCCTTCATAATATTTATCGATTATCACATAAGCTTACCTTCACCCTTCTTTTCTATCTCTTGTACTCCTCCGAGCATCTTTATACTTTACAAAATGTCTTAGATTCTCTATAGAGATTCATGTCTTACATTATAAGAAAATGTAGATACTTAGATCAAGCCATTACATATGAATTTCTCTCAAATCTTTCTTGTTGCATTCATCTTCCTAAATTCATCACAAACATGCCCTTTCAATTTTAATTTTTACTTTTACATTCCTTATCCACATTTGTAATTGTATACAAATCTATTTGTGCTCAAACACATACCTATTTAATATTTTTAATTATACATACTATCTTTATAGTCTAGAAACTTTAAGAAACAACTCGACATCTATAAAGAGCATTTGATTTCAATGATATGCTTGGAATGACTTAGATAATTTATTTCAATCCATGTACAATGAATTCTTTGTAGGCTAAGGCCATTATTCATTGTTTTTAATCACACAAATCTTCTCAAAGTCATGTTAATGCTCCTTTTTCTCTTGATATACCACCTTAATCTTGAATTCTCTTCTCGGGTCTTAGAGCAAACTATAGCTCTATCAACACTTGATATAGTCACTACAAACACGTTGATACATACAAACACTAATAATAAGGCACAATATCCTATATATTGCAATTTCTAGAGAGCATTCATGGCTTTATATAGGTTTGTGAGGTTCATTTTAACTTGGTACAATATTATTCACCTCTTTTCTCACCTGATGCATTTTTGGAGAAACAAGCATGCTTCCTCAGTAGACAAACCTATCATGGAGATATAAAAATTTTGATGTCCTCACAATGGTGAAACTAATTTGATGAGTTTCTTAACACTCCTTGACTTGATTATCATATCCCTAAGGACATAAACACATATGTATTTTTCACCTTGATTCATTGACTATTTCCACTTCGTAGTAGCATAACAAACCGATCTATTTAACCTTTTTACAGTAATGTAAAAACCATTTGTCTTAGGCCTAAATTAGAAATATTTTATTTGATAGTATCAATTACAATAAGTTATCTGTGTCTTTACCTTATTCACCATTCATGTAAGACCCTTATATACCTAGTATGGAAAATTTATTGTTCACAATATCTACCAGTTGACTGATATTAGGAGGTCACTATCACATTTCTTTCACACACTTTCTTATTTTAACTTAGATCACACTAGAACAAGAAATATCTCTATATATTATCCTCAATCCTTTATTGTTTCAACAAACTCTAAAGCTCTATTCTCAATCAAACATACCTTAGATTAAGATGCATGAAAACTTACATCATATCAGTTCCAGCTTATGTTATTTATTTGGCTAGAAAAACTTTCTCAATTTTGAATCCACCAAAATAACTTCACTTTTTCACTTACATGCATATGTTCACAATATATTATTAGTACATTCTTACCTATTTATTTTTTCTTCAACTATCATACTCAATTTGGGCTTCCACATCTCTTCTAATTCTTCATTCCCTCACAATAGATTAAAACAACCCTTCAACTTCTTATGAGCACAAGAAACATCCTTTGATTTTATAAATGTTGAGCCAAAAACATCTTTAGAAATGGAAAAGTTCATCAATTTATAAAATAATAATGAAAAATTGTCTCTTTAGTTGTTTCTATGATCCGATTCGGCAATTACAACTAGTTTGAGCCACATTGTATCATTTCAAACTCCAAACATCCTCCAGCTCAAGCAATAAACAATGACCATCAAGACATGGTAGTTTATCTTGTTCTCAGCAGTGTTTAAAGTGAACTGTGAGAATGAACTTTTTTCTTCAATAATGTTTCTTGGTCAACTCACTTGGTCTTCATTCTTGTTTCACATGAGTTTGAGGTACTTCACAAGCTTTGGCCATAGATTCTAGCACTGGAGAAAAGCACTTGAAGATAGAAAATAAATGTATCTCCACGAAACAAGGAGTCTACATACTCACCATTTCCACATTAAAGAATTTTACACCTTCAAGACACATAAGTTGTCAAATTATTATCTCCAATCTTTTTCAACATCTCACAACCTTTACCAATCAAGAAATTGATTCAATTTGATCAATTTTGCAAGAAATTGTAAAATGTGTAAGAGGAAATAGTCAAACACATTTTTTGAGTATAAAATCAATGAGAACACGATAAATTCTCCATGAAATGATATGAAACATTTTTTAATTCAAATATCTTATGAAATGAGATGTCCCATCCAAATTTTAGGAAATTTGGTTTAGTAACTCATGAGAAACAAGATAAACTTCCCTTCAAAACCCTAGATCAAGGTATTTGGATAGTTGTAGGTTGAGACTACAAAACTAATGAGATATTTTTCATTTTTTCAAGAGTTTTTATCATTATTATTTCTTTGCACCATGTCAACCTTATTAAACTTCTCCATACTAATTTTCTCATGATGAAACTCCACTTGTTCCCAGAATTACAAAAAAATGAACAAAGATAGGCATTATGATTGTGCATGATTTTTGAGCAAGAATTTTGGGCTTGAGGTGTCAAAAAAACCATTATAATTTTTTTGAAGAGTATAATGATCACTCAAAAAGATTTAAATCATTCTTTAGATAGTCAAAATTTGGAATGAGGACTTTATAATTTACAAGAATCGGTCAATCTTCTTATCAACTCCTATTTGAAGCAATTGAGAAGAAAGATACTAATAATCAAAATTCCATCAGTACCTATTAGGATTATCATTTGAGAATTATTGAATTGTGGAAGAGGTCTAAGAATTTTTTAAGAAATATTCCTACTGGAGGAAGAAGGACATTCACATGATAGAGCATTCACATCAATGACCGCGATAATGGAAACATTGCATTTCTTCAAGAAGAAAACATTTCAAACACCTTCCGAGTATAGAAAATACCATGAAAATAATGAGAAAGAACTACATTGATGACTAAACAATACTTGGAATTCAGATTCACCTTTTTTCTCTTGGTGAGTTGGTGCACAACCTAGGAGAAAGAAGAACAACCGCACTAGAATGCTCATATATTTTTAAATACTCCTCATTTTGAGAAAATGTTATTTGCACATGATTTTTATCACAATTTAATCAAAAAATTCCTTATATGATTTATTCTAAGGAGACTCTATAATTGTTTTTATGGCTATGATGTCAGTGTAGTTCAAAATGAGTTTTTGAAAAACCTTTTTACAAAAACTCACATAACTTGAAAATTGACCTAATGATGACTTGCAAGTTTGCATGAAGAATCCATAAACTTCCTCTATCATATCCCAAAGTTTATAGAAATAATATGTATACAAGTTCCTATCCCATTTCATTTTCATGTTAGAACATTGGTTTTTCTGAACATTATTTCTAACCAACATACAAAATTGACTCCTGGAGCTTAATCCGAGCCTAGTATTTTCTCATACATGTTGTAGATACACTCTCCAAGCCTCTTGCATACATGAAGACACACTCTTGACAAAGAAAACTCCCCCTCACACAAATATCCCATGGAGGATCTTGATGAGAGACCTAACAAGGTCTCAAATCTTCTTTTGGTTTCTTGACTGGTTCATGATTATTTGATTCTTTGTTTGTCACAAAAACTTCTTCTTTTGATCAGTCACACTCTTGGAATCCTCTTTAGCACCTTGACTAGATTCTCCCTTCCTTTTGTATGTTTGAGCTTCGGCTTTGTTCTTTGAATTTATTTCTTCAGCTAACATGCATCACAGAACCTTGTAATGTGCCCAACCTTGTGGCACCTAAAGCATTCAACCTTCCTTCCTTTTCACTCAAAATCTCTGTATCCAAATTCATTACAAGAATAGCAATAGCCATTGAATTTTCTTACATACCTTCTTGTGTTTGATGGTTCATTTTTGTAGTACTTTTCTAGGTGTCCTTTTTCATGAAAATGATAACATTCAGCTCCATATCTTTGTCCAACTTTTTCTCTTCCATCTTTATGTTAACCAAAATTCACCCCCAAGGTAATTTTGATAACTTGCACAATATATTAAGGATTGAGAAAGAAGAAATGATTCAGGCCAAAAATTAGGTTTTGAGGGGTCCCTTGGATTTTATTTAACTTCCTATGCTAAAGAAAATCTAAGAAATTAACAAAGTTTGCAAAAGATTTGACAAAATGAAGTCAAGGGCCTATTTTAGTGCAAAATCAAGTATGAGGTAGATGGAACCAATTTGGATCATACCAGGTTTTTCATATAAAGTGTAAGCCCAAAATGCTAAAGAGGTAGTGGAATGCTGAAAATTCGGATAAAAACTTCCACGCCTACCACGGGATTGCTTGGGACAAAAGCACATGAAATGCCCGAAAATACGATTTTGTCGCGACCAAGTGCAATGTAGTTAAAGTGGTAAAATATGTCTAGGATAGTTGAACCAAAGAATCCAAAATGGCTGTAAGCTAGTTCATTTTAGAAAAGGTAGAAAAATTGTTTTGCATGGTCTGTGGGAGAGTTGGACAAAAGTACAAGTGGGACCCAAAAATTGAAATTTCCGTGCTTTCAAAGTGTTATGGATATGGTTGAGTCAGTCAACGCCCACCTACCTAGTCAATGATGAATGAGTGGGGAAAAAAATCCCAAATTAGGTGACATATACAAAGAGGCCAGCACGGTCCAAGTTCCACAGGACATGAGTTCCCTAAAACCCGTAATATCCGTAATCCAAAGGGAAAGTCAACGCCCGACCCCCGAACTTCAAATAGTCATAACTTTTGACCTAGAGCTCCGATTTTCACAAAATTTGACTTTTCAGAAATGACATGACGTCCTCTATGCCAAATTTTTATCTATATCCAAATAGGATAAATTCTAAGTCTCTTAAAATGCAAGACATCCTTGGCAAACCCAAAATATCTTCTCACACTCAGAAGAACATAACGTTTGTAATTCTAACAAATTTTCCAAAAATTTATCCCGTTGAAATAATGATTCAAATCCCGACACATAGAAATAAAGAAATGAACAAATTGATGAAGTATAGATGCTGATTTTTCTGAAAACGTTTCCAAGTTTAGAACACTAATTTTATTGGTGGTTGTGAGAACATTTAATGAAGCATGGGCATACATTTTTCACTACTACAAGTTATGGGATAGTATGGGGATCCTTTTTCAAGAAACATACCATCATTTCACTTCATTGATTACCTCTTGCAAGTTGTGGAAAGTAAAATTTCAGGATTTTCATTTCCCCTCTCTCTCTCCTCTCAGAATTGTATAAATTAGAGTGTTGGGATCATTGTAAAATGATGGCTTTTGAGATCAAAACTCTATTGTTTTTTTTTGTGAAGCCAATGTGATGCATGCATTTGTATTATACTTCTTTCATGTTGATCCAGGCCTTTATATTTCTTTGTAAATGAACTGTGCATGTCATTGAAGTAGTAGATGCAAATTTGTGGATATTCTCTTCCCTTGTCTGTGGTTATTGCATTCTTATTGCTTTTTATTTCACTTGTGGGTGGATTGTACCTACCTTATGCTCTTGCATGGATCCATTACTATTGTGCATGCATGGGAATTTTATTATGAATGTTGTCATTAGACTATGAAGAACTATCATCACCCTCTCTAATTTTCATCTATCTTCCATTTCAACACATTATAAACCATTTACATACCCTCCTTTTATGGTGCATCACCGTTGCTAGTGTAGATTTACTTTTATGAACTCTCTCTCCATGGTCCCTTGGAAAGTTAGATTAGGATAATATAGTTTTTCCTTCATTAGACTAGATTTTGACAGGTAGTTTAGGAGTAAAAACTAGCTTTTTGTTGAGGTCTATCTCAAGTAGCAAGTTTCACAACTTGGAGATAACACCCATGTTACCCAGTCACACCATGAGATAAAGCACACACACTTGTGAAAATATACAGGTGTAGTGATTTAGGATAACACTTTCCATTTTCTTTAGTTTATTTTTTAGAAACTTCATTCTTTTTGACATTAGGATTACATACATTAGCCATGTATCAATAAGAACCATACTTATAGAAATTTCCATTAAAATATCATTCTTAAATGTGTTTGGTTTCCTAATAGCTGATCTTTTATGAGATGAATGCTTTGTACTACTTCCATTTATTGACTGCATTTTTCTATTTGAACCTTGGCTTGATTCACCTTCATTATTCTAAAAACTCTATGAATATTCTGATGAAACCTAGTCCTATTCTATCACCATATGCTTTTTCTTTTTCCTATTATCCTATCCAATTTTTGATATCTCTATTGAAAATATGATAAATTACCTATCACGATCCTTAACTCTTTCTTGAGTTCTTATTTTTCTGGTTAGAGCTTCCTTGATTTTAATCTCTACACACTTGATAATTTCCTCATGAGATGTGTACAAATTTTCCAATAGTTCTTCATAGAGTCTACTCCTTTCCTTACCCAATAAATATATCCCATCCTTGTCACCAAAGATATCCCCTAGATTTTAAAAACTGATCTCAAGGGCCTTCTCTCGATACAAATTTTTCAAATTGAGAAGGGAGAGAGAGGGGGTGAATCAGTCCTGTAATAATTTTTCTTTTCTATTTCAAAAACAAACATACAATCTATGAAAGTAATCAAAAATCTCATCAAGATATGGATATATATGTATATATATATATATATATATATATATATATATATATATATATAAGAAACCTTCTTTATTGTAATACAAATCAGATTACATCTCATCAAATGAGATTACAGTCAAAAAAGATATCACCACTTTTTCTACATTCATGCCATCCCGATGAAAATCCAACAAACTTCACATCTAGAAGAGACTTCCAGGGGTTTTGGGCTATGCCCAAGGGGTTTTTCTTTGCAGAAAATATTTCTTAAAATTAAGAGAAAGGGGTTTTCAAAAATTCATCTCACAAATGATCTTACATGAGTAGATATACCTCTTAGACATGACCTTTGACCTTCCACTTACCATGACTCTTCAAATCACTCATTCTTGTCTTCTAGCTCTTCAAACTTGTCCACAAGTATATCATATTTGTATTCACATGGTACATGGTCCCAAAAAGTAAAATAATATTATTTTATTCTTGTAAACTCACCACATTATCTAAGATATTTGTTTAAGCTCATAGGCATTCCTAAACCAACTTCTATAAAAATAGTCCTTAAAAACCATCTAACTAGACCACATCAAATTATCCTCATAATGAAATTAATATACCAAAATGAATATTATGATGTATAATTTCATTAAAATTTACCATAAAGAGCCAAATCAAGGCTTAACATATCAAGAAAGACAAATTTTCAAGACATGTGTGGCTAGTTATAGCATCTCTCAATTTGGTCTTCAAGAATTGAGCTTACACATACTTAAAATTTCTTCAACATGAGGCATGCAACCTTAAATAGAAATATAATGAAGTATACTATCTCATAAACCTATCATACTACTCCAATTCATGGCATAAGGCTTCCAAAAACATGGATCCTTGTAATTGGTTTGATTGGTCCTGAAAACACAAAAACTAGTCTTCCATACAATGTGTTCAAACACCTCCAAAGAACTTATAATATATCCTCATAACCTAAAAAAATTAAATTTATTTTTATAAATAATTTTCATACATTCAGACCCATATGTCAAATGGAGATAATCTCATCTTCATACCCATTCAGACATGCTTCTCAAATAGGCCTAAAGGAGCAATTTTGGCTCAATCACCTTTAAGAAAGGAATGACTTATCCAAACTGAAACAAGAAATTAAAAACACCATATCAAAATGAAAATACTTATCAAGATAAGATATAATATCAAATCCATGTAATTCAACATGGTTACCTTCATTCTTCTTTACTAGCTTCTCAAAACAAGCATCTTTTTCTCCAAAGATGTTAAAAATGCACCCAATATTTTAATTTTTCCAAATTATTTTTGTGAGGTAACTTCATGAGGCTGATGTATACATCCCTAAAATCATCCACCTCATATTTTAGCATATGTTCCTTTGCAAGTTTTACCTATACACTGAAATCTTCTTAAAAATATTTTTTTGAGTGGGGCCCACCAAGTGTCAAGAAGTCAAATCACCATGGAAATGTGATTTTAGGAGTCCTCTACATGTTCCAATATGTTTTAAGTAAAAAATTTGAGTTTGGTCACCTAACCAACTCAATTTTCCAAAATAGGTCAAACTGGGTTTTGAAGGACTACAAACATGCTCACAAAAATGGATAGAACTTCTAAAATACTCAAAATATAAAAATATTTTTGAACCATAATTTTATCCAAATTTAATCTATTTTTTCTCTTATATGTTAGCCAAGGAGGCTTATCAATTTTTCTTATCGCTAAGAAGTTTAGTGCCCAATTTACATACTTTCAAAACCCTATTTTGGAAATACTTACATAACTTGCAAAATATTGATCCCCAATTTCTGATAATTTTCACACACCTTAAAAGCACATGCCTATAACACTTAGATATGATGGTATGCTCTATTTTTCTCTTCATCTTTCCATTCCATCTCATCTAGGTACCCTTTGGTCTTTGATTCTCGCCGCTCTACTAGTCTGACCTATATGAGTGCTCAAAACACCTGATTGACCACCTATGAAGCCTTGTAAACCTCATAAAACACCATTACATTCTCACACCATGATTTTTTTTCATCTTCATGCCTTGGATCATCATATCACACCTTGTTTTCTTGTGGAAGAGCTTAAGAAAACACTATACTGACTTGTTTCACCTTCAACCACCTGGTTTGAATTTTGTATCACCTTCTATATATCTTGTGCCACCTCATGATGCTATATCCATGCTTTTTATCCTTTGGTTTGAGTGGATTTTCATGTTTTCTTTATTTACACCATGTACTTGCATTAGGCTAAGGCCTAGAATGACTTGACTTGACCCATACATTACATGAATAAGCCATTTGACACATTAAAAACTTATTAACACATGTCACTCAACTCATGGACTTTTTTAAATTCTTACCACCTTTGAGAGACTCAAAACACACATATGCACCTTTGGAGACTCCTAGATCACCTAACCAAGATACCTAGATCACCTAACCAACATGCTATATCACCAGCAAACAAACCTAGATCACCTAGGTTACTATGACATAAATGGACTTGACATTAATGAAAACAAAAGTGACAAAAATTTCAACACATTTATACATGCCCACTCATAGTCAAGAATCAACCATAGAACAAGAGTGTGTTATCGAAAATTCTATGAATGGTTCCCTAGAAAGATATGATGAGTGAGTGAATGTGTGATGTAGTGAAGTTTTATTTGAGATTTCAAGCTCAAAATTTGATTATGGACCATGGAAATAGGTTCATCATCGGGAAAGGAATGTAGTGTAGAAGATTAGATGAATGTGCAAAATTTATAATGCGTATAGTGGTTAGTGTTGGTGCTCAAAATAGTCTCATCATGCAGTTTTCCTTTGAAAATGTATTGATTTACAACCTATTTCACTTTATTTTTCCCGTACGTTGTTCTCGTTAATCTTTGATACCATTTTTAATCCGTTCCTTTGTCGTAGATAACTTATGGGTCCATGGTTTACTCTTTGTTTCATTGTTCCTCCGAAAAGGTCTGTAATTTGGGTCCCCATTCTTTGTTCATCAAAAACTTGGGTTCTCCATGTTTTCCATTCTCCACAAGGAGGATTTGTTTTCCATTTCATTTCTACCCTAAATTACTTGAAGAAAAATGAATGGATGTGTCTCTGATGGATTTATTTGAGCCTTGTAACACTTCTAAATTCCCCTATCATTTGAGAAATTTTCATTTTCGGCTCGAATGATCGCTTTTTCTATATTTTACGATTTAATGGTGTTTATCCTAGTCAAATTTACATCCTTTCATCGATAGGGACATGGCATCTTTTGCCTAGATGTGCTCTCGGGTGGGTACTTCAAATTTTCTATGAATCACATCAACTTAAAATGTGTCCACGTGGAGGAACAATGCTAATTTGAAGATCTACTTTTGGTTTGGCCTTGAGTAGCACTAAGAGGACATGTGGAGGTTTCCTCTACTTTTCTTGGACTTAAAAATAATTATGCAAATAAAATAATGTGGTGGAAAACGGGGACACTTGGTGAGCCCATGATCATTCGGGTCTCTCGCTTTGGGCACCATTTTGAAATTACACCATGGAGACACGTGGAGGCTTCCACTGGTCTCCCCATACTTAGTCTATTTTGAAAGGGTTTTGAGAGGTATTTGGGAAACGGAGGAGAAATTGTGCATGTTTTGGGACCGCCCTTGAGTTTCATTTAAAAGAAGCACTGAGGAGGACATGTGGAGGTCTCTACTCACTTTGAATTTTGATTAGAATTTCCAAAGGCCAAAGGAGACTACCTCGAGCATGACACATGGTGCCTTCCACCGAGCTTTGAATATTTAGACAAACATTTCCAAGCTAGACACGTGGTGAGCCCGTGCTCATTCAAGGTATCAAAATTTTGGGACCATCTCAAGGTGTGCCATGGTGACACGTGGAGTTTGAAAAGTCAAAGGGGTAGGGAAGTGGACCATCGGAGGAAACTTATAATTTTTATCTCTTATGCTCAAAAGGGTTAAGATATCAAAATGGCCCATAAACCCAATGGTAGAAAGGTTAAATCTTTCTCTAGTTAATGGTGGTGGTGTGGGCCTTTGGAGGAAATTTGGAAAATTTTCCCTTTGTGGGAAAAAGAGTTAAAAGTAAAAATAAGTGTGGTCCACTGGGACCCACATTAAAACTTGAAGAGGAAGGGGGAGATTCGTGGAAAACTTGGAAAAATTTCATTTTTTCCAAAAGAGGGTCAAATGGTAGAATTTATCCACGGTTCCTCTGGGATCCACCTCAAGACATGTGTCGTGGTCATTTCTCAAGGGTGAAGATGTGGAAGAAAATGTGAAATTTTCCATTTTCCCAAAAGTTGTAAAAATCGAGGAAACCCTAAGGTCTATTTTTAAGTTTGAATCTTCCATGACGATGGCCCAAATTCAAAGTAAAGATCAATGGTAGCTAAGAGTTTGAATATGATTTTCCCCCTATTTTACTGAAACACACCTAGAAGTGCAAGTCTTCATGATTTATTGGTATTTCCAACATGCCAAGAAGAGAGGGGAGTTAATGTTGATATCTGAGTTTGGTTGGAAGATCTGAAGACATCTTTCACCATTAAAATGGTTAGACTATCATGCTTGATCGGATTTTCTATTTTCTTCTCCCAAGCACAAAGGAGCCAAATTTGATAGATTAGGGGTGGAAGTGGTTGGAAAATTGAAGAAAGAGTGATCTACCAGAGGAAGGAGTTGAATGCAGGAGATATTCGATGAGATTTTCCCCTCGAGCACCTGGTGACTTTTTGCAGATCTAATTTTGAGAATCACGATCAAAATCATGGCGAGCACTGGTGCATTAAACATTTTTGTTTTTGGGGAAGAAGGGGCTCTATTGTGAATGTTATAAATGGCAAAAAAAATTGTGCAAATGGTTGGAGTGTTAGGGGTCAGGACTGAATTTTCTAATAGAAAAAGATTGACAGAGCCCATCATTTTGAGAAGCCGTTGAGAAGCTTGTATATCTCTTTTGTATTAAATCTGATCATGTCAAGATGGTTACAAGTGTACAACCATTGACAAGCTCTGAGACTGTTCTAAAAACTTTCCCCTATTGATAGATTTAATCAAATTCGAGTTATTCTATGTTGTCTTAAAGCAAAATGTGTTTTTTTAAATTTCTGAATGTATGTGAGTAGTTTTTCTTGTTTCTTTGCAATCTTGTATTAAATATGATTCAATCACATAGGCCTCAATATTTATGATAGTTTAGTGGCATCTATAATTTCATTTCTCAGAAGAGCTTTCATTTGGGATTGAAATAAATGATTTAAAATCACTTTTCTTTCATCTGTTGATAGAGATTGTCTGTAAGCCTTTGGGTGTACCTTAGGTGTGATTTGGCTTAGATCTTGATACTTTGTTGGGTTTCCTAACTCAAGCCTTCGTGATAAAATCTCAAAGATTGTGTGAAAGAGTGCTAATCTGGGCCTCCATTGAAGCACATATTCTAGTTAAAGAAACATTTTAGCTATTTGTGGCATTCTGTTGGTTTAACCTTCCATTTTGTAAGATTCCTCAAGGATCTGGTGAATCAAGTTCATCTTGCCCCACCTCCCACCAAAAATTTATTCAAAAACAACCAATCCTACCTATACTACCCATGTTTGTCCTATGTGCATACAAATGCAAAATCTTTGTTACCAAAACATGTACAAAAGCAATTAGGGTCCCAAATGTCTTTAGTAACCTTTGCCTTTTTGTGAAAATATCTCCATGATCTAGAAGTGACAACTTATGAGAGTCATATTTGGTGTGTTGATCATATTTTCCCAAGGTCTTCTCTATAAAATTTATGCAAAAGAAGGATCTACCAACATTCTTCAATAACAGAGGTTACAAAATAGGTTCTCTTACCTTGGTTGAAAGGCACAACCTAAAATAGTGAGGATAGATCAAATCCTCTTGAGGGTGCTATCCATTTCTCCACATTTGAGTGACAAAGGGCCAATTAGATCTCATCCCCGCTACAAAATGACTCATCATGATCTAATTTGTCTCTAAGCTTCCTATCAAACTAGTGATGCTGCTCAGAATTTGAGGGAGAATCAATTTGGATACCAACACCTAAGTGGCACCATTGTTGGGGACTTACAACTCACATTTAGGCCCTGGTAAAACACTTCTTGTATGCTCCAAGTGTTGTGTGTAGTTCTTTTAGTTTTCACACCTAGTGCACTAGCTTTCATTTGATAAATCTGGGTAAAGAAAGTTTAGAATCTTTCCATTTCCATAGCATTGAAAGACATTTGACAGATCATACTTAGTGCATTTTCATAACTAAGGTGGAAATCCTTAGTGGAGACTCCCTATTGATTTGATTTTTAATGATTACCAGTGTCTTAAAACTCTATCAAAGTCATATTTGTTACTAATATTTGTAAATCTGGAAGGAAGAATATATTTCTTTGCTAGGGATCTTGCTAGGACATTGTTTCCAGAGCTAGGAAAAGAAAAATTAAAAGGAAGAAAATCCTGGAGAGTTGTGGGAGATGAGTAGACAAGAAGAGGGATCTCCATTGATGAAAGTGATCGGCCTATTATTGAAGACTACAATTCAAGTGACTCTAATCAGTAGCCTCTTTTGTGGAATTGAATTCTCTAGCTTTGGATAAGGGCCTTCATTTGATTTTGAAAGGTTTGCTTCACATTTTGCACCCATATTTTGAGATTGATAGGTATTTCCAAGAAGGAAGGTCTTTGGGGATACCATTTTGAAAATTATACTCCTATGTTCTAAAGACCTTCTACCCCTTATCAATTTGTCACCCCTCTAGGGTCACCTTCTCGAATCAACATGGCCTAGCCCCCACCTAGACCCCCTTTTGTTGTAAACACCTTTGGACCTATAAATTTTGTGGGAATGGTTGGATATCCAAATGCAGTGCCTCAAGATGTAAGGAATAGAATGCCAAAGTTCTAAGGAAATAATGCTATTAATGGTGATCAACATCTAAAGCTTTTTATCAATATGATGGAAGATTTTGAGATTAAACATGAAGATGTATATATCAAGTTGTTTATCCATACCTTGGAAGAAGATGTTAGGGATTGGTATAAAGCATTGCTAGATAACTCTATTGATTCTTGGACTGAGATGAGTAATGCATTTAGATTGTAGTATGGTGATAGAACTAACCCTAGGTTTCTTTTGATAGAATTTGAAAACATCAAAAATAATCCTAATGAGTTAGTACATGATTTCAACACAAGGTTTAATAAGACCTTGAGGAGATTTCCTGTTAGGATAAGACCTTGTGATGAGTCATGTTTGATCAAATATTCTGATGCATTTGATAAAAAGGCTACATATTACTTAAGAGACAAGAACCCCAAAATTTGAGGTAGATTCACCATGGCTCGCAAATAGAGAATAACATCAAAGAATTAGAAATCCTCCAAAAAGGGAGGGTGTAAAGATGGTTAACCCAGAAAATCCTCAAACAAGCAAGGATACTATTTGAAGAAGTTGTGAAAACTTTGGCAGGGGCTATCAAAGAAATTTCCTACAAACTAGCTTGGGCTAAGAAAGGAATTGGGTAGAGTTCACAAGGTCAACACAAGAAAAAAATCCAAGAAAGGTTTATAAATCATCAAACATCTGATAATAGAGGAAAGGGACCTATTTGATTTAGAAATAGACAGTCCCAAGCTAGGGATAATAGAATGATGCCCGATCCTTTGGCTACCAGAGTTGTTGTGGAGGAGATAGATGTCATTGATTGGTGTGACAAATGTTTCATGCCTCATGCTCCTTGTGAATAATATCAGCAAGAAGAAGAAGAATTTGATGACAATGATGATGATGTCTACATGATGGGTTGTTCCACAAGCTTACAACAAGGGGAAAACTTCAATGAGGTGATAAGTGCCCAGACTACTACCACTTTTTG
Source organism: Taxus wallichiana var. yunnanensis (assembly GCA_018340775.1). Taxonomy (NCBI): domain Eukaryota; kingdom Viridiplantae; phylum Streptophyta; class Pinopsida; order Cupressales; family Taxaceae; genus Taxus; species Taxus wallichiana. Next base: position 147,528,429 of record CM031236.1, read on the forward strand.
GGACTGCATTCATAGGGTACCTATTCTTCCTCCCTCTCATATTTTAGAAGTAGATACTACAGGATTTTGAATTGCCTAATAATGAATTTGAATATTTAAGGGCTTTAATGATAAAGAAGTATGATGGAGGAATTCCATCTGAGGAGGATAGACAGTTACTGATGAATGTTGTTGTTGCTCAAGAGAAGGAATATAACACAAGAAGTAAGGGTGTCAATAGGGACAGGACTCAAGCAAAGCCAAAATCTCTCTTACTTTCAAACATTCTTAAAGAGGCTCCTTCAAAAGAGGCATCTTCCCAAATCCTATAGTTCTAAACAAAAATCATATCCCTCCTCATGCCCAAGTTATCAAAAATCTTATACCACCTAATGAGTGTGTTGGCTTTCCTTCAAATACATCCTTTCCAAGGAATGTCCCATATGATATTTCCCAAGTTTTAAGTGAAAAAAAAGTCTTTGTTCCAATTGTTTAATTTCTTAGGATTCCTAAGAACAAAAAGAGAGCATTTGAATACTTGGGATTGAAAGAAGAGAAGACTTCCCTAGGCAGAAATGTAAACATTGTGGAGACCCCAATCATTAAGAACCAAAGCACCACCAAATAGAGAACTAGATGAACCACGTGAGGTCTATTTTGGGACATCCTTGGTGGACTCTCAACTAAATTTGATCCATTCTTTACTACCCCGATCATTAAGGATTGATCACACAACTACATGTTTGACTCAAGGGGTATCATGCAATGTCATGCCTTTAGAAGTTATGAATGAGATGAATATCAAAGTAATAACAACATATGTGAAGTGGACTGCTATGGACTCCAGAGAGTGTCAATGGTAGGATGTGTGAAGGGTTTGGTGGTGCAGCTTGCAACGTACCCGGTAAGAATTTAAAACTTGATGTTTTCATCATGACTGCCCACCAAGTGGGGCATGCGTGCTATCAAGAAAATGAGCTACTAGTGTTGGTGGGAATGTCTAAATGGATATGTCTTATGCCACCATTCCAATTGAGGGCATCCTTTTCGGGTTGTATGGGGAAAAGAAGATGTTGCACCTTATTGAGATCCAAACTATGCATCCTATTAAGTATTTTACACAAGTGTTGACATAGATAACTTTGTAGGATTTTTTTGATGGAAAGGAGAACAAGATTGAGGAATGCAAGTGTCTTGAACAAGAGGGCTCTCCTTGGACTCTATTTTTGATGGAGCTTGCTCCAAGCTTGGGAATGGTGTTGGTGTTGTTCTACTTTCTCTTGGTCAGAATTTTTTTTTTCCTTCAACTCAACTTTGAGTGCACCAACAACATTGTTGAGTATGAGGCACTATTGTTGGGTTTAAGAATTTCTTGGAAATATGGTGTCAAGGAAATCAATATCAAAGGAGACTCAGAATTAATAGTAAAACAAATCAGAAAGTTGTATGCCACAAAGAATCAACGAATGAAACAATACAAGCATGCAATTTGGGATTTCATTGAGATGTTTGATTCATTCAAAATTGTGCACCATGATAGGAAATTCAATGACTTGATAGATAGGCTTGCAGTGTTGGGGTCTCATTTTGACAATTGTACAATGTCCCCATATTGTGAATATGATGTTGAGGTATTGACAAGACCTTCTATCCTTGACAACATTAAACATTGGTAGGTTTTTGATGATGATGCTTAGATCAGAAGATTTCTGTAGAACAAGGGAGAGTTTCTTGATCAATGCATTGATTTGGAGCCAATGGTATGTACAATAGAAGGAAAAGAAACCTTGTTTGGCAAGGGCATCATCCAACTAAAGAAAATACCATTCCTAGAGGACTGGTTACTCTTGAGTCCCATTTTGATAATGTTGATCACATTGTTAACAACGATGCATAGGAACCTCAAGGGATATTGACGAGCATGATCTTGATACAAAGGAGAAGTCAAGGAAAATTTGGTTAGGTAGTAATCTCATCAGGAGGAGAAAGCAATTTATACATCCAATTGTTGAAGAAATACCAAGATTGCATGGCTTGACCTATTCTCGAACTAAAAGCATACATAGAGGACTGTTTCAGCATGAGATTCCTTGGAGTCTAATGCAAATCCATTCAGGTAGAAACAGAGGCCAATCAACCCAATCTTATCTCTCAATATGCAAGAGGAACTAAGAAGATGAAACCGAGAGATGGATGGATTATTCATCCCACTAGGTATTCTTCTTGGGTTGCAAACCTAGTACCAGTCAGAAAGAAGAATGGTGATATCAGGTTATGTGTGGACTTCAAGAATATGAACAGAGCATCAATGAAGGATAATTATCCTTTACCAAATATGGAGAACATGTTGTAGTTAGTGACTGGGTCTGAATTTCTCTCTACCTTAGATGGTTTCTCTAGTTATAACCAAATTGTGGTGAAGGAATAAGAAAGGATCAAGACAACCTTTACTACTCCTTGGGGAACATATGTGTATGTCAGATGCCCTTTGGTCTGATGAATGTTGGAGCCACCTTCCAAAGAGCAATGGATGTTGCTTTTGCTAGTTACATCAATGAGTTTATTGTTGTCTACCAAGATGATGTGACTGTGTTTTCTAGAAAGAGAAGTGACCACTTGCTGCACTTGGAAGATACTTGATAATATGTAGAGAATATGGTATCTCACTCAATCCAAAGAAGTGCCATTTTAAAGTGTGGAGGGAAAATTTTCTTGGTCACATAGTGTCACAAGAAGGGTGATGATTGATCCAAAAGAGTAGAGGCCATCAATAAGGTCCCAATCCCAAGAACCAAGAAGGGAATTCAGTCCTTCTTTGGGAAAATAAACTTCATTAGAATATTCATATCAAAATTTGCTAAGTTGACCATTCCAATCACTTCCATGCTAAACTAGACCAGGTTATCAAATGAGAGGAGGCTACCATCCAAACCTTTAGTGGAATCAAGGAGGCATTAAAACATGCCCCTGCTTTTGCAGCTCCCAATTATAAGAAGCCTTTCAACAGTTTTCATTTTCTTCAAAGAGCACTATTGATTTTCTCCTACTGCAAAGAATGATAAAGACGCTGAGAGGTCAATTGCCTTTTTCAAGATAAGGCCTTGTAGGGGCTGAGCTAAAGTACACTATCATGGAAAAAAGTCATTTTCCTTGGTAAAATAAACAAAGGTTTCTAGACCTTACATTGTAAGTTCTAAAGTGGTTGCTTATGTTCCCCACACCATGGTGAAGGACATCTTATCAAAGATGGAAGTCTCAAGCAAAAGATGCAGGTGGGTGAACAAGTTGTAAGAATATGATATGGATATCCAAACCAAAAAGTTGGTGAGAGGTTTGGGCTTGGCTGAAGCTTATGGATGAGAGTAACTTGCAAAATATTGAGGTAAATGTGGTGAAAGAAGAAAGGGCAAGTGTTTTTAAAAGGTTGATGAGTTCTGAGTGGTATAAGGATGTAATTTTTTATCTCAGACACTTATACTTCCCTGAGCACTTAAGTAAGAACTAGAAAAGGGCTCTTAAGTTGGCCTCTCATAAATGGTTCATTACTAATTATGGGTTAGCTTGGAAGAACCCATAAGGATTCCTCTTAAATTGCATTATCTTGAAGAACAAGCCCCAAGATAATTGTTGATCTCCATGGAGGAGTTTGTGGGGGATTTTGCTGCAAGAGTCACATCACACAAGATCCTGAGGGCTGGTTATTGGTGGCCAACTCTCTTCAAGGATACGACTATTTTAATTAGAAGATGTGAGAGTTGCTAGCACTTCTCTAGAAGATTGAAAGATTCAGGCTCCCTTCCTTTGCAACCTGTATCAATTAAAGCCCCATTCAAGAAATAAGGAATGGATTTCATTGGTGAGATTTTAGACCCTTCAAGTGTTGGCCATAAGTGGATTCTTATAGCCACTGATTATTTCACCAAGTGGGTGGAGGGAATCCCCACCAAAAGAGTAAAACACAAAATTGTCATGGATTTTCTATTGAACCATATCATCTGTAGGTTTGGGGTACTAGTCAAGATTGTTTTTAAAAATTCATGAAATTTAGAGCTAAACCTTTGATGACAATTTGAAAGGAGTATGGGATCAACTTGACATATGCCTCCAATTACAAACCTAAAGGAAATGGAAAAGCTGATTCCAAAGAATTCAAAACTTGCTGAAGATTATCAAAAGAACCTTAGAGCTAAACAAGAGAAAGTGGGGTGAATAGTTGAAGTTTGTTGTTTGGGCAGATAGGATCACTACTAAAAGAGCCACTGAAAGTGTCCATTTGAGTTGGTGTATGGAACTTAGGACCTACTAGTAGGTCCCTATGATGCTCGCATTAACTAGATTATTGAAATTGATGAAGAGAGGAGGGCATCCCACCAGAGGCATGTAAAGTTCATGAGCAAGGCTGAAGAATTTATTTGATAAGAAGGTCACTCATAGGGCCTTCAATGTTGGAGATCTTGTGCTGCTATGGGATAGTAGACATGAGGATAAGGGAAAGCATGAAAAGTTTGACTCATTATGGATGCGCCATTACTCCATTGATATCAGGATTGGTGAGCATACCTTCTTCCTCAAGGACTTAGATGGTGAACTACTTGAATTGCCTATTAATGGCAAGCATTTGAAGCATTTATTGGATTAAATCCCTAAAATCAAGGAAAAATCTTGTGTATAGTGTATAGTTTATTTTTGTCTCTTGTCTTTTGTTTTTTGCTCATTCTCGTCCTCGGTGACCTATTTTCGTTGTTTCTTTTTTTTTTTTTCGGAGATGGCTTTGTTTCTCTTCTTTACAAATTGAGTTTGTTGCCCAATGAATATTTTGGCACTTGGTATATCTTTGTTCTTGGACACTCACAGGAAGTGCCCATCCCCAAGTCGAGCCGATGTTGGTGCTCAAAATAGTCTCCCCGCATTTACCTTTGAAAATCTATCTATTTACGGCCTCTGTCACATTTTTTTCCCGTGTTGTGCCTTAATCTTTGTTGCCATTTTTAACTTGTTGTTAGGTCATAGATCACTTATGGGTCCATGGTTTTCTCCTTGTTTCTTTGTTCCTCTAGAAAATGTCTGTAATTTGGGTCCCTCATTCTCTCTATTCATCTAAAAACTTAGGTTCTCATATGTTTTCCGTTCTCCATGGTCGAGATTTCTTTTCCTTGTCATTTCTACCCTAAGTAATTGAAGAAAAATGAATGGATGTATCTCTAAGGGATTATTTGAGCCTTGTAACACTTCTAAATTCTTTGTCCTTGGAGAAATTTTCATTTTCAGCTCGAATGATCATTTTTCTATATTTTATGGTTTGACGGGTGTTTCTCCCAATCAAATTTACATCCTTTCATTGACAGGGACGTGGCATCTTTTGGTTAGACATGGCTCAGGTGGGTACTTCAAAATTTCTATGAATCACCTCAACTTAAAATGTGTCCACGTGGAGGAATGACACTCATTTGAAGATATACTTTTTGGTTTGGCCTTGGAGTAGTGTCGAGAGGACACGTGGAGGTTTCTGCTACTTTTCCTAGACTTAGAAAATTTTTATGTAGCTAAAAAGGTCAAGTGTGGCAGAAAATGGGGACACGTGGTGAGCCTACGCTCATTCAGGATCTCTGAATTTGGCACCATTTTGAAATTGTACCATGGAGACACGTGGAGGCTTCCGCCTTGTCTCCCCATACTTAGTATTTTTCAAAAGGTTTTGGGAGGTTTGGGACAAGTGGAGGAACCACATATGTTTGGGGACCGGCCCTTGAGTTTCATTTTAAAGAAGCACCAGGAGGACACTTGAGGCCTCTACTCACTTTGCATTTTGCTTAGACTTTTCAATGGCCAAAGGAGATTGCCTCGGAGCATGACACATGGTGCCTTCCACTTAGCTTCAAACATTTAGACAAAATTTGTCAGGCCAGGACACGTGGCGAACCTGCACTCATTCAAAGTATCAAATTTTTGGGACCATCTCAAGGTGTGCCATGGTGACATGTGACAGTTTGAAAAATCAAAGGGGTGGGGAAGTGGACCATCGGAGGTAACTTAGAATTTTTTCCTCTTATACTCAAAAGGGTTAAGATATCAAAAATGCCCATGAGTCCAATGGAAGAAAGGTCAAATCTTTCTCTAGTTAATGGCAGAGGTGCGGGCCTTAGGAGGAAATTTGGAAAATTTTCCCTTTGTGGGAAAAAGAGTTAAAAGTAAAAAAGGAAGTGTGGTTCCGATAGGGACCCACATTGAAACCTTAAGAGGAAGGCGGAGATCAGAGGAAAACTTGGAAAATTTCCTTTTCCAAAAGAGGGTCAAATGGCATAATTTATCCATGGTTCCTTTGGGACCCACCTCAGACATGTTAGGCTCATTTCTTTAGGGTGAGATGCAAAGAAAATGTGAAATTTTTCCATTTTTCCAAAAGTTGTAAAAATCAAGGAAACCCCAGAGTCTATTTATAGGTTTGAATTCTTCTTCGTGGATGCCCAAATTACAAGTAAAGATCAATGACAAACCGAGAGTCCAATTTGATTTTCCCCATCTTTACTAAACATGCCCTCGGAAGTGTGAGTCTTCATGATTTCTTGGTATTTATTACACACCAAGCAGAGACGGGAGTTAATGTTGATATCTAAGTTTGGTGGGAAGATCTAGAAGACATATTTTGCCATTAAAATGGTCTGACTATCATGCTCGATCGGATTTTATATTTTTCTTATCCCAGCACACAAGAAGCTATATTTGATAGATTATGGGTGGAAATGGTTGGAAAATTGAAGAAAGAGTGATCTACTAGAGGAAGGAGTTGAATGCAGGAGATATTCGATGAGATATGCCCCCTCGAGCACTTGGAAACTTTTTGTAGATCTAATTCTGAGAATCATGATCAAAATCATGGTGAGCACTAGTGCATTAAACATTTTTATCTTTTGGGGAAGAAGGGTCTAAGGAGTGTTGGTCACAATGTTATAAATGTCAAAAAAATTCATCTTACAAATCACAGAATGGTTGGAGAGTTAGGGGTTGGGACTAAATTTTCTAATAGAAAAAGCTTCCGATTTTTCTAGACAAAGCCCATCATTTTGAGAATCTGAGCAATGAAATTGAAGCTTCTCAACATCTCTTTTTTGACAGATCGATCATGTCAACGTGGTTACAAGTGTCAAGAGTGGGAATAGCTAGGTGATGGAAGCTCTAAGAATATTCTATAAAATTTCCCCTATGAAGTCCGATAGATTTAATCAAATTCCTTCTTTAGTTGTAAGTCTATGCTGTCTTGAACCAAAATGTTTGCCTTTTTTTTTCATGAATGTATGCACATATTTTGTCTTCTTTCTATTGCAATCTTCAATGATTAAATCTTCATGATTCAATCACACAGGCCTCAATCCTTGTGATGTTTAATGGCATCTACAACTTCATTTCTTATGTGATCCATGAGATATTTCATATGGGATTGGAATAAGGACAATTTAAAATCACTTCTCTTTCATTTGTTGACAGAGAATTGTCCAGTAAGCCTCTGAATAATGTACCTTAGGCATGATTTTTCTTAGATCTTGATACTTTATTTGAGACAAAGAATAATGCATGGTGGGTTTTATGAACTCGAGCCTTCACGATGGGAGAAAAAAGATTGTGTGAAAGAGTGCTAATTTGGGCCTGAATCTGAAGCACATATTCTAATTAAAGAAATCATTTCACTATTAGGTGGCATTATGTTGGTTTAACCTTACACTTTGTAATATTCCTCAAGTTAGATCTTTTGAATCTAGTTCATTCTCGCCCCACCTCCCACCAAAAGATTCATTCAAAAATTCAACCAATCGTTACTGTATGTTGGTTGATATTTTATCAAGCCAAAATATGAGGTTCAACCACAAATACATGGGATTAAATCCTCCTTAAAGATAGGAGAGTATTCCTATTTATTACTAATATAAAACAGAGTGGAAATAATACATACAATACTCAGACTATTCTAACTATTGGGGTTGGGATAGAATCCTGAAATCTATATCCATAGATGAAGATGTTGTTTTTTTTAAATGGAATGGATTGGAAAGGAAATTATTATTATGGAAGAAACACAATGGAAAGGAAATGAGGGGAACATATTTTCTTTCGAGAAAACACAGATCACGAAATAATCATATGAGTTCTAGATAACAAATGTAATGTTTGAAACAATTAAAATAATTGAGAATGCTAAACAAATAATAGCTTAAGATTTTGAACGTAAGAATAATATCTTTAGAGACATGAATCGCACAACACAAAGTTTGTAAAATAGCATCATGGTTTCTATTCTTCAAATGATTAAAAGAAAACACAAAGTTTTTCTTCTTCACAATAGTTCTCAATATTAAAAATCTCAACCCTTTGGAATGCATAAGTATCCCTTATTTATAATAAAAAGAGTTGAGATAAAATAGGATAAATCCTAGGAAATAGTCTATTAATGAGAGACCTATTTTTCTTGACTCTCACGCAAGAGACCAAGTGAAAACTTGCTTCCTATATGATGAAATGAAAATGAAAAAGACATGTCGATTTCAAGATTGAAATGACATGAATAATTATGCCTATTCTATTTCTTCATCTTTTCTTCCTCCATCAAATCCTGCTTGTCCCAAAAATTTGGAGCTTTCAGATTATTCCCTACATCTCATCTTCATCAGGCACAGTGGAATGGTCACTCAGGACTTCACACGTTTCTTGAGTATCACTCGCGTTACCAGGAAGTTTCTTCAGTCTCTTGTTGAGTTTCCTCAGTGTTTCCAAAGAATGTTCAATCTTCATGAACCTATCAATGATTTCTAGGCTAAAGCCATCAGTTGGTTCATGCTAAATTGATTCTTGATCTGCTTGTAAATATTGTCAGTGGGTAGAATACTCAAGCTTTCATTCAACACTTTAGTATATATCTTGATTAGCTCTTCTTCTATGTCATTTGTGCCATCAACCAATTGATCTCTTGATTCCCTCAATTTTCTACAAGCTTCATTGAGAATATTTATTCTGAATCTAATGGCTTTGGTTAGTTGAAAATTCTTGTCCCCATGTGGAATGATGCCTTCTTCACCAAGATGTGGGATGGAACCTATTTCAGCGTATTGAGAGCTTCAAAAGTTAACTCTAGGTTCCCAACTTCTGCCAAAAATTCATCATCCATTTTCTCACCATCCTTCTTTATATCCTCTAAGGATTTGTAGACTTCCATGGTGTCATCAATGACCTCTTTTCCTTGTAGGAGTAGCCTCTAGATCCATTCATCGACCATTCTCCCCTTCTCATTAATCTTTTCAATCATGGGTACCGATGAGAAATCAAACCTGATAGGAGTAGAGGATGACGATGTTGACTTAGGAGGCTTTGAGAGCTTGAGTAGTACTTCTGTCAGCTACTCTACTTTCTATTTTAGCTCATCTCTACTTGACTTTGTTTCCTTTAGCTTCTGGCACAACACATTCATGGCATCTTATGCATCTTGTTGTGCTCCCTCCATTATTACTTTTCCTAGATCAACCCTTGTGATTTGATAATCAGTGACCATTATATCATCCTTAGTTTCTTCACCATGGAGTGGTAATTTACACAAACTTATGCCCTAAGGCATCCACCGAAACCATTGAAACTATTTTGGGTTTCTTGCAGACTTAGTAGGAGTGACATTGAGGAACTGAAATCAAATGTTGGTAGGGGAACTACCACTTTCCTCTTCCTTGGGACTTATCTATTAACCATTGAGGAATATTGGAAGAAGTTTCTCCCATCATAAGTGTTACACCACATCTTCGGTGGAGGAAGGTTTGCTTATGGGGTGGAGCTCACTACGAGTGTAGTGTATGTGGAAATGGACTCGAGGAATGAAGGTAATGAAGGAGGAGACATATCCATGGTTAACTTGGGTCCAGTGGGGAGAGGTGAGAGGCCAAAGAAGATGTTGGCCATGGCTGAGGAACTTGGTGAAGAAATCTGAGGCAAGGAAGGTTGAATGGGAGGAGGCAATGATTCTGAAATTAAAGCTTGAGAGGTAAGAGGAAGACTTACCTCTGATGAGCTGCCAACCAAAAGGGAAATGAGAGGTTGACCAACCTCTTCTCCTAAAGGAATATTTCCTTGTTCTGGTGGTGGAGGTGAATCAAGTATCTCAACCATTTGTGGGATAGTGGCCAATGATGTGGTCACTTTCTCTTCTCCCTTTCTAACAAACTTAACCTTTATTGGCTTTTGGAAGAGTCCTTATCCTTTTCCTTTTTTCCCTTAGAGGTTCTCACTTCTAAAGTAGCTAGCTTTGAAAAAAACTTTTATTTATAACTCATTCCCAAGAAATGAGCCACGCCTTAGTACAGGGTAAGAACTTGAGTAGCTCTTCTTGCAATAGAATCTTTCTTAAAGAATGGACCAATCAATGGTTGGGAATACATATTGGTCTTCATTCAGCCCATCATACGAGGCGTCAAGGACACTTTCATTGTCCATGGTGCCTTCTGGGATGTCAGATAGATCTAACATCTAAATCTCTTCAAGTGTTAACCTACTATTGTCCTTTCTTAAATGAAAACTTCATCTTAGAGATCGACCCAAATGTCTTCGACACTGGGTACATGTAGGCATAAGGTCCCATATGAATTAAGGACTCCTCAAATCAAACCCATCTCTTGTGATTCATGTGCTTTTTCAACTTATCCTACAGCTCGTGCACCATGTTCTTGGCTTTAACCACTGTTGAGCACATGTACCTTCCGATGGAAATAGGGAAGGAGATGGCGGCCTTGTGCTTACTATTGGAATTTGTGAAAATCCAACAATTTTCTAACCAACTCCATTAGGATCAACTTATCACCCGGGAACCTAGGAAAATAGAAAGGATCACCTGATACATGACCACCCAAAGGTATGTGAACTTCTTGAATTGTAAGAAGATATAACCCCATTTTGATACTTCAGCCCATGCCTCATCTAGAGACTCTTCTCTTCCTTAAATCAGGGTTCAGCATGCAGATGTTTTCATAAAAGAAGGCATCATTCACTCTTCTAAATTGATCCTCGACCCCTTCATTGTCAGCTAAGGGAAATACCAATATATATGTTTTGTTTCCCTATTTCCCTTTGCATCCAACCCTGGATAATTTCTCATGCCAGCTATCTAGTGCATAGGTGATGTATGATGACATATAGAACTTGCCAGTAGTCAAGACTATTTTCATCTGGGAGTCTATCTCATCACTTATAAGACTACTCTAATTGATTCCTTGGTCATTCTTCTTTATGATGACCATGAATTGATACATCCACCCTTGGAAGTCTCTCGACTTGGGGAGTCCAAATACTCGACTTAGCAGGGTAATGATATCACTGATTTCAAGGATGAAATCACTCCTAGGAAAAACTTGGGAAACCTAGAGACGGTTGGCTTGGCCTTGATTAAGAACTTTTTGTTTACATGCCTGATGCAATCTTCTTGATCATTGTCCTAGGCCTTCTACATTGATTGAAGGTTTAAATCAACATATTCTACAAATTTGGGCAATCTTAAGAGGTCATCAAAGTAACCCCCATCCAACTTCACTATGGTTTCTCCTGATTGATTTCTCACTGAGTGAGAAGCTGAGTCATAATTGGAAGCACATGGATAGAATGAACTTAGGGACATTGAGAAAACATTGGGAATCCTACTGTGAGAGGGAGGCCACTGCCTAGCTATTGACTTCATCTAGGGACTCTAAGAAGAATCCTTGATTCTATTCCAAAATTCTTCCATGTCTATATTACCAAGCTCTATGTCTCGGATGTCATAATTGCAATCTATGTAGGAAGGGGATTCCATCTTCCAGTACTTGTACTTCATCTTTCCTGACATGTCTGACTTATCCTTAGATTGTCCAGGATCTGACATGAGAAGTTTTTGAAGAAAGAATGCCTAGATGACCTCTAGTTGAACAATCGGGCTTGAAATCTTGTTGAGAAACCCTACAGACCCACCACACTAACTAGAATTTGGGACCTACAAAGCACTTCCTGAAACCTGACACACTGTAATGTATATAAAAATTTGGTCATGTCGAACACCTTGTGAAACCCGACCCAAAGGTGGAACTCAAGGGATGTTAAGCAGCTTACAAAACCCGATACACTTTGGAGACAGATGTAGAGAGAAGCTTACAAAACCCGATAGACTATGGAGATAGGATGATAAAAATTTGTGAAACCCATACAAGTGGAAGTCAGGGGATGTTAAGCGCTCTTTAATAAATTCAAAAAATGGTCGAAGACGGATCACGAAATCAATCAAGAGGTTCAGTCAGGTTTGGAGGTCGAAGGAACATGCACGAAAAATCCACACAACAGTGAAAATGTACCAGGTAAAAATGATGTATAAATTCAAACTATTTATAAATCCCTAGCATTAATTACACCTCATCCGACACGTGTGCCAACTACCTGACAACTTGACATTAATGCCATGTCATCATGCTCAGAGTGTCTAAAACCTGATACAAAGGTTTTACTATCAAATCAGGTTTCGGGAAACAACTGACATGAAACATGAGGTGTTTGGATGTTATCAAGTTTCAAAACCCGACACAAAGGATCATTCGGGTTTCGGGTTTCAGGAACCAAGTGACATGGAGCATGCATTTTGCAAGGTATGTTTCGATGCTTCTGAGTTCCAAAACCCGATACACTGGCTTGTAATCAGGTTTCAAGTTTCGGGAAATAATTGAAAAGAAACATGAAAGGATATGTTTCCATGCGATGGAAACTCAAAACCCAAAAATCTCCTTCAAAGGGCATTTTTAGGGGATTTTGTCAAAAAAATTCTATGGTTATCTCGCTTTAGCTAAAATAATCAAAATGAGATAACAATTGGCTCCAAAGTTAGGGACTTTATTTGAGACATCAAAGGAAGAGAAATCGTGCATCAAAAATCTTTATCCATCAAGCATGGAGTCTCAAGAAGAAAACCAAAAACAAAGAAAGAAAGAAAGAAAATAAAGCAAACAGACAAATGTAAAATAAATTATGATACAAATAAGAGAGAATCTTACATTACCGATGGAACAACTTCATATGTTAACCACTTTGAAAGGTAGAGGGAGTAACTCTCCATTTAGATACGATAGACAAGCTATTTGCACCATTTAGCTAATGTATTTTGAAAGGACCTTTCCATAAGGAGTAAAACTTGCCATGCATCCCTTTCTCGCTCCCTTCTCTTATCCCATAGTAAGTACTAGATCTTCATGCTGGAAATCATGTTGCTTTGATTTTTTTCAAATATCCTTTGAATTTTCTCTCGATGATCCGTAATGTGATCCAAAGACCTTGATCTGTTTTTCTTCTATCCTCGGCTAGGTACATTATTCTTTTGTCAATGGAACTTTGAAAAGTTTTATCCTCAATTGCTTTAGCCAACCGTAAGGATGGCAATTCTATACTGAGATAGTAACCTCAAAGCATCAATCCCATATAACACTTGGAATGGAGACATTTCAATAGCTCACTTAGGAGTAATCTGATTTGCTAATAATGCATCCGATTCTCATGGACCAACTTTTTGATTATGGTCACCGTGTTCGATTGCTTGATTTGGCCTGAACATTACGTTGGGGGTAATAATTGGATGAATGAGCCAAAGTGATCCCAAAGCCATAGAAAAATTCTATCAACTCATGTGATGAGAAATTTGAAGCATTTTCAGCAACAATCTTGTGAGGCACACCGAATCTAACAATTATATTTTCCTTGAGAAAGTTACACATAGCTTCGGAGGTTGCTTGTTTGATTGGTGCAACTTCCACCCACTTGGTAAAATAGTCAGTGGTAGTGAGCACATAATGATGACTAGAACTAAAAGTAGGATTCACCACTCTAATTAAATCAATCCCCCATTGGCGAAAAGGTTCTTCAATCACCATAGGTTTCAAGGGAAGAGCTGCTAGCTTAGGAGGACCAAAAAATGTTGACAAGATTCACACTTGGCTACCCATTCAAGTGAATCTTGAAAGAGAGTAGGTCAATAGTACCTAGCCAATAAGATCTTGTAACCCATTATGGAGGAAGAGAAATGTCCTCTGCATGCTATATTGTGAAAGGAATCTAGTAACCTTACCTGTTGAGACTTATCAACACAACGCAGAATATACCATTATCCCACATAATGCATCTTGTAGACCTTAACCTAACTATCCTCTTTTCTCGTTAGGCTTAAATGTGGAGGGCATTCACCATAAGTTAAAAAGATAGCAATATCCATGTATTTCTCATCATTCATGCTTACAAAAATCACCATGGGCAACTCTGAAGAAGTACCTTCAGTTTCTTCACATTCTGTCTCAACATTGTTTTCCGTGATCATTTCACACAGGCCTCTTCCCCATACCAACTTGGTAGGTCTTATGTCCAAGTCGTACTCTAGGAATTTGGTTATCCAGTTACCCCGTTGACTACCCAACTCCTATTGGGTCAAGATGGATTTAACTGCGTATCAAGAACAAGAACGAGAGTGTGAGAACTCAACACATAATACCTGAAATGCTTCACTACTCTCACCACTGCATAAGCATGTTTTTCAATTTGTGACATCTTCAATTCATGTTCCTTTAATGGGCAGCTCATGAAAGTGATGGGAGCTTCAATTCCTTCTTCATTCTCCTGCATCAGGATGGTTGATACTGTATGTGCGGAAGCATAGCTATACATGATGAAATCTTTTTTGAAATTCAGCACACCGAATGGGAGCATGAACAATCTCTCTTCGAATTCTTCAAATGCAACCTCCTTCGGTGCTCCATCGAAATAGATTTTTACCTTTCATCATCCCAAGGATATCCTTGGTTTTATCAACAAAGTTAGGTACAAATCTTCTTAGAAATTGACCTTCCCGAAAAGGATCACACCCTAGTTTTACTTATGGGAATGGTAAGGCTTTGGATGGCCTTCACCCTTTCTAGGTTGATCTTGGTTCCTTATTTAGTCATGATATGACCCAAAAAATTTCCTTCTATTACTTCGAACATGGACTTTTTAGGATTTAATGAAATCCCATGACGCCTACACCTTAAGAGTACCTGCTCCAGATGATCATAATGATCACTTCACTTTTTTGAGAAGACCGTTAAGTCATCCAAATACACAACTATGACCTTTCCCATAAAATCTCTGAAAGCTAAATCCATAGCCCTTTGAAATGTGGCTCCGGCATTAATCAAACCAAAAGGCATCCTCCTGTAAGCAAAGGTTCCCCATGGGGTGGTGAATGTCGTTTTATGTTGATCTTCAGTAGCTACCTCAACCTGATTATACCCCAAAAATCCATCAAGCATGGATAACATTTTTGATCCAGTGACAGTCTGTAATACTTGGTCCATGATGGGAAATGGATAATTGTCTTTCAATGAAGACTGATTAAGGTTCCAAAATCAACACAAATTTGAATCTCACCATTCTTCTTTCTCGATAGGGACAATATTAAGAACCCGAGGTGGAATGATGGATTGGAAAGATAATCCATACATCTAACATATTCTGAGTTTTTGTAGGGATAGTCCTGAGATCTTTGGGTTATAATGTCTTTGCTTCTACCTATAGGGTTTAACTTCAGGCTTTAAAGGAATGCTATGTTGCACATCCTTGGGCTTGAAAGATTTCAGGTCCACATAGGACCATGCCAAGACATCTATATATCTCTTCAGGAGTGAAATGAATCTTTCTCTTTCCTTCAGAGAACAACATTTCCTAATGTTTACCATCCGTGGTTGATCAGCGGAGCCCAAGTTAACTTGATCTACCTCTAATGAGGAAGCACCTTTAGCTTGCCTTTTATCCTAAATGAAATGGTCATGCTTGTCAAATAGACCTTCCAGAGAAACTAATCCCTTTGGAATCTTATTGCCTTTAAGCTAGATGAATTCACCATCAATTTCTTGATATGAATTTGAGACGGACTCATGAAAAGCTGATTCTGATCCTTCAAAATAAATCTCACTGAAATTATTAGCTTTCTCAAGAAAATACAATACATGTTGATCATCATTAAATACTTGCCAATGTGCTAAATTATCTGGAACACTTGGACAATATATAATCTCAATGGTATACATGTCTGTTTGAACTTTGGGTGAGGAAGGAGAAGAGATGCAGATACGGCTAAAGAATCAGCTTTATCATTGTAATCTCTTAAGACTAGCCTTAATGGAAAAAGCATCAAAGCATTCTATGTTGTCCCAAACCTTGTTCCTGTAATGTCTTAGGCAATCATTTTTTACCTGATAGGTCCCCCTTACTTGATTCACAATCAACTTGGCATCTCCCGAACTTTAAGATTTCAGACTCCTTTTTGTCTTGCCATTTCTAATCCTAATAACAAAGCTTCGTATTTGGCTGTGTTATTAGTATTATCAAACTGCAACTTGAAAGCAAAGGGAAAAATCTTGAAATCTGGAGATATAAGAACCACACGAACTCGAACCAAAAGTGGTTGAACAGATCCCGTCAAACTCAAGGGTGTAGACAATGTTAGGATCTTCTTCTTTGACTTCTATGGAGGGAACCTCATATGTCATGAAATAATTACCCAAGCCTAGCATCTTCAAAGAGAATTTGAGCCTTAGGATCATCTGATTTAGTGACCAGGTACTTTGCTTGTGCTTCAGGGTGAAGGACACGAGGAACTCCATTTACTAGAATTTTAGCTTTGGTCCAATCCATGTTGATTTCTCCTCCAACATCTTTGTAAAAACCTCTTCCTAAGAGAATACCATAAGCAGCTGGGATATCAACGCAACTAGGATAGTCATTTTCACTCTCTTTTCAGGGAAGGCAACAAATGCAAATTGTGCATCCTTGATTTGGCCAATCAAGGGGACCTATTTGGTTTCCATGGAATAACACCACCCATAAGATTTATTCAAGGTGAGTCCAAGGGCATGAGCTACTTTTGTGGGCATTATGTTATTAGAGGCTCCTGAGTCAATTATGTAGTTGTTGAGTTTAAAACCATTTATAAGTAAGGACAAATAAAATGGTTTGATATTTCCTGAAGAAGCAACAGAGGTCATATTACTCTAAGGTAAAGGCTGAGTGGGGCTAGGAAAAATGCCTTTTGAAGATGAAGGAATAGCAGCCTTGCTTCTAATGAATTTGGCAAGTTTCTCAAATTGCTCAGGGTTGGACTACAGGTACTCGGCTTCCGACATTTGGATTTTGGTTTTCTTTGCATGATCAATGATGTCGAAAGCAGTATATGAAGGAATAATGGAGGGCTCAGTTCTGGTTACACTAGTCTGAGCCAAGGTACTGGCCTTGAGGGAAGGAGAAAAAGAGTTAGAAGATGAAGTTACCTTTTTAGTTGTCTCCTTTTCAGTTTGTGCTGAGATAGGAGAGCCTCTTTTAGCCATAACCACGGGAGCTTCTTTACTTTTCTCCTTAGATCCTTCAATCAACTTTCTGGTATTTTGAGATTGGAATTGAGTGAAGAATTTGAATGATTGGCCATCGTGTTCACCTTTGTCTTCCTCATACTCGAAAACTAATACCGAGTCACCAAATGAATTGTCAAAAGAATCATCAACATATCCTGAAGCTTCAAAATCTTCATGAGAATATTGATCATTTGGTTCTTCATCCTCCTCAACTATTTCAACTACTGTGTTGAATGAGAGGGGCTTCAATGGCCACTGGTGGGAGCAACAATCAACCGATTCTGTATCTTATGGGAGTGCCATTGGTAGTGTTGAAATTCCATCTAGGAATATCTCGATAAGGAGTGTTGGTCACATGTTGGGATATTTTCTTCTTTAAAGTGATCAATTCATTGGCCATCTTCCTCAATCATAGGATTAGTGGTACTCTGAGAGGAATTCTGATTTTTAGGCTTAGATGATTCTCTTCTGATTTTTCCAGCCAAAATAAGATCATCTTCTATTTCAGTGGTTGTAGCTTGAGCAGTGGCCAAATCAGGGATAACAGACCTTCTCAATAAGAAGCTCACATCAGGGGGCTGAGCATTGATGAAGAAACACTTTTGATTTTCAAGAGTGGGAATAGCTAGGTCTGGAATCTTACAAATCAGCTTGTTGAATTTGGCTATGAAGTCCCGCATGGGTTCATAAGATTCCTTCTTCATGTGTGTAAGTTGTGCTAACAAGGCATGAGAATCTTTAGCTGGTTTGAACCTTGCTTCAAATATGGATCTCATGGTATCCTAGTTGGTAATGCATGCATTCGGAAGATGGTAGAACCATTCTACTACTACACCATGCAATGTCTCAACGAAGAGTTGAACAGAGACGTCTTCATGAGCAACTCCAAGAATGCCACATGTGACAAAGAATGAAGTGATGTGTTCATCAGGGTGTTGCTTCCCATCACCATTGAACTTAGGAATATTATTACGTGATCCATGAGGTAGATCATGCAACGGTGGAGTTAGGGAAAGAGGACCAATAGCTGCACCCCAAGGCACAAGTTGTGCTGCCATTCTTCTGAATGAAGTGCATATAGGAATCTAAGTATCAAACAAGAATAATGCACGGTAGGTTGCAGAAACTTCTTGTGTTTGAGGAATCCAAGTTCTTCGGATGGGCGAAGAATTTCTTTCTCGACTAGATGAAACACTTGTTGGGTGAAAGTCTAAAATTATGTTGCTAAAGCAAATCAAATAATGGATCAGTTTCACCCTAGCTCAAACTTGACCGAGTGAAGATTTTTCCGAAAGCTTTAATCGAAGTTAGATCCTTTTGAAAATAAGACAAATATGGAGTCGCTTAGACACCAATAGGATAAGTGTAATCTTATCAATCCATATTCCCCCAATGGAGTCACCAAAAAGGTTGGTTGGATATTTTTGAAGCCAAATTATGAGGTTTAACCATAGTACATGGGATTAAGTCCCTCCTCAAAGATAGGGAGGCTGCGCATGTTTATTACTAATCTAAAACACGACTGGAAATAATACATACAATATTCACACTATTCTAACCATTGGGGTTGGGATAGAATCCCAAAATCCATATCCACACTAGGTGAAGATGTTATTTTTGAAATGGAATGGATTGGAAAGGAAATTATTATTATGGAAGAAACACAATGGAAATGACATGACGGAAACGTATTTTGTTTCGAGAAAACATAGATCACAAAATAATCATATGAGTTCTAGATAACAAATGTAATGTTTGAAACAATTAAAATAATTGAGAATGCTAAACAAAGAATAGCTTAAGATTCTTAACATAAGAACAATATCTTAAGAGAGATGAATCTCAAAACAAAAATTTTACAAAATAACATCATTTTCTATTATTCAAACGATTAAAAGAAAACATAGTTTTTCTTCTTCACAATAGTTCTCAATATTCAAAAAATCTCAACCATTTAATGCATAAGTATCCCTTATTTATAATAAAAAGAGCTTAGAGAAAATAGGATAAATCCTAGGAAATAGTCTATTAATGAGAGACCTATTTTCTTGACTCTCACATAGGAAACAAAGTCAAAACATGCTTCTATATGACGAAACGAAAATGAAAATGACATGTCAATTTCAAGATTGAAATGACATGAAACATTACCTATTCTATTTCATCATCTTTGTTTTCTTCAAGAAAGCCTTATTGTCCCAAATTCTTGTAAATTTTAGATTATGCCATGCATCTCATTTTCATCAGGCATAGTGGAATGGTCACTTAGGACTTCACACATTTTCTTAGTATCGCTCGCATTACAACGAAGTTTCTTCAGTCTCTTGTTGATTTTCAACAAAGTGTTTCCAAAGAATGTTCAATCTTCACAAACCTATCAATGATTTCTAGGATAAAGCCATAAGTTGGTTCATGCTGAATTGATTCTTGGATCTTCTTGTAAAGATTGTCAATGAGAGAATACTTGAGCTTTCATTCAACACTTTAGCACAGATCTTGATTATCTCTTCTTCTATGTCATTTGTGCCATCAACCAATTGATCTCTTGATTCCCTCAATTTTTTGCAAGCTTCATTGAGAATCTTTATTCTGAATCTAATGGCTTTGGTCAATTGAAAATGCTTGTCCCCATGTGGAATGATGCCTTCTTCGACCAAGATGTGGGATGGAACCTGTTTTAGTGTATTGAGAGCTTCAAAAGTTAACTCTAGGTTCCTGACTTCTATTGAAAATTCATCATCCATTTTCTCGCCATCCTTCTTTATATCCTCTAAGGATTTGTAGACTTCCATGGTGTCATCAATGACCTCTTTTCCTTACAGGAGTAGCCTCTAGATCCATTCATCGACCAGTTCTCCTCTTCTCATTAATATTTTCAGTCATGGGTATTGATGAGAAATCAAACCTAATAGGAGTAGATGATGATGGTGTTGACTCAAGAGGCTTTGAGAGCTTGAGTAGTACTTCTGTCAGCTAGTCTACTTTCTCTTTTAGCTCATCTCTTCTTGACTTTGTTTCCTTCAACTTCTGGCATAACACATTCATGACATCTTGTGTGTCCTATTGTGCTCCCTCTATTGTTACTTTTCCTAGATCAACCCTTGTGATTTGATAATCGGTGACCATTATATCATCCTTGGTTTTTCAGCCACGGAGTGGCAATTTCCACAAACTTATGCCCTGAGGCATCCACTGAAATCCTTGAAACTATTTTGGGTTTCTTGGCAGACTTGGTAGGAGTGACCTTGAGGGAACTAAAATCAAAGGCTTGGTAGGGGAACTACCACCTTCCTCTTCCTTGGGGTCTGATCTATTAACCATTGAGGCATACTGGAAGAAGTTTCTCCCATCGTAGGTGTTACAGTCACATCTTCAGGTGGAGGAAGGTTTGCTTGTGGAGTGGTGATCACTGTGAGTGTAGTGTCCGTGGAAATGGACTCAGGGAATGAAGGTACAGAAGGAGGAGGCATATCCATGGTTAACTTGGGTCCAGTGGGGAGAGGTGAGAGGCCAGAGAAGATGTTGGCCATGGCTGAGGAACTTGGTGAAGAAATCTGAGGCAAGGAAGGTTGAATGGGAGGAGGCAATGATTCTGAAATTAAAGCTTGAGAGGTAAGAGGAAGACTTACCTCTGATGAGCTGCCAACCAAAAGGGGAATGAGAGGTTGACCAACCTCTTCTCCTGAAGGAAGATTTCCTTGTTCTGGTGGTGGAGGTGAATCAAGTATCTCAACCATTTGTGGGATAGTGGCCAATGATGTGGTCACTTTCTCTTCTCCCTTTTTGACAAACTTAACCTTTATTGGCCTTTTGGAAGAGTCCTTATCCTTTTCCTTTTTCCCTTGGAGGGTCCCACTTCCAAAGTAGCTAGCTTTGAAAAACTCTTTTCTTTATAACTCATTCCCCAAGAAATGAGCCACGCCTTAGTATGGGCAAGAATTTGAGCAACTCTTCCTACAATAGAAGCTTTCTCAGCAATGGACCAATCAATGGCTAGGAATACATACTAGTCTTCATTCAACCCATCATACGAGGTGTCAAGGACACTTTCATTATCCATGGTGCCTTCTAGGATGTCAGATAGATCTAACATCTGAATCTCTTCAAGTGTTAACCTACTATTGTCCTTTCTTCGGATGACAAATTCATCCCGAAGATCAACCCAAATGTCTTCTACACTGGGCACATGTAGATATAAGGTCCCATATGACTTAAGGACTCCTCGAAATCAAACCCATCTCTGTGCTTCATGTGCTTTTTTAACTTATCTTGCAGCTCGTGCACCACATTCTTGGCTTTAACCACTGTTGAGCACGTGTACCTTCTGATGGAAATAGGGAAGGAGACGGCGGCCTTGTTCTTACTCTATTGGAATTTTTGAAAACCCACCAACTATCTAACCAACTCCATTAGGACTAGCTTATCACCCAGAACCTAAGAAAATGGAAAGAATCACCCTGAGATACATGACCACCTGAAGGTATGTGAACTTCTTGAATTGTAAGAAGATATAACCCCATTTCGATACTTCGGCCCATGCCTCGTCAGAGACTCTTCTCTTCCTTAAATCAAGGTTCAACATGCAGATGTTTTCATAAAAGAAGGCATCGTTCACTCTTATAAATTGATCCTCAGACCCCTTCATTGTCAGCTGAGGGAAATATCGATATATATGTTCGTTGCACTATTTCTCTTGCATCGAACTCTTGATAATTTCTTATTCCCTATCTGCTACATAGGTGACGTATGACGACATATAGAACTTGCCAGTAGTCAAGATTGTTTTCATCTGGGAGTCTATCTCATCACTTATAAGACTACTCCAATTGATTCCTTGGTCATTATTTTTGATTACCATGAATTGATACATCCACCCTTGGGAAGTCTCTCGACTTGGGGTCCAAATACTTGAATTAGTAGGGTAATGATATCACTAATTTCAAGGAAGAAATCACTCCTAGGGAGAAACTTTGGAAACCTAGAGATGGTTATATTGGCCTTGATTAAGAACTTTTTGTTTAAATTCCTGATGTAATCTTCTTGATCATTGTCCTAGGTCTTCTATGCTGATTGAAGGTTTAAATCAACATATTCTACAAAGTTGGGAAATCTTAAGAGGTCATCAAAGTAACCCCCATCCAACTTCACTATGGTTTCTCCTGATTGATTTCTCACTGAGTGGGAAGCTGAGTCATAATTGGAAGTACAGGCCAGAATGAACTCAGGGTATTGAGCAGACATTAGGAATCCTACGTGAGAGGGAGGCCATTGCCGACTATTGACTTCATCTAGGGACTCTGAGAAGAATCCTTGATTCTATTCCAAAAGTCTTCCATGTATATATTACCAAGCTCCATGTCTCGGATGTCATAATTGTAATCTATGCAGGAAGGGGATTCCATCTTCCGAAGTACTTGTACTTCATCTTTCCTAACCTATCTGACTTATCCTTAGATTTTCCAGATCTGACATGAGAAGTTTTTGAAGAAAGAATGCCTAGATGACCTTTAATTAAACAATCGGGCTTGAAATCTTCTTAAGTAACCCTATAGACCTATTGTACTAATCAAATTTGTGACCTACAAAGCACTTCACGAAACTCGACACACTATAGTGTATATCAATTTTTTTTTTCTCACAAACACCTTGTGAAACCCGACCCAAAGGTGGAACTCAGGGGATGTTAATCAACTTCCGAAACTTGATACATTGTTGAGATGGGATTATGTTGAGTAGTTGGCGAAACCCACAGACTACGTAACCAGGATGATGCTTTGAACACTTCAAAAACTCGATACAAGTGGAAGTAAGGGGATGTTAAGAACTCTTTAATGAATTTGAAAAATGGTCAAAGATGGATCACGAAATTGATCAAGAGGTTCAATCAGGTTTGTAGGTTAAAGGAACATGAACGCAAAATCCACGTAGCAAAAATTTACCGTAAACATGACATGGAAATTCAAACTATTTATAAAGCCCTAGCATTAATTGTACCTTGTCCGACACATGTGCCAACTACCTGACAACTCGAAATTAATACGATGTCATCATGCTCGGAGTGTCTAAAAATCAATACAAAGGTTTTACTATCAAATCGGGTTTCAGGAAACAACTGACATGAAAGATGTCATGTTTGGATGTTATCGATTTCTGAAAACCTGACACAAAGGATCATTCGGGTTTCAGGAACCAAGCGACATGGAGCATGTATTTTGTAAGGTATGTTCTGATGCTTTTGAGTTCCAAAACATGATACATTGGCTTGTAATTAGTTTTCAAGTTTTGGGAAACAACTAACATGAAACATGAAAGGATATGTTTCCATGCGATGGAAACCCAAAAACCCGAAAATATCCTTCAAAGGGAATTTTTAGGGGATTTTGTCAAAAAAATTCTATGGTTATCTCAATTTTAGCTGAAATCACTAAAAAGAGATAACATTGTACTACCCCATTTGTCATGTGTGCATACAAATGTAAATCTCTGTTACCAAAACATGCAAAAGTAATCAGGGTCCCAAATGTCTTTAGTAAGCTTTTTCCTTATTGTGAAAATGTCTACATGATCTTGAAGTGACAACTCGTGAGTGCATTTTGTGTGTTGATCATATTTTCCCAAGGTCTTCTTTATAAAATTTATGCAAAAAAGGATCCTCGACATTCTTTAATAATAAAGGTTACAAATTAGGTTCTCTTATCTTAGTTGAAAGGCATAACCTAAAATAGTGAGGATAGATCAAATATTCTTGAGGGTGTTATCCATTTCTCCACATTTAAGTGATAGAGGGCCTGTTAGATCTCATCCCTAGCTATAAAATGACTCATCATGATCTAATTTGTCTCTAAGATTCCTATCAAACTAGTGATGCTGCTAAGACTTTAAGGGAGAATCAATTTGGATACTAGCAAATGGGGTACATGTTACGATAAGAGGATGTCAATTATGTGTGAAGTATGTAGTTTGTAGTGTGTAGTGTGTGAGGTTCATGTGTATAGGATCCCCTCAAAATTTTAGTGTTAACCAAAGAACGAGAGTGTGTCATTGGGTAATGGTCATAGAAATGTATCAATATGTGTGAGATGCATGTGAAAGACTAGATACGATCTGTAGAGTGAACAAGTATAAATGTGAGACACTTGATATTGCTAGAGAGTGGGGTGACAACAGAATAAGCATGATGTACCCTAAATCTACGATAGTAAGTGTGTTATCCGATAAAATTGAAATATGGGGGTCCTCCGCCCACTTGTTGTGGAGATAAAGGCATGTGACCATGCTTTAAGATTGGTGGTATATGTGATAAAATTTTTTGTAGGTGAATGAATCCTATATTCATGTGACTGAGGAGTTTAATATAGAATTCGTGCACACCTATGTATAACAAAACGCAGCGGTGATGGAAACCAATGTAAAGTAGAGTGCAAAGGTGATGGATACCTATGTGAAGAAGAATGACGTGATAATATATATATCGATGTTTAGGAGTTATTTGAATGGTGGACCTAAAATGATGTTTTGGCTTGATCGACCGATGAGACCATGTAGGTTGTGTGCAAACATGTGAGCTAGGATAATATTATGTTTTAGTGTCGAGAGGCCACTAGGACCTGATACTCTTGCAAGTTCAATGGAAACATCAAGAGGATGCTCTGGCCATGGTGTGGATGGTGGAATACCACTAATAGTAATGAATTGTTTATTTTAATTAACTTGAGACAAAAATCATTAATAAAAGTGATGGCTTAAGCTACACGGATCCAAAGGATAAATAAGAGAATTTCACAACCTTAGATTTTTCCATGAGAAAGGAACAAGCATTATCGTAGGACTAACACTAACTAGATGCTTGATAACACCGTATGATTTAGGTATCGAGATATGTAATTTGTGAGAGTGTAAAGCCGATAGTGACAAGAAGTTTAATATAACATACAATAATGAAAATGATGGATCATTGCTAGTTTTATTAATAAAAGTGAGTTCAATAGAAGTAGTTATATGTAAGCAATCAAAGGAGAATATATCATGATAGTCACGATCGGATAAAGCAATGATTAGTAGGGATGTCTCAACATGAGAAACTAGAAAACCAAGGTCCATCGATGAAAGAGGAGGCACTAATCTATATTCATGATTTGTAGAAGAATCACCCACTTGTTTTTCATGTTTCGGAAGAGGATTTTTAATATTTTGAGGTTTTGATTATCATTGATGAGTGTAGAGGTCATAGGCTCTAGAATCTCAAGTGTATTATTATTGATAAGATCTTGAATAAGATTGTTAAGTTTGGAACATAAATCTATAGAATGTGTAACACATTGATGATAGTCACATCGAATATTTCCATTATAATTATGACCTTTAGGATGAGATGGATCTATATTTACTAGAGGAGGAAGCGTAATATGATTTCTCTTAATAAGGTTTGGTAAGAGGAGGTGTGGAAAGATAGTCATTTTTATATGTATCCTTAGGTGATTACCATTGAAGCTCTTTAGTGTTAGATACAATGTGGACATTTTCTGTAGATTCCATAGCATTTGGATATGGCTTGAAAGTTGATTTATTTTGAAAGTGTGCAGAAGATGAAGCATGTTCCTAATACTTAAGCTTTCCTATAGATAAGAGTATTGTTTTTCATATCTTAAGAGTGTGTTAAAAGTGATAAAATGATGGAGAGGTATCAAACATAAAACTCTCTTGAAGAGGTGGAAAATAATTTTATAAATAAATCCTAAAGTTTAGATCCACAAGAACATTGGACATCTTAGGTAAGTTATGTTTATATCACAAAACATAATCTTCTAGATGTTAATTAGATCCTTGTTTAAACTGAAAGATTTGATAATATGAGATATTAGAGTCAATATTCATAGAGAAATGAGTGAGAAAAGCATCAATAGATGTGTAAAATATGTTTCCACATTGACATGTAGGTCATAGAACTAATGCACTACATAATCTTGGAGAGTATGAGGAAAAGTTTTGTAAGTAAGTATGATAATACGCATAGTCTAGAATGCTATATGAAAGCCCCAAAGATGCTCTTGTGGGTCACCATGGCCTTTGAAAGTAGGTAACTTAGGGGTAATGAAGTTGGGAGGTAGTGGATAGGTGGAAATGGTGGGTGTAAAAGGAGTATGAAGAAGTGAAGTGGAATCAAGATATGGATATTCTTGAGAAGTAGTGAGTTGAGCTAGAAAACTTTGAGTCTAAAAATCCTGATATAAAGAAGTTAGATAAGAATATTGGAGGAAGAGCCAGGTTGTGCAGTATTAGGTTGTATGATGGGAGCAATAGTGGTAGTAATGGAGGTAGGGATATGAAGGGGATGGGTGGAGGCCATAACAGCCGATGAAGACCTGATAAGAGGAGTTGTAATAATATTATCCACATTTTTAGTTACAATCAATGCATGGAGAATTGGTGGAAGATGATCTATCACGAAAACCTTGTCACAATTTTGTGATTTTGTCTAATTTTTCTAGATCAACATTGGTATCCTCATCATATGATTGTTCACTATCAGATGTTTTGATTTCTTTAAGAGGAAAATTGTGAGAGTTGGAAACACGGTTTTGACTTACAACCATTTATGCAAAAACATAATCCATTAATTTAGAAACCCTACGGGAATATGGAGGAATCTCAAGATTCTCAAAAGACCCAAAATGACCACTACAGGTGAGAGAGGAATAAGAATAAAAACCCTAGAAAGAAGTTGAATTAAAGTGTCGGGTTCACCAAATGATTAAGAAAATATATAATTTATAGATTTATAAATCTAATTAAAATGTAGTAGTAAATGATTACTCAATTATGTACATAATAGACCCAATAAAATATTCAGTTGAGATTTAAAATACTAAGTACAAATAAAGATATAGAATGACTTATTTGTTTCATATGATCCCGAAAGCTATAAACTTGGAGAACCGTGAAATCCAAAGTGCTGATTATCACAATGACGCTAAAAAATGTAGAAATGTTGGAATAGCTAGAATCAAGGTGCCGAAACCTCAAAGATAAGATGTCTAAATGGCTAGAAAGGACACAAAAATATGATTAAAGTACAAAGTGGTCAGGGGTGCCTATAGGGGATGGGGATTCCCGAATCAAGGCGTCCTTGATTGGGAGTTAGTGTCAAGACTAATACAAAATGAAAGGTCAAAGGCCATGCTAGGTGAGAATATGTGTAAGACCAAAATTGGAAACATAATGCAAGTAAAGCTTACAAAAGACATGAGTTAGTTTCTAATGTTCTTACTTAGGAATCATATGAATAGTAGTATGTGATGAGGACTAGATATATACTAAAAGTTTGTTATTTTGTGTCTACACCTAAACCAAAAAAGTATTTTTCTTGGTTTATAGGTGAAATATTACATGATGGGAGGTTTATAAGTTCATTGTTTAGTTTAGAATTTGTTAAGAATAAAATCCTTCAAGTATTCCTTTAGCTTCACTGACCCAAAAAACCCTCTAATTTGCCACCTTGGCCACAAATGTTCTACCTTGGGGTGTTATTCTAATGTTGAACACTCTAATATATCCATTACATTAAAAAGTTATAGATCTACCACCCAACAAGTAGGATATCATTAAAAATTATGTTTTTCTAATTGATCTCCTCCTACCATCCCGTAGACACCTAAACTTTGCTACGTAGGCTTTAATGCTAAAATCACACTAGTTATTCTTTTTATCTTGTCACTTCCATAATAATTAGTTTCCTTCCTTTTCATATAGTCATTAATTAATGGCCTTTCGTTAAGTAATTAGCCTTCGTATCATTAAGGATGTCGATTCATAACGCCTTTCGTTAATCAATAACTACTTCTACTAGGGTTAATTAATTATTACTAATTAATTACGCATGCAACTCTAAATTAATAAATTACCATTTATTAGATCAAATTCCTTACTTACATCCTGCAAATCATACATATTTTCCTCTAATTAGGTTTTATTAGAATACCCTACCTATTAATTAATCACCTTTGATTAATTAAAACATCCCCCAACTCCCATGACTTACTAATGACAAATTAAAATCTTCTAAATCAAGGTTAACTTTTATAAAGCAACATTATCCATTCCTAATCTTTCTTTACCTTTTCCCACATTCATCAATTTGTTAGCCTTGTTTGTTTAGGTAATCTATATAAAGAACCCTCCTTCTTACCTTTCTCCTTACACCCTACTTTGAATAGTGAAAACTATAAAAATTTTGAGCTTGAGCCATTCTATATTGTTGGAAATATCTTCTCCGTCTTGCATCCTTTCACTCAAAATTGAGTAATATGGGAATATCCAAAATGGCCTTGTAGAAGCGATTCTTGGTTAGATTCCATTCTCAATCCTTGAGATCATGTAACAATCCACTTTGATTTCTTATGTTCTTCATAGGTTCATAGTTTAAGTTAGCAATCATAGAGAGTATGAAATAGCTTAGCATGTAGTTTCATTTATGCATTGAAGAAGAATTTCCTCTAAGCTCTTATCTTGATGGTTCATTGTTTAATTAGCATTTTATTTTGAAGCTCTCTAGATATTAGTTTCAATTTATAACTTAGTTAATTATATAGGATAACAAATGGCACGTTTGGTGGGACTTACTCCATTTTAATTTGCACATAATTTCAAGTTTTTGTAGTTAAGTTTCAATTTTGTTTACTAACCCTCTTTTAACATATATTGACATAACTTGTTTCTCTTAACTTGTTTTGTTCGGTTTTAATGTATCAATCTTTCTTTTAGGTACAAAGGAGGCAAAGTGCTGTCAAAATTGGATCTTGATGGGAAAATTTTATTATTTCTCCATGTTTTTATTTTTAGAGCTTATATTTTCAACATTCTACATGTTATTTTTGTCAATTTCTTGAAAATATTAAATTCTTGAGCATGTAGGTTAGTGTTTGATAGTGTTTTTCTTCTATTTACGTATTAATATGGCAGGTTTCTATCAAAATTAAATCTTGGTGATAAAATTTAGATCTTACTTTTTCAACATTCTACATTCGTTAGTTTTATCAATTTCTTGAAAATGTTAAGTTTTTGATTGTGAATGTTAATGTTTGATAGCATTGAGTCTTATATTCATATACTATTGTGATGGATTGTTCAAAAGTGCATCCTTAGATTGGAAAATTTTACCTTTTTTCAGATTAAGGAACGTTTTTTTACATTTTTTTAGTACATGTTAAATGCATACCCGTGAGCATAAGAGCTTATGCATAACCCATCTTCCGAAGGTCCTAATTTTTTCTCCGAACTCGAAATGATTTTTTTTTTTTTTTTTTTTAAAAGGATTTGAAGTGGAATATATAATTAAACCATAAATTTATAATTTATACTTACATAAATTATAGGTTTTTCCTTTTTATAAAACTTGTCATTTTCTAACATGTCTAATGTTTTGCAAAAATTGTATTTCCATGCTTTACTTGATTTAGATCAAAGCTTATGTATGCTATTCTCTTGCACATTTTGGTGATATTGAGAATAATAATGAACTTTGATCTATATTTTTTAAACATTTGGATTAACTTGGAAATTTGATTATTCAGTTTGCTTAAGGGAATGAACCTTTTTCAAACAATTTTTTTATGGTCCTTTGATTAGTAGTTTTCAATTTCTATCTAGTTGGGATAAAAAAATTTTATGATCTTATCTTGCTCCTTATGGTTATCTCAAGAATCAAAATCAACTTTATTCTTCATTTTCCAACATTTGGTTTATTGGAAACATCATCTTTCATTTTTGGTTTAAGGAGTGAACATTTATCAAGCATTTTGTATGGTTCATTAATTGCAAAACTTTCCTTTACTTTTTGGTTGGATTATTTGTTATCTATGGTTTCCTTTTGAATCCTTGGTTGATCTTAAGAATAAAAAGTTACTCTTAATCATCTTTTAAAAAATTTGATTTTCTTGGAGAACTACTAACACTTGAATGCAGGACCTAAAAATGCTTTTTAAAGAAAGGAGTTCAAAAAAAATTTCTCCAACTAAAATGGCGAATGACTAAACCACATTAAGTATAAAAGATAAAAACACACCATATTGAAAACACTTTATTTTCAAGTTTGGATAAAGATATACCACATCCACTTAAAACTAGGACATAACCCCTTTCGCATAAGCCTTAAGCTACAATAATGGGGTGGTCCTAGGAAACCCAAAGTAGTCCATGCAAGATGGAACCTTTTGGAGGAAATGGGAAGTGCTCCGCAAACCTACTTGAATAGTATACACATGAGATTTAGAGTCAAAGTTATCTCGTATCATGAGCCCAATGAGAGTACATGATGGATGCATTTATTGCCTAGTGTACTTGGAGGGGGTAAAGTGAAGCCAAGAAAATCATTGGGAAACCCCAGTAAACCGAGCTTTGTCTTAGATAACTTTTGCACCTAGTTGAGTGAACCACAGAGGAAGTTATCTTTTACTAGGATCTAACTTTGACCATTTAAAAACCAATCTGAGTTTAGGGCCATTATTCATCACGAAATGTGTGATGCATTACTTTTCCTTACTTTTTCACTCTCCCTAAGGTGAGGAAAAATCTACCGAAGTGAGGCCAAATTTTTTCACCCCCAATTGATCTACTTCCTTCAATTTTTTTGACCTTTCTAGATCAGAAGAAGAGTGACTACCCTTATGTTTCTAATTAATTGTATTCGCCACTTTTGTGTATGTTTATGCTCATCCCGATTGCATGGCTAAGTTGTTAAATGTCTAAAGTGTGTGAGAATTTTTCATATCATTGGCAACATATTTGATCTTGATACCCAACTCAAGATCGTCATCGTAGTTAGGCTTGATTCATCACCTTGATTCTCCTTTGAACTATTATTTTGTTTATATCGTGTCGCTATAATTTTGGTATTTACATCTTTTTTCTCGTAAACTTGGCCTAAATATCTATATTATGATGTTATGTTATACACACTCTAACAAATTCCTTGGTATACTCTAGCCCTAGTTTGATTTTAATTATTACCTCAATTTTGATAAGTGTTGAGTATTACCATTTTTGCACAGTTATATAAATATCATCCTGATATTAATACCTTTATTTTTCACAAAGTTTGGTTAACATATAATATCAGTATTGTTGTGTCATTCACAATCATAACTGTCAATTTTTGGGATATAGGTATTGATTGGATTCAAGCTCACTTTTAGTATACTTTGTTTGGGGATCGCATTAACTTCTTGTTATTACTTACGCCTTATTCATTTCTTTGAACTTGACATAAGTGGTGACATTTTGTTAATCATCTTGAAACACCAACTACCATTTGGAAACAAACTTAGGAAGTACATCATTTGATTGATTGGTCTAGAACTAAACATTGTGTGATTGTATCTTATTTGTCATATTGACTTATCCCTTTAGGACAATCCTTTTGATCCTTTTTTATCCTTTACACTCACAACTTTTCATCCAAACCTTGTTGGATTGTCGAAATTGTGTTATCACGATGTATGTTTTTCTTAGATCCCTTTTAGAAAATCACACAAACATCCCCATCTTTACAAAATTCCAGTTGGTTGTCATTATGCTGCCCAAATCAACATGAAACCTTCCTCACTTTTGAAGAATTTTGATCATGCAATATAGGCTAGGGATTTGAACCAACACACGCCAACAATGATTGATTATCATTGCAAGGTCCCTTATACATATGGCAATAATGAATCAAAGTTTCAAGCGCTCACATCAAAAGATCCCCACCATGACTAAACCTCATTATGTTCTTCTCACTAGAGAGCCCATCTCGAGTAACATGTTCTCCATCATTCATCTTATCGTTGGTGGTATGGTTTAGAAAATTCTGATCTAAATTATTTTTCGGGTTCCCCCACTCTTCTTATGATTCTTATCCAAACATTTCCTCTTCTTCTTGAATATTCCAATCCAAATATTTCCTCCGATTTGTTTGATGATTCGATCAAAACTACGAGTTAGATTCATCTAATTTGAATCCTAAGTCATGGTCCTCCTTCTTAGCATGAATTCCATTATCATACTTATACTACAATTCTTGAGTCCCTTCTTTATTTATAGTACCTCCTTCATCATTCATATAATTCGAATCCTTAGTTGCGTCCCTCCCCTTCTTCACAAGACCTTTTTTTATTAAACATCTAATGTGATTCTTCAATCGTGGTCTCCCCTTCTTCACAGGACCTCTTTTATTAGTCACCTCAACAAACCCTTCCTCATTTGATGATTCATGAGACTCAAAGTACATCTAGTGAATCGCCTAAGTTGACTACTACATCACAATCTATGGAATTTTGATACAAAATCATCATATTCTTCCTCCACTACATCATCTTATAGGGAATTTTATACAAACAAATTATAAATCCACATCTTATAATCATGAGACATCTAGCCCTAATTCTACTTCGTATCTTGATTCATATTCTTCTATCAATCATCATCAAACATCTTCTAAGTCTTCCACACCAGTGGACCTTTTTCTTCCAATCAAACCCTTTGGTCGATCAACAACCCATACCAATTGATTTCTTTTAGAATGAAGGAGTGATCATGACATTTATAGGGGCACACAAAGATATCCCTCTAACAAATTATGAGAAAGGATTCTCTTTATACCTTGATGTGTTCGCATGTATTATGGGGAAAAGGTTGATTCCTTTTATCAAGAAACAAAGGAAGAGCCTAAGAGCATGTAACTTGATCCTCATCTTATTCTTCCATCCTCACATTCTTCATTCTATGATGAACTTCCTAGGTCTAGTATTGAGTCATGGCCCATCTTCTCATCACCCAATTCTTCTTTACATATCACAATTCCTCAATCACAATCAAACTTTTGGTCATTACCAAGTATCCCATCGCCTTCTTCTATATATCGGCCACCTCCAAGTAGCCCTTCATCATCTACTTGTGGGTCTCAGATGGTTAGCCCATTCCCTTCTATTTTGGGGCCATGTCTAACTTGGCCCTTGTCTTCTATATATGGGACACCTCTAGGTAGCCCTTCATCTTCTATTCTTGGGACACCTCCTACTATCTCTTATTTCTCTATACTAGGGCCACATCTAAGTAGCCTTTCATATTTTTGCTATGGATAACCTCTTAAGAGCCTATATTCTTCAATTATTAGACCATATCCTTTTCATCTCACACATTATACTATAAAATATTATGGCAATCTTTTTCATTTCAAACCGCAATTTTTCCTAGACGTTTTTCACTCGAGCTTTGAATACCACCTCAAAATTGCTCATCGAACTTCTGGATAGCGATAGATTCAACCATGCCACCAAGACGAGGAGGTAAGCCCCGATTTTAATCATTTTTTTGCATTTTAGGTTTTTTTTTTTTTACATTTTCATGGGTTTTTTGAAATGTTTGTTTATGTATACAATTTTCTTGTTTTATCAGTTGGTCAAGCAAGCTCGAAATCATGCAAACCATCAAAACATTCCTCAAAACCCACCGAACATTCCTCAAAACCCTCCGAACATTCCTCAAAACCCTCCTCCAAACATAGATCCGCCTCCTGTGGCTCCTTCTATCCCCACTGAGCCAACAGGAACACAAGATAATATCATTGGAAGAATCCGAGAAAATAAAATTGTCATTGAGAACCTAATTCAAACTATAAGACAAAATCATGCTACAAATCCATCCCGCATGACTTTAGCCAATACATTACAAACATTGATTGGCAAAGTCGAGTCCGCAACCAACCAAATACATAGATGGAATACCTTTAGAGGTGACTGTAGGTGGTGGTATGCGATAAACTATCCCATGCGGCCGTAAAAGACAAAAAAATTGAAAAGACCTCATTTGTGCATTATTTACCGACCCTAGAACCAATGCCCCCCAGTTACTTGCAAACGGTTCCCAATCCATTAGTGCCATGATGACCGAATCAAAAAAAATTTTTTTGGGACCGATGGTGGATGGTTTTTTATTATCCACCATGCAACAACAATGAGGTTCCTCTTTATTTTTTGAAGAAATTATATTGCATGAGTTCGTGCTCAATGAGGTCCCAAATTATTTTGACTTTTCTAACTTTTTTGGTCGAGGAGGTGGCTCTCGCATGAGTAGACCTAGGTGCACGCATAGGTCAACCTAGGATCCCCATGCCCCAAAACCCCACGCTCTTTCGCTTATCCCTCCTACAAAGTGAAGGAGGTTGTGGAGATTGATACATTGCATGCATTGAGGGAGCTCACTGACACTCTGACCCAAAGATAGTGACCAGATTACATCTGGTGATGTTGGTGGAGGCTCAGGTTCTAGCACACCACACCACTGTGGATCATGTGGTGCCGTATGCACTACATGGGTGAGACATCATTTGTTGGTTCACAGGATTTCTTTTCTATAGATGAGATGCTGGGGAATGTTTTTGAACTAAAAGTGCCACTAGATATTGGTCTTTCACAGGTAAATTTCAAATAAATTTAAATATATATATATATATATATATATACAATAGTTTAATTCACATGTTTGAGATATATATATATATATATATATATATATGATTGTACGTCATGTACATACATGTAAAAAACTAATTTTTTATTTTATTTTAAATAGCAAGAGCCGGTGAAGGAAACATCCGGCATCGACATGCTAGCTACTACAGCTGGGTGTGTTTCAAACGTAAGTTTCAAGTTGTACAAACTTACATTTTTAATTTCATTTGATTGCACTAGATTATTATTATAATGTTTCACGTGTATGTTGTACATATTAATATGTTTCTCTTTTATACACAGGAGCCTGACGGGTCATCATCTACTCTGGGAACTGAGGCTACTAGCATGCCTCACATGAGTTTTACGTAGGTTAGTAAATCTCTTTACACTTTGTTTCTAATTACTGGAAGTTCACGTGGATTACATGCTTTGGACCTCTGTTATGTGGTGCACAGTCATGTAGATTTTAATATTGATTTGTACATGTTTTTTGTATAGCTTATGACTGCTAGAGAGACTCCTCCATATATGCAGACTATGGAGGCTACTGTAGATACTACCATAGCATCTAGCAGATCCACTAACTGAGGTACAATTTTTCAAATTTGTTAAATTTTGGAGGTTCATTATTTCTTATTACTTAAATCTACAATATCAAATTTTGTATGTATATGAAATATTTAATTTGAAAATTAATTATTTGTATGTAGCTTACCCCTCATGAGTCTATTGTTGTCCCCGCGATGCGTCAACAACAAATCGATAGGGATCATGACATATCATGTAAGATTTCACATGCATTTTAACTAAATTGTACAAGTTTCTAAATTTTGAATGTATTTTAAAATTTTGGGTGTTAAAAACTTGTTGTTTATGAATGTGTAGGTTAGGTTGCAGCATGCTTAGAGACACCTAGACCACACGGATGAAATCCGTGAGTGCATCTCCTCCACTACATCCCTGTGTCATGGACGTGCTTACTTCTAAGGGGAAGAGAGGGGGAAGATGTTTCATGAGTAGATTCATAGTCCACCTGATGTACATATATATATATATATATCTATCCTATATGA
Source organism: Taxus wallichiana var. yunnanensis (assembly GCA_018340775.1). Lineage (NCBI taxonomy): Eukaryota > Viridiplantae > Streptophyta > Pinopsida > Cupressales > Taxaceae > Taxus > Taxus wallichiana. The sequence continues at coordinate 147,564,375 of CM031236.1, forward strand.
ACATGTTTCTTCATATAGTCCATCATATATATATAGCCATTTGACCGCACGTGGTTTCTTCATATAGTCCCATATGTACATTATGACACACTTAGTTTGAGATGTACACATACATTATGAACTTATGTATATATTTTCAGAGACGTGCATCTGGAGCACACTTTTTTTGATTCTTATATATCCATGTGTGTTGGTTTTCATAACGATAAATCTAAACTATATATGTTTGATTTGATTTCATTGCATGTATGATATCCTTCTATGTATGTTTTCATAACCATTTAAATTAGTTCTCTGATATGTACATGTTTGATTTAAATATTTAATCATGTCTTCTTGTATTTGGATTGAGATGAAATTTTTTCATTAGATTAGGTATTTTCATATGGTTTCCTGCTTCAAATTTCAAGTGTTTTCGATCTCTAGAATTGCAAGGATCTAAAAAGGCAAGTTTTTTCTCTAAATTTTAAATGGGATGCTATAAAAATTAGGGTACCAATGGAAAATATTTTTAGATCATCTTCAAGGAGTTCATGAGTAGAAGTTACAGGAAAAATTGTAGGGGAAATGGAGCAAAAATGAAGGAGATATGAGCAAAAATGTGATTTTTGCAATAGGGTTTCTTGAAAATTTAGTAGCATAACTAAATACTAGCAGCAATGAAGGAAAAGGAAATATTAAAAAGGGATTAAAAAAATGGCTAAGTGTATGTTTATACTCACCTCTTAACATTAACCTAGCTAACTCACCTTCTAACTCATCCTTGACCATTCTGGATTAACCCGGGTTACATGGCATGACAGGGTAGGGTTACAAGCCTTAAGTGACAAAGGGACTTAAAGGGGTGATAATGTGAGAAGGGGTTAAGTATTCATGAGAGGGGGCAACATAATCAAGTTGGGGTGCTGAGGAATTGAATACCTAGTGAGAATGTTACAAGCCTTAAGTGACGAAAGGGAGAGATTTCATGTGGTGGTGCATTCTGATGTCCCAAGTTAAAAGGGTAAAAATTTGACAGTAAGCCCTTATTAGTATTCTTAGGTTCCACCCATCGCATGAAGAATCCTCCTCTAATGAAGAATCAACTCATGTCTTCCTCCATGGAAGATCTTGAATGATGAGGCTTTTCCATAGACCATCTTGTTGAATCTGGAAACTACAAATGAAACTTTCTCATCTTCCAAGATGTTCACATGCTCCAATGTGTTGAGTCAATTCTCAGGAATGGCATTGATATTTCCACATTGACTAAAATATTTTTCATTTAACTCTTCATAGGATTCTAGAGATATAACCTATGATCTCTACAAGGGCTGAACTAAAGTATTGACTATTGAAGGAAAGGGTCACAAATATTTTCCTGAACCAATTCTTAAAATTTGAATCCTGAAGATTCTTCATGTGGAATTATTCTCCCTGAGAGGAGTACCAAGCTCATGCATTCTTGTGCCAAGATCTTCCAAAAATTTTGATACATTCTCCTCATGGGATTCAAAATCAGAAATGGCTTCTTTTAGAGCATCAAACCTCTAGGTGATGGTATGGGACAAAATGTCATACAAGTTCTCTGAGTCAGATGAAAACACACCTGAGCTCACCAAGGAATGAGAATCAAAATTATTCATCTCACTCGCAAATGGGAGATTATTTTCCCAATGGAATTTCTCTTTCTTGATCTCAACTCTATTCCTATTGATTTTCAAAAATATGACCAAGAACAATCTAAACAAAGAGATAATCTCAGGAAATAGATCATGTTCCCTTTTTCAAGGATCATGCTCACCCAATGGTCACATGTCCTTCTTTTACAAGTATGAATGCTTGATCTTGCTTGTTGGACTGGGGGGTTGAAGTTTCAGATGGGAGACATTGCTTCAATTTGAGGCAGAGATGATTAATCTCATGCAATCAATGATGGCACTTATGAATAAAAGGTCCTCACACATGTGTTCCCTTAATTGTTTGATGATTTACTTATACTCCTAATTCTGTGTCTAGTGATCTGTGATGAAGAATCCTATTACAATGCAAAAATAATGAGCATGTAAGCACATAGCTGGGGCAGCAGAGGATGGAGAGAGATCACCACAACAACATAGCTCAAGAGAGAAAAGCAAGGATAGTGATGAAGTAGGTCTAAGAGGACAGAGGCAAGTCCAAAGAGAACAAGAGAGATGGAAGGTAAACAAGTGACATTGAATGTTTTGAGTCCTAGGAAATGAACGGAGGTGAGGAGTGAGAAGTCATGCCTCAAGATGTCATGGCACCGAACCAACTATGCCGGCACATCCGGGTGGCTAGGTGAATGCTAGAGGAGGTGGTGTTTTCGGTGCGCGACAAGGTCGTTGCTTCTCGGGCTACTTCATTCGGGCGTAGTCCCTTAAGAGCCCTGAGACCAAAATATCGTTCAACTTTGACGGGTGACTACTCGACTCCATGGCACCTAGAGATGGCTCATCTGATCCAACACCTCAATGTAGGGACCCTCTACAAAATCATCTCTCAGTTTTTTCCTTCTCATTTCGGTGCTCTCACTGCCCTATTGTTTGTAAACGCGTGAAATAGTGCAGTTGAGCCAGTGATTGGTTATCAAACGCTATATTTTGTAAACGGTGGGTCATGGCACCAAACCAACTACACCGGGAACATCCGGGTGGCCAAGTGAATGCTAGAGGAGGTGGTGTTTTGGCGCACGACAAGGTCGCTTGCTTCTGGCTACTTCGCTCGGCGTAGTCCCTTAAGAGCCCCGAGACCAAAATATCATTCAACTTCGACGGTGACTACTGACCATGGTGGCACCTAGAGATGGCTCTCATCTAATCCAAACCTCAAAGCATAGGACCCTCTACAAAATCCTCTCTCGTTTTTTCCTTCTCATTTTGGTGCTCTCGCTGCCCTATTGTTTGCAAACGCGTGAAATAGTGCAGTTGGAGCCAGTGATTGGTTGTCAAACGCTATATTTTGCAAACGGTGGGTCATGGCACCAAACCGACTATGCCGGCATGTCTGGGTGGCTAGGTGAATGCTAGAGGAGGTGGTGTTTTGGTGCACGACAAGGTCATTGCTTCCGGGCTACTTCATTCGGGCGTAGTCCCTTAAGAGCCCTGAGACCAAAATATCGTTCAACTTCGACGGTGACTACTCGGACTCCGTGGCACCTAGAGATGGCTCATCTAATCCGAACACCTTCGCAGTAGGGACCCTCTACAAAATCCTCTCTCAGTTTTTTCCTTCTCATTTCGGTGCTCTCGCTGCCCTATTGTTTGCAAACGCGCGAAATAGTGCAATGAGCTAAAGATTGGTTTACAAACACTATATTTTGCAAATGGTGGGTCGTGGGCACCAAACCGACTACACCGCGCACATCCGAGTGGCTAGGTGAACACTAGAGGAGGTGGTGTTTTGGTGCGCGATGACAAGGTCATTGCTTCCGGCTACTTCGCTCGGCGTAGTCCCTTAAGAGCCCCGAGACCAAAATATCGCTCAACTTCGACGGGTGACTACTCGTGACTCCATGGCACCTAGAGATGCTCATCCTAATCCAACACCTCAAAGATAGGACCCTCTAAAAAATCCTCTCTCATTTTTTTCCCTTCTCATTTCGTGCTCTCGCTGCCCTATTGTTTGCAAACGCACGAAATAGTGCAGCTTGAGCCAGCGATTGGGTCACAAATGCTATATTTTGTAAAAACGAGGGTCGGGCACCAAACCGACTACGCCGGCACGTCCAGTGGCTGGTGAATGCTAGAGGAGGTGGTGTTTTTGTGTGCACGACAAGGTCGCTGCTTCCGGCTACTTTGCTCGGCGTAGTCCCTTAAGAGCCCCGAGACCAAAATATCATTCAACTTCGACGGTGACTACTCGACTCCATGGCACCTAGAGATGTCTCATCTAATCCAACACCTCAAGAGACCCTCTACAATATCCTCTCTCCCTTCATTTCGGTGTGCACACGAGGTATGGTCTTGTAAACACTTGAAATAGGAGGATCATGGTCATTAAAATTTATATTTTAAAATTTACAACTTTTTCTAATGCTACACAACTTTTTCAATAATTTCAACTTTGTCAAATTTACAACTTTTCCGACCAAAATATCGCTACAACTTTTTCAAAATTTACACTATTTAAAACTTCTTTAAACACTGGGACTTTTTCAAAATTTCAACATTTTCAAAATTACAACTTTTTTCAAAATTTACAACTTTTTCAAAATTTACAACTTTTCAAAATTTAAAAATTTACAACTTTTTCAAAATTTACAACTTTTTCAAAATTTACAACATTTTCAAAATTTACAACTACAAAATTTACAACATTTTCAAAATTTAAACTTTTTTTCAAAATTTACAACTTTTTTTTTTAGAACTTTGTCAAAATTTACAACTTTTTCAAAATTTACAAATTTTTCAAAACTTTTTCAAAATTTACAACTTTTTCAAAATTTACAACATTTTTAAAATTTACAACATTTTCAAAATTTACAACTTTTTTTTACAACTTTTCAAATTTACAACTTTTTCAAAATTTACAACATTTTCAAAATTTACAACATTTTCAAAATTTACAACTTTTTCAAAATTTACAACATTTTCAAAATTTACAACTTTTTCAAACAATGAAAGCTTCTCTTAGCTTCGAGAATTTAAAATTCTCTACTAATAGTGCCAACCACGTGAAGGTGGAAGCTTTTCTGGCACCACTAACCTAAACATAAAAGTGTTAGTCAAAGAAATTTAAGTTTCAAATCAAAACCATATACTATCTATATATACAAAATACACAAATTTAAAATAAAATATATTCAAACTTAAATCTAGATCTTTAAACTAACAAATTTATATATATATATGAAAATAAATTATATATACCAGACATGAGCATTGTAAATTCATTCCAATGAACCATCAGATCGGATCTACTCTGAATAGCAGACAAGATTGCTTCATGATCTCGACTTCTAACCTTCCAAAGAATCTTGTTATTAGGCCTTCCTCGATATCTATACAGCTGAATATTTGTCGCTAGAACTAGATGCGAATATAAGAGTATTTTCCTGTGTGTCTCAAAGTCTTCAAACACCCAAACAGAGGAGTTTTTTAATGGATACCATCAAGCCAAGTTCCAAAGAACTACCACTCGACCCTATAGGATACTCAATATCTTCGCCATCTATAATAGAGAAGTCAACTTCTTTCTTTCCTCGATGCAACGACATAAGAAATAGTCTATGTCCTTCTTCATTGTCTTCTCATTGCACAATTACTACAAACACATGTCCTACAAAAAAATAAAGGTCAACAACTCAAATTTAAATTACATATTAAAATTTCAATGGACATAACTCAATACAAAAATTAAATAAATAACCATAAATACCTTTGTCGCACCAAAATCAAAATTTCACAAAGTCCTCGGATGTCAGAACTTCATCTCGTAAAAACAAGTCATAATGCTTGTGGAGGTTGATAACTAGGAAGCGGAGTTAGAGGCCTACAAATCCATCCATCCACCCATTCTTGTGAATCACACTCAAGCAAAATGACAAATTCATACAAGATGCACAAAAACATGTCAACTTTCTTGTCAATATGGCCCACAAAGTAGTGTCTGAGCTACAAATGTAGTGCATATCACTGGACCAAGTGAGTGTCATACAATCCTCGTAGTTAGCAATTTGTTGTTCCTCTATCAACCAAAAATATCTGTGAACTATGGAATTTTCTTGAGAACCTCAGGCCATGTTGTCAATACACCATTCCACTATGCTCTTTACATCTTTTAATTTAGCACCATCTTTGTACTTCAACTCTTCTCTCGTAAGAGCTCTTTTCACACATGCCCCTACACCGTCATGCTCTCCTTTTCCATGTCCAACCTTAGTGAAACTCCAAATATGTTGCACACCCATCTTGACGTGCATTCTACTCATCCAATAAAACATTCGTGCATTCTTAAACTAGACGTGTAATTATCTCACCATATATAATGTTGTTTGAAGTGGATGTCCCTATCGCACAAGTTTCCATAAAATAACCGAAACACCCTTGCACAAATTCAAAGAGAATGAGTACGATCATCACCGATATAAAAGTGGTACTTCTTTAAAAAATTTGATCATTCTCTCAGACTGTCAGAGAATGTAGAAATGCTATATGCACAAAAATGGCAACTTGTACTAAGTTGTAATATTGCGATTGAACCTCCATTTGTGGTTGTAATGTGTAATTCTCTACAAAATCAACCACTAAAACAATAGTACCAATAGGAAATGTGTCTTTGCATAGCTTGAACTGTTCATCCAACCATCGAGCTCTATGTGTATGCCTCGCATACTCATAAACAATTTCATCCTTAAATTTTCTCAAAAATTAGAAAACATGGGCATTTGTTCTGTAACTAGCTCACACCGTTTAGACTCTTTTCCATCTTTCAACTAGTATGCAACTGATTTATATTTATCAAACTCAACTAAATTATGTCCTATTGTACCTTCAATTTTCTCATGGATGTAACTTTCCAATTTAGGTAATCCGCCGCATGTACTACAACTTCCATCTAAACAATCCTGACTATAAAAAAATTGTCCAACTTCTTTTTCACAAAATATAGTAGGAATGAAATCCCTAGAAGATATTGGTGGAACTTGAACACCACATTCCGATAACATAGTTTCAGAATGAAAATTAGAACGAATACGTAAAAATTTAGCATAATGCATCGCAAATTCAACATGTTGCCTACAACAACAAGTGGTGTGGTGCGAGCGTGGTTGATTTTCACATAGAATGGTTTCAACATTTCAAAAAAATGTTGACTAATTTTAATTTCTAGATTCTCTTGTTCAAACTTACGAAAAATTGAGTTTGAGTCATATCTAAGAAATGCTTTGGATGTGGTTCACGATTAGTAGAACCAACTCTCTATTTTATAACATCTCTTGTATTAGGTGAAACTCTAGTGTTATCATGCCAAAATTTAATAACTTTCTCTTATAAAGATCAAAATTATTTTTGTCCTTACGCGGTGCTCTAGCAAAAATGCCCAAAAATCAGGCATTATTGAGTGATCAAGGATATTACGCTTTTCAATTGCTTTCATTAGAGTTTTTCGATTAACTTGCAACATTCGACTTGTTTGCGTAATCAAACGTTGTTTTTTTTATTGATTCACTTACAACACTAGTAAAGTACACATGACGCACAATATTACTATCCCTAGTGCATCTCTTCGACACCAACAAGCAGATATGCATCATGAAGGTTTTCAACAATTAGAGAGGTTTGACCACGATATTAGATGTTTTCAATCCTAAGGTGTTTAATGTAGGTCTCATTTTAATCAATTTCATCAAACTAACCAACAATCGACATCTTTGGGAATCATTTAAAATTTCAAAATGATTATCCCAAATTTCAAAGTGGCTTTTCTTCCGATTTTCATTCAAAAAGTTTGTTTACATTGGTTTCAAAATGTTTTCATCAATTTCAATAAAAAAATTAGGTTTCTTACGTAAAATCCTAGAGGTGTTTTTTGTCAAATTTTGCTTGTCTACGCTTTCAACATGAATTTCCTTATTCACATTTTCATTGTCTCCTTCAATTTCAACATTTGCTACATCATGAGTATTTAATTCTTCTTCAACATCGATAAGAAAAACATCTTCATCATGAGTATTTAATTCAACTTCAACATCGATGTAGAAACATTACCTAGTTCTTCATTGCTTACAATAGTTGGGGTCGAAGATGAACCTCTTCTTGATTCACGAAGTTTCCGCATTCGCTCAACATTTTGAATTTTGTTGGCCTCTAATTCGTTTGGTGTTTTTTTACTTAATGACTTCCTTTTTTGACTTCGTTTTTTGTCTCCCATGATGTTTTGCTTCCGGTGATAAGAAAAACGTGTAGAAAAAGATAGAATTTCACAATGTAATTCATACGGTAAGGTCAGAGAGTAAAAATCACATGGTAATTCAGACATTGGGATGTGTGTAAATATGATTTATGAACCATGAGCGCGCTTTATAAACCGTGATCGCGGTTTATAAAGCGCGCTCATGGTTTGTGTTAAAAAAACCACGATCACGCTTTATAAACCATGATCACGGATCTATCTGCCAAACCTAAGCCTCGAAAATCTTTGTTTTTCCCCAACCAAAGCTATGGAAGGTCATTATGAAGTGTAAAAGGTCAAAAACCTCAAATCTGCTCTTCCAAAGACTTGAACCATGCTAAAAAATTGAAAACATTTCACAAAAATGGTGCCATCACGTAGGGGAGACTCTTAGCTTCATAGAAATATTGATTTTAAAGTGAATAGAATAAGATAAATATCATTTTATAATTTTTTACTAACAATAGGTCTTTAAGACATTTTTTCCCGTGAATGTTCATGTCTACGTTTAAGACTGTAACTTTTGTTTCGCTTATCAAAATATGATAAAACTTATACCATCCCAAGCATGGACAAATTCTATACACGTTAAAAAAATATATATATATATATATTTATATTTTATATATTTTTCTCGATGATATAGTTATGGCGGGCAAATGGAAAGCGCTCCGTTTTCTAAATATTTTCAGACCACTTTCACGGAAAAAATCATAAAAAAAAATATTGCTAAAAAAATACAAAATAAAATCCATCCCAAGATAGACAACTACATCTAACGTTTCACCAAAGGAAAAAAAATAACAAGATTTGGTCATCCAAAATGCGGGCAAACGGACTACAATCTTATAAGTTTTTTCAAAAAAAAAGTCATATAATTTTAAGTGTTTAATATAGCTAAACTTGTCCATTTTTTAAAAAATTAGTATTTTAGAAACTAGATTCCAAATGCTACAATTCATATTTATATAATTTTTTCTAATTTAGATCCAAAGCTCCGAATAAGTCAAACGATTAAAAATTCAAAATAAAATGCAATTCCACTATGCACACCAACGTACCTTTGAAGTATGGCGCAAAGTGCAACAACCTATGGATAGGGAACTAAAATCCCACATACAAAACCCATGTTTCAAAACAAATCACAATAATTTTTGAGTTTGAGCTCACCATAATCATCAAGATTAGGGATAAGATTATCATAGCACACCAAAAAAAATCATGACACACGAACAATCACCGTGAAATACAGGATAATTTTTTTACTTAAGCTTTCGACACAACACGACACAACATGTCGTCACAAGGTTACAACCAACACCAGAACTACTTGTTATGGGGGAGACCACAAGGTCGCAAAAAATGTTCACACCTATCAAGGACAATACATATTTTTTTTTTTGACAAGACAACATGGAAGTCCAACCACATGACATACTTACATTTAGGTCATCCCATGAGGAAATTCTTGTTAAAATCGTTTTCTTGTTTACTAAAATGTCTCTTAATTCTTAACTTACGTTCTTATAAAATTTCATGTAATGATTCACACAATTCTTTTCACAAGGAGAACTTCTTTCTTTCAACTATTGACTAAATAGCTTAAGGCCAAGCTTTCTAAACTAGGATCATCAATTTTATGTCCAAAGCTTTCTTATTCATTTGATTTTAGAACATTTTCCATTTCTTACAAGGTTAATTAAACTTACTCAAGTCACTACTCATGTTCCACAACTCTATTGCACAGGTGAAGGCATAAGCTCCGATTGAGTGAAAGGTACCGCTTAGGGTTCATAACAATATCCTTCTTGTTTAAGGATTAAATTTTGACCTTTCTTAAGAAATATCACCATGAATCAAGGCAAATGTTAGCCAATAGGACAACGAAATTTAGCTTGAGGTCACATTGTTTACTATCAATCTTTTTTATTGAGGTTAAGAGTTTATCAAGATTGGTTAAATGTTCCATCTAGACTTTACTTCATTAAGTTGGACAAAGGAGAACATTCCAAACGATAGAGAGAGATTTAAGGTTTAATTAATCGATTTCCCTCCTACTTATTAAATCCTATCATCTTCTAAAATCTAACCATTGCTTTCACCATGAGGTCATTTAAGATTTCACCATAAAAGGATAATGTTTATTAGCTTGGCTTGAATAAAAAAATAATAATAAGTTATCATATTTCGTTACAAAAGATAGTTTCCTCTTGATTGTTCCAGGTCTCAAAGGTTATCAAGTAGATCACATCTACATAGTATATTCATATATATAAATTTTTAGTTTAACTTTTATCAGGATTATCCAGCTCACTTTATAGTGCTTACAACTCATTGCTACTAAGCCTTAGGAGGATTTACAACTCAACATTTTAACTCAAGAGCAAAGTTTAACAAAGACTTCAAGCCATAGAACCAAAACAAGGTTATATTAATTCATTCCAACATGATGCACAAATCAAAGGGACATACTATCTCTATTGAACCATGACTAGGGAGCAAGAGAGTAATAACATGGGACAAGCCCCGCTACTATACTAAGGGTTAAAATTCACTAGAATATCCCATAACCAAGCGGTAATCAAATTTCATCTTTCACATGATAACCAAACAAACCAAAGTTTCAACAGTTACAACAACAATACTCTACAATACATTTACTTGCAATCGACCCTTCTTCTAAAATGTCCAAAGGCCCTTTCCAAATTTTATAACATAATACACATTCATACAAAGGAACATTATAACCAAGATTGATGCAATAATCTACAAGTCTTTCCATCATCTAACCACATAATCCATCTCAAATTAATTAATAACCCGAGTCACTTCGCAGAACCGAGCAAGATAAGACTATACATAGAACAATAAGCTACTAGCTAACAATACCATGAAAGGAAATATTCTAATTCATGAAATGAATCAAAGTTCTAACCTCTAACAACCTTTCAAAACAAGATGTAATTTTCAACATATCAACTAAGAAGAAAACCATAAGTTTTAGTTATGAAAATACCTCTAAAACTACAAAAGTTTGACAACCAAATACGCAAGACTATGAAATTTAAATTATTAGACACAAGAGTTGAGAGTATTAGGATTTCAATCATATATAATCCCGTAGGTTACGTGATTGAAATCTAAAGTGTAACCCATCAATCCACATTCTCAAGGTGAAGACAAAAGATAAAAACCAGACTCGATCTTAAATGCCAAAAGAATATAGTTTTTGGAATCGCTCCATAGGGCCATAGGCCTAATAGGCTATAAACGAACAACGAGGGTAAAAAAAAAAGTTCCATCATAGAATCAAAAAGGTTTAAAGGATGAAAATCTTATATTCAAACCCCAACCATTATATCTTAGGTAATAAGTGACTTCATAGCTAATAAGGAGGAGTGGAAAGGACGGTAAGAATGTCCGGAATAGGTATTGCCTAACAACTTACCTACTAAACATAACCAGGGCCGGAATAGTGAAAAGCCTCATTAATACCCAAGTTGAGTAGGCAATCTAGCATTCTAAACACATCCTTGCAATTTTCATAATACCTTAGATTTATAATCCTCCCGTTTTAGAGGAACATAGCCATGAATCTAGACTTGGTTGAAATTTTCCGACATCAACTCACTTCCTAATATCATAAACGATGTATACAAAGGAAAAGGTCTCTCAACTCTCCTTAATTTACATCTCATCACTAAGTTTATGGTAACCTATGCAGAGATTAAACACATAATATACCATTGAAGATAGATATCCTCCAATAACGAACTTCTATAACGATGTGATCACAATTATTATGTTCGACACATAAACAAACTATTCCATAACTTCTTTTCCCTTTTTGACAACAAAATATATTCACGACCTTCCATCACAATCATTCTAAATTTGCAATGAAAGGTCACTCATCAAGAAGGAAGTACAAAACAAGTTTGACTAAATTAAGGAACTTCATGTTACCTTAAGCAGTTGATGAAAACCTTAACTTTTACGAACCGTGAAAGATATTACCTTACTCCATCAAGGCATTATGTCTATACATGATTAAATCGATCACACAAGGAATCATCAACATACCATATCTTAACACCATAAAGGTCATTAATTTTATCAAATTTTACTCATAGAAAGAGTAGAATCAAAATGGGGTTCTATTAATAATTTATGCCCTTCTATCAACCCAGACATATTTTCGCCCAAAACTTCCTTCTTAACAAGCATATATATTGAACTTATAATTTCCAAAATCCCTAATAATTTACACAATACACACGAAGTGCATAATCACACTTATCATAAAAATAATAATAATAATTTAACTGTTTGTTTTCCTCTAGGCAACAACATAACAGAAACCAATACTAGTCTACGCTACAACGTTCTAGGGCGATTACATACCCAGTTCACAAAAGAAAAAAACGACATGACATTTTTATATATAAGGAAGTAACTTTAAAATTATATATATATATTTCATATGATCAATCAAAGCATACACTGAGAACCTTTGTTTGTTTTATATATATAAATGGGTTGATCACGTCAACAAGAACAACCAACAGAGGCAAATCCAGAAGTAACAAAATGTTAACCATGTACTAAACGCAAATCCACAAAATCACATATTTAAACCAATTTCTAGAAAGAAAAAGTTTCATTTCAAGAGGTTATTAGATACTAGCATATTATGTATATGGTTAGTCTATCTTGCCTGTTTTAACGCATCCACCAGTCGTGAACATCCAGCAGGGACTGCTACAGCCACATGCCTTCCGCTTTATCCTCTGCTTCACTGGTCTTTTCTTGAAATATACCACACCAGGATTCCCTTTTGAAGGCACGACTAGAAGAATGTGATAGGTGGCTGTCCAAACACTAGATTGCTTCAATGCAGCTGCTTTGGGGTGAGAGTCGAACTGCTTACCACTCAGTCCGAGAGCACTTGCGCTAGAACGCTAAACACCGACCATGGTTTGAAGCTCGGACACAAGACATAAAGATTACATCGCTCCTGGTTCTGAAAGGCATCTACCATATTGATCAATAAACCCTTTCCTTCATTAGATTGAGGACAACATCAAACACTCGATGCTAACGTTTCAGCTGTAGCTTGAAAGTGTGATAATTTCAACAGAGATGTCTCCAGCATAGATCAAGGGCACAAAATCAGACCCCAATGCCTTTCTACTATACAAAGACACTCCCCTGAAGATTTTCCATTACCCAAAAATAATGTTTGTAGGGAAATCCCTGTCTAAAGTCCTCGCCCCAACTGTTGTCACCCACAAAGTGCTTGGCACGAGCTGCAACATTTCTCTGTCCAGCTACATAAGGAATCCCCTTGGTAGCATTAACAGGAGGTGCCCCCTGCAGACCAAAGATGATTTCTGTCATGGCTTTCACAATGGTTGGCTCCTCACTGGAGCTCTCGTAGCACCGGCCCCATCTGGGATCTCAGCAGACAGCAATACAAGGAGCAAATGCATAGGGAATGCCCGTTGCTCTGATTTCCAGAGCGGTAGCTGCACCGATTCTTTTCACCAGATCAGGATCCCTGGTTGCACCTAAGCCAACATTGTGAGGGAAAATAGTAGCCCCATAGACATTGTTGAGACCATGCACACCATCAATGCCATATATCATTGGGATCTGAAGCCTGGTGGACATGGCACCCTTCTGAAACTCGTTTACCATGCTGACCCAATCTGCAGGGCTTGCCTTGGGTGCAGGAACACTTCCTCCACCGCTAAGCACGCCCCCACTGTAGTATTGTTTCATGACATCCGTAGAGGCGACCGTTCTTTCAGTCTGGGTCATCTGTCCAAACTTCTCTTCTAGTGTCATTCGTCTCAGCAAGTCTTCGGCCCGAGCGATTATAGGCAGTGATGTGTCTTTGTATTGAACATACTCTGCTTCTACCCATACAAATGCAAAGCACAGCAACAGGATTACCTGCACCTGACTCCATTTACACTTCATTTCTTATTGCAGGCTTTAAAAATCTTTCGAAACACCGACTGTACTGATCTCTGTGTTTTCACCATTTTCAAAACTTGCCAGATTGCATTATGGAAGGCGCATTCTAGCACGGTAGCATTTGACTCAAAACCATTACGTAATGCATAGCCATGGATCTCCTGGTAACACTCTTACTGTCACTTAATCGATTTGATACAAAATATCTTGAAGGAGAATCCCAAATTTGAGGATGCAGTCGAACTGAACAGATAACAACATAGTGGACAACCTCGCTTCGTTGAAGCACTCAAAACGGCCTGCCTATACATAGCTGCAATATTTTGCAACAACTGATCTCCACCGTGGTCGCGTGCAACTGCAACATCGTGATCAACACCAACGGTTCCTTGGGCTCACCTCCTGAGCAGTAGTCCACACCCGGCTCTCTGGGCCACGATTTTCTGAGATAAGTTTACTTCTCTACCCTGTAGCTGCTGCATAAATCCAAAAACTTCCTCACGGCACTTTCCTAGGAGAATCTCAGTTCTACGCTCCACTGAAACTGCCTGTACAACATGATTTTGAGAAAAATATCTTGAAGGAGGAACCCGAAATGACCTGTTGCAGGTCGCTACAGTGAATCCCTGACAAGAACACACCTCGCAGCATTCAAGAAGGTGGATGCAACACGCCTGCTCCACTAGCATCAAGTCAATTTTGTCTGCGTCCAGTGCATTGAATGAGAGGATCAAAACAAAGATTTTGGTGAAGAAAAATAGGCCTCCACCGACTCCATCTTTCCCACGCAAAGACACATGGATAAATCTTAAAATTTGGCAGTTCATGGTGGTTGGGGAAGGCTAAGGTGGAAGAAAGGAAGCCCATGCCTGGGTATTACAATTACACTTGATAAGAAAACAGCTTAGTCTCTCTTATCAAATAAATCACTAACATTGTTGTTGGAACATATCATGCAAAGTTACATGTTTCATTCGATATACATCAAAAAATCAAACAAATCATAAAACACTAGTTCAAAATAAAAATGAGAAAACATTAAAAAATTATAAAAACAAAATCAAAGTTACAAAGATAAAACATTGAAATCGTGTATCGTATATGCATGGATGTTCTTTCTTCCCTTTCTTTCTTATTCCTCCGATCATCCACCATTTTCATCCCTTTGATGATAATTTGGTTATCTTATTCCATACACATTTTGTGACATTTACCTCTATGGTATCTTTTTAACCTTGGTCTTTCATCACCTTGGTAAATCAAAGAATGATTGACCTCTTAGAGATCCTATCACTATCTACATATAATAAATTTGTTGGGAATAATTATTGAACGTATTTTTTGACACTAGCAAATGTCATCATCACAATCAATTCCACATCCTTCCATCAATCCATAATTGGCTCTTAACCCTTGTCAAAAAGAGAACTGAAATAAGTTTTCTAAAGTAAAAGAATCAAAATCAATCAATCAAAAATCAAAAGTTAAAAGAAAATGAAAATTGATATATAATTCTCTCTTGGTGTATTTCCAATAATCTCTACCAAGGCTATGCATGCCCTAACTAGAAGTAGAGAAATTTTGGGATTAGAATCAAATGCATCTATATCATGGCTATGGACGTCCAATGGTGCAAAGTGGAGAAATGTACAGCTCTCCTTCCACCCTCCATTCACAAATCACGTTTTAAATTAAATCATTCCTACACATTTGCTAGTGTCTTCACTAGTTGTATATCAATTCTTCCCTTGAAAATGTCATTAATTTCTATGAGTACACACTAGATCTCTATGAGTAAATAGGATTAGTATTTTACCAAGTGTTTATTTTTGACCTTGTTCAAACTTTCTTTAGCGCATGTCTTTTCTCATGATTTGTGCCTTGGGCTAATCATTTTTTTACCTTCTATATATTTTCATAACATCCTCTATTCTTCTGAATATTTTAGAACATCCATGTGTATAGGATGGCCTCTTTTTTATGTCTCAGAGACTTTTGTCCCCTTTTAGTAAGACAATCTTCTACTTCCTTTCTATCATTTATTTCTGGCTAGCTTACACACAGGGGCATCCTTTCTCCCTCGTGATTGAACCTATTTTATTTCTTTTGCTAGCTTACGCTGGGGGCATCCTTTGAATACTCCCACCTAATTGCTAGGTCATTTTCACATCTTCACTTTCTTCCACATACACGTGGCATCTTTCCCTTGTACATCCCATCTATCATTTGGGGAATCCATGCTTCTTTGTCTTCCTGTACATAGTTTCATAAAAAAATTTCAAAAACACAAAAACATTCGTATAAAATTTCAAAATAAAAAAATTCAAATATGTTTCTAAAAAATAAAAAATAATAAAAATCAACCTCAAAACATCGTTCTTTTGTTCTTGCATGTTCTTGTGCACGACTCATGATCATCTTTGTCTACCTCCATTAAAAAGTTGGTTTTCTTACTATGTCTATACTCAGGCGCATAATGAGTTGTTCGGTATGGTTTCATAAGTGCACTACTTTTCATAGGACCCAAGTGTCCTCCCTTATTCCCCTTGCATGTATCCTTCATTAGGGCACCATCTTTTAACCCTTATCGTTAATTCACATAGGTCGGAATCAAAGCTTGATAAAAAAATAAAAATTGCACTATGTTTCTTTATAAGGTTATTAGCTTGTTTACTTTCTTTTATTGCATTATATTACGTATGTTGTAGGGAGTTAGACATCTTTTAATTTCTCATATTGCATTGCATTTTGTATGTCAGCATGAAGTTGGTGTTTTTACCTATGGACATTTATTCGTATATGGATTTTCATTTCATACTACACTTCTATTCATTATTTTTAATAGGAACTAATGATGTCGATCATAAGCAAAAATGATCAAATAAAGTTGGTTTTTATGTCAGCAAGATGATAGATATTTCCATCTCTTTGCGTCTTCATTTTCATTCCATATCATTCTCCTTCTATCAACACTTTTCTTCCAAAGTGGCTTGGGATAATAGGGATAAGTTCTTGTACTTATTCAATTCTTTTCATTCATATTTTCAATCGTTGATCACCCTCTTTCATCACACCATCAACACTCGAGGGGGCATCCTTCATTCTATTAATTTTTTTCTTCTATTTCCTCAAATAAATTATATGTAGGTACTTGTCTACTATCTTTGAAGTGGCGTCACTTACGCCACCCCAAAGAGGGGAAAGTGTAGACAACTAAAATCCACTTACGCATGATTTAATGCTAAGATTACACTAATTATCGATTTTGTGTCATTTCCAAACTAATTAGAACTTTTCCACTAATTAGCTAACATTTCTCTTTATATTCGGTAATTAACAACCTTTCGTTAGTTAACTATCCCTCATGTCATTAAGGATGTCGATTAACAACATTTCATTAATTAATATCCACTTCTACCTAGGTTAATTAAATATTATTAATTAATTACACTCGTGACTCTAAATAAATAAATTACCATTTATTAGATCAAATTCCTCTTTTACATCCCGCAAATCAGTGCACTAATTTACCTCTAATTATCTTCTATAAGCTTACCTCTACGTATTAATTAATCACCTTTTAGTAATTAAAACATCCCCAACTCCCATGACTTTCTAATGGCAAAGTATACTCTTCTAAATCAAGACTACCTTTTATAAAGAAACTTTATCCATTCTTAATCTTGTTTTACCTTTATCCCGCATTTATTAATTTTCTACCCTTGCCTCGTTCAGAAAGCTATATAAAGAACCCTCCGTACCTTTCTTCTTGAACAATGCTTTGAATAGTGAAAACTATAAGCATTTTGATCTTGAGTTATTCTCCATTGTTCGAAATAGTTTCTCCATCTTGCATCTTGTCACTCAAAATTGAGTAATATGGGAATATCCAAAATGGCCTTGTAGTCATTCCTGGTGAGATTCCATTCTCAATCATTGAGATCAAGTAACAATCCACTTTCTTCCTATGTTCTTCATAGGTTCATAGTTTAAGTTAGCAATGATAGAGAGTAGGAAATAGCTTAGCATGTAGTTTCATTTATGCATTGAAGAAGCATTTCCTTTAAGCTCTTACCGTGATGGTTCATTGTTTAATTAGCATTTTGTTTTGAAGCTCTGTAGATATTAGTTTCAATTTATAGCTTAGATAGTAAAACATGAGCACACATCCTATCAAGCTATACAAGATCATACGCAAAATCTAATAAAACTAAAAAACAATGTCCTTCAAGCAAGGACAAAGCTTCATTTCCCATCATGTCTATATTTGACATGATCCACATTATACGTAAAATATTAGATATATCCAAAATCTATTGAAGTACTATTCTTCAATAATAAAGACTTAAAACAATATTTTCTACTTGATCATTATCAACCTCGTTGCATTAAAATTATAATCCTACATGGAAGCATATTTTCTACAATGAACAAGATATTCATCCCTAACTATGTAGAGGGAAGACAAGTCACCAATCCCATATTGAATCTAAATCTAATATGAGACTAAGATAAAAACATCCATGTTACACATACATAAATCTTGTAGATGATCTAAAAGAAACAATACATCTCAAAAGTTCTACTTGATAAGGTCAAGTGGATGTAATAACAATGAAAAATCTCAATATGGAGAAATCAAAATCACACTTTGTTTTAAAGAGGGAACCCTATTTCAATACATGAAAGACCATATCCCTTAAAAATTAGATCCATAATTTAAAAAAGACTTACAAAATATATAAAAATGAAAAGAGAAAGAAGTAAAACACATGCATTAAAAATAAGTATGACGTGAGTATAAATGTGTTTCAAACCACTTGTAGCCCTAGAAAATAACCTCAAAAGTGATAAATACTATTTTCAATTAATGGTATGATTTTTTTATGACATTCTATTTTTCTATTGTTTCCCATATGTAGAAGAAATTGGTATACTATTCCAAACTAGAATCAATGAACATGTCGTGGACATATAAAGAGGTATGGTAAAATATTTGACCCTCTTAGAACACGAAATTAGCTCCATCCATTTGAGTCAAATTGGAGAATCTAAAGTCATAGAAATTGGGAGTCATTGTAAAATTAGGAGAATATGAGATATAATAAAACATGAAAAGTGTCCCAATAGTTGAAATTGGGACGACGGGTGAACACTTAACCATGAAAACCTTTATTAAGAAAACTATCACATGTGACCAATATGCATGATTGCAAATACCTTCCTAGAAATGATCGCTCAAAGATTATTAATCAATTAATTATGTACATAATATGATAAAAGTTTTCACGATTAGTTATAATAGGTACTTAATGTATTTTAATAATTAATAATATCTCAAAGAAGCTAACATGTTAACATATTAGCACTTGGTAATATTATCATTTATGCATAGCATGATGTATCTGGTCAAACACTAGAATAAACCCTTTCTCTATGATGACGAGTCATATAGAGAGATCCAAAATGTCAAACAAAATTAAATAAACACAAGTAAACAAAATAATCGCAAAAAATTGCACTATGGTATGTCACTCACAAAAATTCCAGTCATGGATTGAATGCCTCTGTTCCAAAAAGAAAGATGCCATCATTCCCCTGTACCCATAATCAAATGATATGGCTCCAGTGCTTTCCATCCTAAACTACATGGTAACCAGAGCTTAAGAAAGATACAAGTTTTTTTCGGTTTGGTAGGTTCTCTAGCTTAAGACCCAATATTGATTTTGTTAAGAGCATGGTCTAGTAGAAAAGGGAGGTTATCTCTACGACTAGATGTTGTGGCCCTCTCCAATATATCCTTTTTATTTACATTTCTATTGGAAGAAGATATCTTGAACGTTTTATAGTGGGCCCTGTTTAATGGAAAAATATTTTATCTCTTAGTAGATAGCTTCTTGATTCCCTATCGAGGATCCTCCTATTTTCCTTTGTCAAGGTGAGGCGTTTTAATTTACCTCTAGAGTTTTGCGAGATTGAAGCTTTCCTTGGCACTTCTAAATCCCTTGGAAGTTTTCTAGTTGTTGATTCTACTACTCTGGCTCACAATAACTTAATCTATGCAACATTTTGTGTAAATGCATCCCAAGGAAAATAGCTTCCTCCCTCTTTCCTCCTCACATAAATATTTTGATCCTGGGAACAACCTTTGGAGTATGAATCTTCCCATATTTCTTGTTTCAAGCGAAGGACTGTAAGTCAGAACATCGAATGATGCAGGGATCTTGTTCAAGAGTGGAAAAATAAAGTTTTGGATGTCGCCTCTCTTGGTCTGGACCCTCTTCCCAGGAAAGAGTTGGTTAATCAGCCCTATGCGAGATTGGACTATTACAATAAGACTAATAATATTGGGG
This sequence comes from Taxus wallichiana var. yunnanensis, assembly GCA_018340775.1. Taxonomy (NCBI): domain Eukaryota; kingdom Viridiplantae; phylum Streptophyta; class Pinopsida; order Cupressales; family Taxaceae; genus Taxus; species Taxus wallichiana. The sequence continues at coordinate 147,584,606 of CM031236.1, forward strand.
TCGGCCTGTCTGTTCTATAATATATGTGCAGGTTGTTCCCCCACAAATTCTCCCATATCAGTGGCCGATGCTTCTCCCTTGTTTGTGGTGGACTCGAATGATTAGGAGGGACGGGCTTACCCTGAGTTGTGGCAGTAGAAGCACGGTGTGAGAAGCAGGTGGAGCACACAGGGAAGATGAGTAATCAAGGAGTATTAGCGCTGGAGGCCACACTTGTCTACATTGATCTTGACAAACTTTCCCCGACATAACACGATGAAATTTCACTATCAGATCGGGTGGTGACCCCAATAGATTAAACAAGATGAATGTAATTAATGATCAATCGAATTCAGCTATCTTTATGATAATGAATGGAGAATCAAATGGAGCCACACAATGATTTCTCGAAATTGTGGTGAACATAAATAAAGATTTGGCGACAAAACCTAAAAATCTCCTTCTTGCAATCCCGCTGGTCTTAAAATTATCAAATTCTTTGAGGGATCAAGCTATAAGGTGTTTGTCAGAATACTTATGTAGCCACTGAACTTGACGGTTATTTTAGGAGGAGATGCTTGAAACCGTGTCACGACAAGGAAATATAGAAATCTTAGTTCACATCTTTCTTGTTGACCTTCTTGGTGCTTTTAGTTCTTGTTTGTTGGTAATGCGATTTCTTTCCTTTCTTTGAGTTTGATTCTGTTAGTATTTTACCATTGGGTTTGTGTAGCTTTGCTCCTCAATTTTTTTGGTTCGTTCTGTGTCTTATCATAAAAAATATTATTTGGGTTTTGGGTGTTTGTTTTAGGGTACGATATCATTCATAAAATAATTACCCTTAAAAGTTATTTGTGTTGTATAGCAGCTATTTTTCTTTTGTATCTTGTTGTGCTTATGATTGTATTTAGACTTTCAGGCCTATTTGTACATATGTAGGGTCCCAAAAAAAATTATTTCTCCTTATCCAAAAAAATATCGAAACAAGATAAATTCTCATTGTTCTCACCTCGGCTAACTAACTATTGACCTAGAGATCGTCAGTCAAAACACCGTCATAACTATCCCATTGCATATTTTTAACACCTCCACAAAATATATTTCAACAATTAAAATATTAAATCACACATCATAACATATAATTTAATTGGCACATAAGTAGTTATAATCACATAGCTAAGTCACTATGTAATTCATAGATTGGGGGTTGAACACCACCAATTAATTCCTTTATTAAAATTTAACATGCAAATTATATTCATAAATTAAAGAAAACTCACATATTACATAACCAAAGCAAGTTTTACATATACTTAAATAACACAAGAAATAATTATGTTTGTTATATAGATGTGTGGGGTTTGAGCCCCGCCTCTTATTATTTCGTCAAAATTTCAAAAGAAAAAGCAGAAATTCAAAAGGAAGAATTGTATTCACCCAAAACTAATATTTTTTTAAGAACCATTATTTTTGGAAGTACATTATGAAACAAGCAAAGTTCATCAAAGTCAATAATCCAAGTTTTATCACGATTTTAAATGAAATTTAAGTTTTGTTTTATAGAGCACTCATACACACAATCTCCTAGAAATACAAAAAATACCTACGTTTCCATTTTATAACCTTTCAAAGTTACAGGGGGTGAATTTATTATTTGTTTTTCATTTTATGAAGAAAATTATTATTTTAATGTTCAAGTTTCCATTAATTTTAAAACCACTATGCTTTCAAAAATAGAAAACAACAAAAACTTGAACACAAATACAAACATAAGAAATTTTATCTCATCATAATGTTCGATACAAATGGTATCAACGATTCACGATTACATGACATATTGGCATGCCTGAAACACTACATATAAAATATGATGTATATGGCACCATTCTTATAAATGTTAAGTAGAAATATGGAGATTGCACTCACTTCTATTCCCGATGTTTCCCATATGGCGTAATTGTTCTACATAAATCCTAAAATATGGAAAATTAAAGTATAAAAGGACTTGTTTCCCATGTATAAAGGTATCACTCTAAGAAAGTGCTTGTCAATATGGATGCACCTCTCTTTATTGTCAATATACCACATACCATTCAACTTTGACATGCATTAGCATCTCTCTCACGTACAACCACTTAAATCGAGAGGACTATATTCTACCAGCATCAAAATATATATCATAATGGATAATTTATGGAGAGTTTTAGTATATCGTACTAATAGTATTATGAGATGGAAAACTATTTTGCGTGATAATGAATAAATTCATCTCCTATATTTCAGTTCACTTTTTTGCATAATGGAAACTAGTCCAAAGTATTTTCTGTTCAAATTCACATCTCATAGAAGGAGATAATTGTGCTGCATAAAAATAAAATTAATGTCGTATTTTGAGTTTTAATTCTTGCATTATTTTTTAGTGTATCTTTTAACTAATATTTAAAAGGTGTTCACCTAAAAAAATAGTGATAATGCAAATAAAAAGACAATCTCGTCAAAATGTTTAGAGACATACATGAGGTAAACACTTATATAAGGAATGAAAACACATTCAAATACATTTTCTTGCATTTAAAAAGAATTATTAAAGAGAACAACTATAAAAATATTATCAAATTTAAAAGACAATTGGTTAGTTTGAAGCAAACATCCTTAGAATCCATAGAAGGATTCTAGAGAAAATAGAAATATTCGGGAACACACATTGTATCTAGGAGAAGAAGTTTGAGATATATCTCTCATGTCGATTGACTTAGAGGTTTACCACCCACATTAAGGATGTTTTTGATAACACTTAAGGTAATAGAAAAATAGTAATATTTTACACATTGGCTAACCTATTTCAATATGAGGATTCCATCTAATGTTCAACAAATAACAAAGAAAAAAAATGGAAGAGCATGAAATGTTTCAAAAATAAGAAAGGTTCTAACTATAACAAGATAAAAAACTAACTAAGTTAATATAAATTGAATCAAATATGATTTCGAGTAATTAATATAGTGTATGGAATATAAATGTTAATGTCGAGTAAAGATAAAAACAAGCAAGTAAAAATATGAAATCCTAAGCAAGAGAGGGAGATAGAGAGACTTAGTGGATTCCATAACAATCAAGAAGTGATATGGGAAAGTGAATAGCTGAAATAGAGTAAGGAGAGTGTA